>JALIGW010000009.1:12850000-13222500 GCA_023053685.1 Diadophis punctatus similis
ATTTTATCTGGCTAGCATTTCCTATCAAACAAATGCTGCAGGATTTTAAAATGAAATCCAAACCTATTTAAATATAATAAGATGAATGTGTGTGTGCGAATGCATATGTGTGTGTATACATACATATGCACATACATACACATGCGTGCACACCCACACATTTCACATATAAATGGTTGAAGAAAGAATATAGCAAATTACCTCTATGAAGAAGAGGGTTTTATTTATAATGTAGCAGAATGCCAGAGTTTAGAATGTAATGCAATTGTGCTTTATTGGATAGATAATGAATACATATTATTTTATTATTTAAGTCCATAAGCAATTATTTTGGAAATTGCATTTCGAATTACTGATCATGTTCCTAAATAAAAGGACTTTTTAAAAACCTACCATCTGAGCTCAGTCAAAAATCATTGGTTCTTCCCCCCCCCTCAACATCATCAATGTCAGGCATAAAAACAGTGAATAGTTGAATATAGTGTTGTTGTCCAATTCTAGGTATCTACTTTGAAGCACATGAAGCAGAAAAAGTTCACCTTGCACACAGGTGCAAGGTAAAGGACCTAATTTTTTTCACAAAAGCATTTTAAAATAGTAAATTAAATGTATACTTGCTTGCTTGATCTTACTTGAGTATTTTACTTTTTTTACACTGAAAAATGTCGGTCATGTTTATAATCAGCCAGAAATGAATAATTGCCTTGTAAATCATGGAACAAAAAAAATGTGTGAATTGGGCTTAAAGATCATCTGGTCCACCACCTGCTCAGTAGAGGAGTCTGCAGCTAGGCCATCCCCAAAGATGGTCTTTCAGTTGGTTCCCAACAATGGTGAGCTCACCCTCTGATCTAGGCAAACTTTTCTATTGCTTACCAGTTCTTACCATCAGGAGATTCTTTCCCAGAGTAACTCTCGGACTCTCCTTACCATCCTTTGCTTCTTGTCCTATCTTCAGCTTTACCCACGAGTGGGTCCATACGTTTTCTTCTTTGTAGCATCCTTTTATATCAGTGGTTCCCAACCTTTTTGTGATCGAGTACCACTTGGAGGTCCCGTACAGTCGCCGCGTACCACCTGGTTCCAGAGAAACTAAATTCGATCAGATATCACTTTATTTCCATAATTGTACAAGTAGAACACGCAAACCAACTACGAAAACAACAACTCAATGCGAGGGCATAAGTATACAAAATAAGTATACAAAATAATAATAAAAATAGTAACATACACACTGAGATGCAGTAATGAATATCAAAGGGTAACTTGAGTCAAGAGAACATAGTGCTAACAATAACAGAGTGAGATTAACCTTAGCTCGAGAGCTCGCTACGACGCGCACCTTCTCGCAAGGGTTCTACTGCGCGACTGCTGAGAGTTCAGAACAGTCACCGTTCCTTTTTTGGCCCCGCGCATCCAGCAACTGGATTCTCGGGCCGCTGGGACCAGGTGGGTGGCGTGTGGCAACAGTTGCAAATCATTGCCAGATTATCTTGTGTTAGGCAATAAACATTTTTGTGAAGTAAAAAATAACTAACTAAAAATCGTTCATGACCCCGAAAGTGTTCGCGTACCACCTGGAAGGCCCTCGCGTACCACTAGTGGTACACGTACCACAGGTTGGGAACCACTGTTTTATATAGATCAGTGGTTCCCAACCTTTCTAATGCCGCGACCCCTTAATATAGTTCCTCATGTTGTGGTGACCCCCAACCATAAAATTATTTTCGTTGCTACTTCATAACTGTAATTTTGCTACTGTTATGAATCATAATGTAAATATCTAATACGCAGGATGTATTTTCATTGTTACAAATTGAGCATAATTAAAGCATAGCAATTAATCACAAAAACAATATGTAATTATGCCAGATCAGAAATTCTTGGGCCAGTCTTTGCAAGAGCACAAGGAATATCATCTTCCACAACAAGTCTACTTCTGTATTTAGACTTGATAGCCAACAAGTGTACAGCAATATTTCTCAATCTCAGCAACTTTTAAGGTGCCTGGACTTCAACTCCCAGAATTGAGCAAAGCTAGCCCTTAGCCAATGCTGCCAAAGCTCGGCCGCCAGGCGTCACAAACGCCTCTCACCGAATGGCACCTCTCCCGACCAATCGGAGGGCTCGGGCGAGTTGAGTCGATATGGCCAGGCTCGTGGCAGGGGGGGCTGAGGATGCTGGGGCGACCCCTGGGAAATGGTCATTCGACCCCCAAAGGGGTCCCGACCCCCAGGTTGGGAACCACTGATATAGATCAACCTTGCCTCAGTCTTTTTTTTTGCAGATTGCCTAGCTTGTTTAACTGTTTTTCACTAGGACTTAATTTCCATACTCTTGTAGTTCTGCTCTACACCTGCTCAGGCTTCTCCCTTTTAAAGCACAGGGTTTCGTACTCCCAAGTCCAAGGTAATTAGTATTGGCAATCAGTGGATCCATGCCTTTCCATGATTTTGTCATAGTGCTTCAAAACCCATGCAAAAAGGCACTCAACAGTTGTCAACCCAAGGCTAGCATTTAAGACAGACATAACTTTTTCCCCAACCAGAGAGAAATTGTTGCCTTTTATTCCATCTGGGAAAAAGACTCAGAAAGAGTTTTCCCAATTCACTGGGTACTTACTCTATTCACTTTTCAGAATGGATGTTGTTTTAGCCTGTCACAACAAAAAACACAAAATAAAGGGCCTTTGACTACCCTGCCATGATAGATCACCAAATTAGGCTAGAATTTAATGAAAAATATATATTAAGGGATAGATGTTTGTGGACCAAGTGCATTTTACACCCTTATCTGGGAATAATAAGTGTTTCTCTAATCTTAATCTGACATAATCTCCAGTTTAGATGATGATGATGATGATGATGATGATGATGATGATGATGATGATGACAACGATGACAATGATGATTTTGAGTCTTGACTTCTGATGAGTACAGGTGCAAGTTGGAGAGAGAGAGAGAGAGAGAGAGAGAGAGAGAGAGAGAGAGAGAGAGAGAGAGAGAGAGAGAGAGAGAGAGAGAGAGAGAGAGAGAGAGAGAGAGAGAGAGAGAGAGGGGGGGTACTGGCCCAAGGTCAGCAGGTTTCATGCCTGAGGCAGGACTAGATTTCATAGCCTCCTGATTGGTAGCCAATTGCCTGTAATCATTACACCAAACTGACTTTCATATTATTATTATTACTATTATACAAACTCAGATGCACCAATGTTATAAACATGGTTATAATCCCCTATACACCTTTCCACTCATTTCACTGAGGTCTGAGGATGAGAAAGCTGCATTTCACTTTCAGAAAACACAAGTCTTTTCACAGTTACCATGACCAATCTCCCTTTTCTTTCTGCTTTAATCAAATTGTTGCAGACTGTATCTTTTGCCTTTCTTTGCTAGATTATTCCATACCTTACATTTCCTCCCCACCTCTGATCCATGTGAACTTGCCACCTAAACTTTATTGATTCTAAAAGTGGATACTAAAAGTTTTTGATAACAAATTTCTTCATCATTAGGATTCTATTAGATCTTGCAGTCTTTTCATCACTACAAGTGTTGCTCTTTGTTTACAGATTTTGTGAACTCTTGTTGGTCAGTGACTGCTGGGACATCCTTAATGAGAAGGAAGGTGGCTCCTCCTACTTCCTCATGTCACTTCACTTCACACAAACAATCTAGAATGCTATTTTTTAATGAATTGTAACTGGAGATGTAGCTGTGTTGCTTTGCTATTCTCTGGACAATAAAGGTGATCCAAGTAGCAATATTGTTTTACTATGTTCTTCTTGACTGCATGCATTCCCACACAGTCTCATCAATGTGCTCCTCTAGTAAAGATGAAAAACAAAATTCTCCCAATCTGCTATTCCCTCCAGGCTTCTTCTCTCTGGCAGGAGAAAGGCATAATTCTAAAAATCTTCAGTCTCTAATCTGCACTGAAAACCAGTGGGTAATTTTTCTGTCTTGAGATGAAACTGCAATGGCCTTCTGTTTAGGAGAGCTACAAGCAAAACAAGGTGATGTTGCTCAGTTGAAATCAACATCAACTTTTTTTCCTCTTTTAAAGGATTTCTTGAAAATCTGATATATTTGGAATTAAACATGCACACACATATACAAATTTTATAGACCCATAATCTATTCTGCAGGAGAAAATGACAAATTTCAGAGAATGAGTCACCTTTGCATAGTAAACTCAAGATGCATATTGTAAGAATAAAGAAGACACCAAAGAATTTCTTGCAACATCCTAAGAGAGTCTTGGGAGTTCATAAAATGAGGCTTTCTGATGCATTTTTCTACTAAACTATTCCATCCTACACCCTGGCCAAAAAAAAAAAAAGAAAAAAAACCAACCAAAAAGGAAGATGCAACAGGCATCTCCTAGGTAGGAGATGCCTGTTGCATCTCAAAATGAGTTTTCATACATACGTTGAATAAGTTAGTTTTAAGAATAGTAAAACTTTTGTTCCTTCTCAGTCTACAACAAAATGGTCATTTAGCTTTTCCTGACTTTGAATTCATGATATTGTTGATATCATTTATAGCAATTGAGTCCACTTTCTGAGGAAGATGAGAGTTGTAACTGATGGTCCCAAGATACAGAAAATATTATTTATTTTTATATTTTCTGTTTTGTTGCCTTGTGTCCTTGCTGGAAGAATGCATAATGCTTCATGTCTCTTCTGCCTTTATAATCCGTCATAACATTCTTATCAAGTAGATTAAGTATGGGTACACAGTTACTGTTCTCTGTAGACTTTGTGGCTGAGAGCAGAATATTGAGTCATCTTGAACTCTGTTCTTGATATCACACTGGCTCTTTCAAAAATGTCTCAACCTCAAACTCTATAAAAAGAATCTGGTGTAGCTCAGAAGTTTGCTTGCAATATTCTAAAGACATGGGGGCCTAATAAAAGGTCTCTCTCTCTCTCTCTCTCTCTCTCTCTCTCTCTCTCTCTCTCTCTCTCTCTCTCTCTCTCTCTCTCTCTCTCTCTTACATTCTGTTTAGTGTTAGGAGATAATGTACGATCCATAAATTTCCTGCCCTATTTGGGAAGAATTTGTTCGTGAGAACTCATTAAGAAGAGGGGGAAAGTGCGATAGCACAAAGTTCCTTCATGTAAGAATGTGTTAATTCATTCTAGTCTTACTTTCTCCTCGGCAAAGGAAAATAAAAATAAATGTAATTAATACCTTGTGTAATCAAGCCTTCCAGCCAGGAAGGGAAGAAAGTAAACCACAAGAATCTCAGAGTTAAAATTCTCCTCTCTCTGCTCCAGCTAGTTTAAGGTAATCTGGTCTGGACATGTTCATGTAAGCAAGCAAAACAGTAATCGTAATTCTATAGGTACTAACAAAGAATAATTGCTTTACTACTGTTTTACACATCTTTTTAAACAGACATGGATTTAATCTCCATCTCCATCCCAGAATCTTAGGGAAGGTTTGTATGTGTCTTCTGGTGCATTTCCTATAGATTCTTATAATCCCGGGCCAATCCTCCATCTACATAATAAAACATTTCCATTTCAAAAATAGACCCTCATACACAGAAAAGGTAACCATGTTAGTCAGTTAGTCATTATTGTGATCTCAGAACAAGACATAAGTTCATAAGTGGTTGATATTCACCTATAACAGTGATGGCGAACCTATGGCACATGTGCCACAGGTGGCACGTGGAGCCATATCTGAAGGCACGCGAGGCATTGCCCTATGTCAGCTCCAGCGCACATGAGTGCTGGCCAGCTGATTTTTGGCCTTCTTTTCAGCTGTTTTTCGCCATCCTCAGGGTTCAGGAAAGCCTCCTGAAGCCTGGTGATGGTGAAAAAAGGTCCAAAGGCCCAACCGGAAGTTCATTTCCAAACTTCTGGTTGGCCCATTTGGCCATTTTTCACTCTCCCCAGGCTTCAGGAGGCTTTCCTAAACCCTGGGGAGAGCGAAAAATAGCCCAACGGGCCTACTGGAAGTCCAGAGGCTTCAGTGAGGCCTGTGTGTATGCGCAGGGGAAGCATGGGTGGATTGTGCGCATGCGGGGGGGACAGTACACATGCACAGCGGGAAGGCATTGCATTATGGGTGTGGGCACATGCGCACATGCTATTTTGCACGTGCGCACCCTTTTGGCACCCAAGAAAAAAAAGGTTTGCCATCACTGACCTATAATGACCTAGCTTAAGAAACTAGTAGATAAAAATTCATTCCCAAAGTTGAAAAACATTTATAAAGTAGCCTGAAGATTCATAAGTAAAGTCAAACAAAGACAATCTCAGTCCAGGTTGTAAATGTAATTATATCTAAGATTACATAAAATATGAAAATACAGATAGCCATCACTCAGCGACCCCACTTGTTCAGTGAATCTTTGAAGATATGATTGGGTTGAACAAGGAGAGATTTAAAACCAGTTCTCATAGTTTTGGCTGTCATTGTGTCCCTCTAGTCACATAATCATGATTTAGGCATTTGGCAATCGGTTTGTAATTATGTCACTGCAGCATCCCATTGTCATGTGACTGTCATTTGCAACCTTCACTGCTGGCTTCCAACAAACAAAACTCAGGAGGTTGCAATTGGCTGTCATAGAATAGAATAGAATAACAGAGTTGGAAGGGACCTTGGAGATCTTCTAGTCCAACCCCCTGCTTAGGCAGGAAGCCCTACACCACTTCAGACAAATGGTTATCCAATCTCTTTTAAAAACTTCCAGTGTTGGAGCATTCACAGCTGTTCCACAGATTAATTTAATTAATCTTAATTTAATTAATTAATTAATTTTAACTGTCAGGAAATTTCTCCTTAGTTCTAAGTTGCTTCTCTCCTTGATTAGTTTCCACCAGAGGTGAAATTCAAAAATTTTCCCTACCGGTTCTGTGGGCATGGCTTGGTGGACGTGGCAAGGGAAGGATACTGCAAAATCTCCAACAGGCAGGGATCTCCAACCTTGGCAACTTTAAGACTTGTGGACTTCAACTCCCAGAGTTCCTCAGCCAGTCCACAAGTCTTAAAATTGCCAAGGTTGAAGACCCCTGCTTTGGAAAATAACTTGACTCCCTCTTCTTTGTGGCAGCCCCTGAGATATTGGAACACTGCTATCATGTGACATCACACCTAATGACCTTATGGTATTTGCCTAATAATGACAGCTAGAACTGCAGAAACCACATTGTAAGTTGTGTGTTGCAGTCACATGACATCATGCTTTACAACATCACACTTTACAACTGCATTACCTAGCAGAGGAATTCCCAATCTCACTGACCATTGTTAACCGTGGATTGTTGTTGTTAGTTGCGAAGTCATGTACGACCCATTGTGACCACATGGACAACATTCCTCCAGGCCTTCCTGTTCTTTTCCTTTGGAGTCCATTTAAGCTCACACCGACTGCTTCAGTGACTCCATCCATCCACCTCATTCTCTGTCGTCCCCTTCTTCTTTTGCCCTCAATCTTTCCCAGCATTAGGCTCTCCTCCAGTGAGTCCTTCCTTCTCATTAGATGGCCAAAGTATTTGAGTTTCATCTTCAGGATCTGGCCTTCTAAAGAGCAGTCAGGGTTGATCTCCTCTAGGACTGACCGGTTTGATTGTTGGGTGTACCTGGGTGAATGCACAGCTGCAGCAGCTTACTCGAGTGACTTATGACCTTCTCTGCCCTCGTTGACTTTGCTTGTGGGAAGCTGGCAGGGAAGGTTGCGAATGGCATAAATGTGAGCCAGTTTGCCAAGTGCCCAGACTGCAGTCACATGTTCACAAGGATAGTGCAGTGGCCAGACTTTGAGAACCAGTTGTAAGTACTGCCAAAAAAGCCAACACAGTTCTAGGCTGCATTAACAGAGGGATAGAATCAAGATCACATGAAGTAATAATACCACTTTACAATGCCTTGGTAAGGCCACACTTGGAATACTGCATTCAGTTTTGGTCGCCACGATGTAGAAAGGATGTTGAGACTCTGGAAAGAATGCAGAGAAGAACAACAAAGATGATTAGGGGACTGGAGGCTAAAACATATGAAGAACGGTTGCAGCAACTTGGTATGACTAGCTTAATGAAAAGAAGGACTAGGGGAGATATGATAGCAGTGTTCCAATATCTCAGGCGTTGCCACAAAGATGAGGGAGTCAAACTATTCTCCAAAGCACCTGAGGGTAGAACAAGAAGCAATGGATGGAAACTAATAAAGGAGAGAAGCAACTTAGAACTAAGGAGAAATTTCCTGACAGTTAGAACAATTAATCCATGGAACAGCTTACCTCCAGAAGTTGTGAATGCTCCAACACTGGAAGTTTTTAAGAAGATATTGGATAACCATTTGTCTGAAGTAGTGTAGGGTTTCCTGCCTAAGCAGGGGGTTGGACTAGAAGACCTCCAAGGTCCCTTCCAACTATTATTATTATATTATTATTATTATTATTATTATTATTATTATTATTATTATTATTATTATTATTATTATTATTATTATTATTATTATTATTATTTTTATTATTATTATTATTATTATTATTATTTACTTGTTCCGTGCCATTGTAACTTTGAATGGTCACTGAACGATTGGTCACTAAGCAAGGGCCATTTGTATTTACTTTGCCTAGATCCAGCCAATGCTAAGGGTCCTTTATGCTCTGCTTCAAAATTTATTTCTCCTAATTATATTCCATCTGAGAAGAACTGAGGAGGAGGAGAAGCCCATATCGGTCATAAGAAAAATTCTAAAAACCCAATTTAAGGCAATACTATACAGTCCTGTCAACTAGTTGAAAGAAAAAGTGTGCAAACTTTTCAAATTCCCAGATCTGTGAGCTAGGCAAGGCGGGCTGGGGAAAACATTTCACAGTTCAAAAAAACCAGACTTTAAATTTTCTGTCACTTTCCATTATAATTTTTTTTTCTTTTGTTACATCTTAGCAGATGAACAAGATGTTTTGTAACATCTTGGTATTCTGTAACATTCTGTGAACAGCACATTTGTTGTAAACATGGGCACATATGTTTTGCAAACTTCTGCATCTCTTATGTTAAACCACTGGAAATATAGACTTCCAAAGTGTACAATTTTTGCCACTTTAAAATTATCTTGATTCTTCATTTCCGTCTTTCCTTGCACATCCAGTGTTGTTACAGATACTATCCAAATTGTCATTTGATTGATTATGCCACCATCATGTTCTTTTCAATTCCTAGCAATCACATAGATTTTCTCCATGAAATTAACATTTGCTGTTCTCAAAAATCCATACCATATTAAGCTAAATTTAATATTCTCATCAGATTTACTATTAAAGAGCTGGGTGTAACTTCGTTCATAAGTACAAAGTATAGAAATATACCGGTATTATAATAGAGGGGTGAATTTGACAATAATTGGACAATTTCAGAATTCTGATTTGGTTTTGAAAAGGATCTGTGCTGGATACAGAAAAGAGCAGCAGCACTGTTCAGAGGAATGGAGAGCAGAATGAAAAGGGAACAGAGCCTGCAGCAAAGAGGGAATGTTTGAAAAAAGGTCCCGTTACATCCTTATACAGTGTGCTGCCCAGTGGTATTTGCAGTGGATTTTTTTTTTGTAATCAAATGGATAAGATAACAAATTTTATGGGGGGGGGGGAGAGAAGGGAGGAACATTGACATTGCAATTTACTTCTGTCCATAGATTTCTTTTTGATATTGTTTGATATTGTATTCCTGGAAAATCCAAATCCAAAGTATAACTATGCCAAATTATGGATTTTCATAAGCTCATTGATTCCAGCAATGGTTTTTCCTTGAAATTTTCTTTTATCTCATTAATCAACGCAAGGATAATTATTTTCTTTTTTCCTCTCTGAAATAGAAAATTGTCAGCTAGGCACATTAGGATTTTTCTAGAATATGTGTTCTCTCTCTCTCTCTCTCTCTCTCTCTCTCTCTCTCTCTCTCTCTCTCTCTCGAGAGAGAGAGAGAGAGAGAGAGAGAGAGAGAGAGAGAGAGAGAGAGAGAGAGAGAGAGAGAGAGAGAGTTAAGAGAGAGAGAGAGAGAGAGTTAAGAGAGAGAGAGAGAGAGAGAGAGAGTTAAGAGAGAGAGAGAGAGAGAGAGAGAGTTAAGAGAGAGAGAGAGAGAGAGAGTTAAGAGAGAGAGAGAGAGAGTTGAGAGAGAGAGAGAGAGAGAGAGTTAAGAGAGAGAGAGAGAGAGAGAGAGTTGAGAGAGAGAGAGAGAGAGAGAGTTAAGAGAGAGAGAGAGAGAGAGAGAGAGAGTTAAGAGAGAGAGAGAGAGAGAGTTAAGAGAGAGAGAGAGAGAGAGTTAAGAGAGAGACAGAGAGATCGAGCGAGAGAGAGAGAGTTAAGAGGAGAGAGAGGAGAGAGTTAAGAGAGAGAGAGAGAGAGAGAGAGAGAGAGTAATTAAGAGAGAGAGAGAGAGAGAGAGTTAAGAGAGAGAGAGAGAGAGAGTTGAGAGAGAGAGAGAGAGAGTGAGAGAGAGAGAGCCGAGAGAGACGAGAGAGATCGATAGCTATAGAGATAGAGATGAAAGATTAGTAATCCTTGCTTCTCTGAAATGTTTAATTAGTCTGAGGAAAGCATCTGTCCACATCCTCTTCTTGGCTTCAAGCCCAATCTGTAGTCATCTCCAACCACCACAAAGTTTTTCTGTCTCTCCCTTTATATTAAAACCATGTTCATTGTCCTAGATTTCTAATTCAGATGTTTTATTGCATCCTTTTTTTGACAAGTCATCTTTTTCAATAGCTTTATTCCATTCACAAGATTCATGCCATGATGACGTCTAGAATCTCTATCAATACACACACACACACACACACACACACACACACACACCATTTCAATTTCATATATATATATATATATTTACACACACACACACCACACATATATATTTCAATTTCAAAATTCAGACACACACCACCACACACACACACACACACACACACACACACACACACACACACACACACTATATATATATATATATATATATATATATATATATATATATATATATATATATATATATATATATATATAATATATATATATATATATATATCTGAATTTGAAATTTGAGCTCATTTTGTTTATTACTCATATTCTGCACATAGGTACCCATGTGGGCATTGAAACTTTTGGATATTTTACTCCAATGTCTTTTCTTCTCAATTGATTTTGAGGATTGCTAAGCACACAACTTCCTTTCTCCTGTCTCCAGCTTCAATTCCATGTAGCTTTTTTTGTAGCAAGCCTCTCAAAGATTCAAGGCCCATAAAAATAAAATTTATGGTTGCATGAATATGGTTGTGGGTTGCAGACTACTTCATCAGATAGTGGATTGGGATTCAGGAAAGTGAGGAAAGTGATTCATTTCTGTATACATTTAAATTATATTATTTCAATCATTCACAAGATTTTATTTCAACCATATTGTAAAGGCAAGATTCATTTTCTTCTGGCCTTGAGAGATATGATGTAACTCCTGCTGAATAGCCCTTTGCTAAGGGAATTTTTATTGTGATTCTGAGCAAATGATTTAAAGTTTAAACAATTAGATTAATCAATTAGGGCTCTAGTACTCATGGAATATATTACTCCCTGTGACATCAGGGAGGAAAGGGGTTATCTCATTGGCTGGTAAGGAGAGAGAGAGAGAGAGAGAGAGAGAGAGAGAGAGAGAGAGAGAGAGAGAGAGAGAGAGAGAGAGAGAGAGAGGATGTGCCTTTAAAGCAGTGATGACCCTGTATTCTCTACAGTTTTCTTGCCAAGGTTTTTTTAGAAGTGGTTTGAGACTGCCTGCTGCCTGGCTGAGCAAGAGTGAGTGGCCCAAGGTCCCCCAGCTGGCGTTGTGCCTAAAAGAAAAAAAAACACCTTTTCATACCATCACAATTTAATTGAACCTTTTAAAAGTCAGTTGCCTCCTTCACAAATTCAAAGTGGAATGCTTTTTCTTTACAGCACTAATCTGAAATGTATGTTTCTATTATTATTATTTTTACATTGGTAACCATCCAGTTTTTAGAGCAAAGACATGCAACCGTATTCAGGCCAAAGTGTGCATTAATTTTGAATGACATGCCAGGGACGACTCAACAAATGGGTGGGAACTGAAGAAAAAAAGGGGGTTAGCAGAAAACTAAATGTACGGTAAGTATATTTGGACTTAATTAAATGGTATTCAATACATATAGTACAGGTCAACAAATATTCCATTATTTTTGGTTCCTTCTGTATTAAGATTTTCAAGTTGACAGTTGTTTGGGGGGGCTCTAAGAGTCACAACCTAAGCTTTGGGGTATCACTGGACTATTCCCCTGTTCTCTAAGCCAATTTGAGAATACCAGCCACTACTTGTATTAATCTGCCTCATTTTATAGTATCCAGAACCACACCAACCTTAGTCCCACAGAGCCTTTGGATATTAGGGATTGAAGCATCACTGTTAGCAGCAGAACTACAAGCTAACTTTAAAGCCAATGTAGGCTAGAGCAGAAGAATCCTGCAGCCAAACATACAAGATCTGACACAGACAGTAGATTGACAAATAAATGTTATTTCCTCATTGTAGGTTACTGGACCTGAGTTGCAAAAGGCCTGTGACCATTGTATTGTCTGCAAACTTCAGAACTTTAACAGAAGGATCCTTATAGATGCAGTCATTAGTATAGAGCAGCGGTTCTCAATCTGGGGGTCGCGACCCCTTTGGGGGTCGAACGACGCTTTCACAGGGGTTGGGAGACTTCACCTAGACGCCGCCATTTGGGTTCTTTTACCCTTTGCACATGCACAGAACGCTTTGCGCATGTGCAGAAGGTAAAAGAACCCAAATGGCGGCGGTGAGGTGGGGGTTGCGGCGGCGGGTATAGCAGCAGGGTGGGTCGCGGTGGGGTCGCGGGGGCGGGTTACAGGTCACGGCATTAGGAAGGTTGAGAACCACTGGTATAGAGCAGTGCTTCTCAAATAGTGGGGTGGAGCCCCCTGGGGGGTGCGGAGCAATGCCAGGGGGCGCGTGTGACCCCGGGGAACATGCGTGGTCCCTCTCGATCGATTCCCCCAGATGGGGAGTGTTTTCCCAGTTGCATGCTGCTCCAAGTCCGGAAGAGAAGGTGGCCAGGTGGGGCGGGGCGGCTGCATGGGTTCTTGTTGTTCTTGGCGGGCGCCGCGGTAGCCATGAACAGCATGGTGAACCTGCTGCTGGACAAGGAGGAGCATCCTCTGCAGCTGGGCAAAAGCTTTGAACGGCACCCTAAAGTCTCCTTCCACAGCATTCGCTGTGAGTGCCCGGCACAGGCAGTGCTTATGGGCCAGGCCGGCGACCCCAAAACATCGGCTTGATTAAGCTGGCCTGGCCCCGTGTCAAAAGAGGGCCCTAACCACAGTAGCCTATGCCTGCCTAACCGAAAACAGGCTCCACTGAGTTCAGTGTGACTTACCGTACTCCCAGGTAAGTGGGTAGAGCAGCCTTCCCCAGCCAATAGTTTGCTTGCAGCTTATAATAAGTAAAATAATAAATATTAACACTAAAATTCATTGGGGCCCAGATCGGAGAGTTGGGGGCGTGCGAAATGTTTACTTCTTCCTAGGGGGGTGCGTAACAGAAAATAATTGAGAAGCACTGGTATAGAGTAAGAAGAGCAATGGAGAGAGCACACAGCCCTGAGGGGCACCTGTGCTCATTGCCGTTACTAGATGTAATTTTCCCTAGTCTTACCTGTTGCTTCCCATCTATCAAAAAAACTTGATTATCCACCTGCCTAGTATTACCTATATTGATTTTACTGCTTCAGAAATGTTACATCTGGAAGATACTATGGGTGATTTTAACGGAAATAGTTTTGTCATTTAAAAAAATAATTTTTTAATCAAAATATAGTAATTCATATATATTTTAATAATTATTTTATTATCTTGGAAGAAAAATAGTTGTCCTATTTTTTTCCTGTAGGAAATAATAAAGAGAGGCGATTTGGAGATGGGGAAGGGATTATTCATACAGCAGAGTTTACTTCTGTTCTGGGATACCTTCAAAATGCAGAGTTACAATTATCTAAGCAGCTTCAAGGAATTAGTTGAAATAAATAAGTAGACAGCCTTGAGAAGTTCTTTCAATCATATTTTAATATCAGCATAAAGATTGGAATGTAAGCTAAAGTGAAGGGAAAGTGAAGGAAGCTGTGGGGTGTTTCTTTTTTCTTTTTAAAAGAAGTTCTTAATTAAATTCTTTGTTTCATTATTAAAAATGCCAAACAAACTATGACTAAGCTTAGTCTTGAAGTCAAAAGGGGAAAGAATCAACCCACATTGGAATAGTTGCATCAGGTTTTACCCAACTTTTCTCATTTCTAAGCATAGAGGGGAGTGAAACCAGACACTGTTCACTGATAAAAACCTTCTATCTTAAAAAGCTGGCAACCCCCTTGGAAATAACCAACTCATTGGCCATCTCAAAGAGGTGCTGAATCATTGTCAGGTGTGCATTGCCCAGGTAGGTATCCACTACTACTAGCTTAAGATTAGCCTGCTCTACAAGAGTCCAGCAGCTTATATTTCTAGCTGCCATATATTTGAAAACCATATATTTAAGCTAGTTGCCAACTTTTGATTTTTCAGAGGCAAGGTAACAGGGCTGAGAGTTTTCAAGTATCCTTGGCCCAACATATATAAATTTGGACTAGTTATCTGATAAGGCAAGTGAAAGTGGAAAGTGCAAAAATTTCAACTATAAATACTAGCAAACGGAAGGCAACTGTGCGCAAATAATGATATAGATAGATAACTGTTGAATTTCTGTCTATTTTATTATCTCTCAGCCAGCATCTTCAGTCTTATAATCTTCAGAATGAATAGGTATTGGATATATACATAGGGAACTATATGGAAAATGAAATCCAACACATCTGATGGGTATCAGATTGTGGAGTACTGTTTTGAAATACTATTAAAGAGCTTTATAGCTATTTGGTTGTGTTTTCATATTTTTATATAATTATTTTGACTTCCTCCATACTTCTTCATCTGATACTTGGAACATACAACTAATTTACTGTTGTATGTTCTGAATAAAGATGTTTATTCAGACATTAATTTATTTTCTATATCAGTGATGGCGAACCTATGGCACGCGTGCCACAGGTGGCATGCGGAGCCATATCTGCCGGCACGTGAGCCGTTGCCCTAGCTCAGCTCCAGCACGCATGTGCGCACTGGCCAGCTGATTTTTGGCTGGCGCAGAGGCTCTGGGAGGGCATTTTAGGTTTTCGGAAGGCCTCCAGGGGGCGTTTTCGTCCTCCCCAGGCTCCAGGGAAGCCATTGGAGCCTGGGGAGGGCGAAAAATGGGCCTACCGGGCTCACCAGAAGTCGGGAAATAGGCCGTTTCTGGCCTCCAGAGGGCCTCTGCGGGGGTGGGGGTGGCAGTTTTTGTCTTCCCTAGGCATTGAATTATGGGTGTGGGCACTCGCATGTGCGTTATAGCGCACGCACATGCGCTTTCGGCACCCGAGGGAAAAAAGGTTCGCCATCACTGTTTTATATCATCCTTCCTCAAATTGATGTTCTTGAAGGATACCAGCTTTAGCAATATTGTCCTAATGATTCCCAAACATTATGAATTTGTATTATTATATCATTCAAAGTGCTGATATTAATTTTTAAAGCTTAAAATTTTTAAGCTTAAAATTTTTAAGCTAGAAAGGGCTGGGGACCAAGGCATCCAAACCCCAAAGCCCTTATGAGAATTAAGTGTTTAATGGGCAGATTAGAAATAGGACTGCTGGGTAAACAAATAAGTAAGTATTTACTTGGTAAGGTTTTCTTACTAAAACCTTAGTAAGACATCACTTGGAATACTGCATCCAGTTTTGGTCACCATATTGCAAAAAAAAAATATGTTGAGACTTTGGAAAAAGTGCAGAGAAGAGCATCTAGGATGATTAAGGGCCTGGGGATTAAAATATATGAAGAACGGTTGCAGGAATTGGATATGACTAGTCTGGAGAAAAGAAAGACTAGGGGGAAACATGATAGTAGTATTCCAGTATTTGAGGGGCTGCCACAAAGATGAGGGGGTCAACTTATTTTCCAAACCTCCAGAAGGCAAGACAAGAAAGAATGAGTGGAAACTAATCAAGGAGAGAAGCAACCTGGAATTAAGGAGAAACTTCCAAGCAGTGAGAACAATTAACCAGGGGAACAGCTTGCCTTCAGAAGTTGTGATTGCTCCATCACTGGAGGTTTTTAAGAAGAGACCGGACAGCCAGTTGTCTGAAATGGTATAGGATCTCCTGCTTGAGCAAGGGGCTGGACTAGAAGACCTCCAAGGATCCTTCCAGCTCTATTCTGATTGAAATTGGGTGAAACAGCCCAATTGCAGGATGCCTGCCTCAAAAAAGCTTGCAAGGGGCAAAGAGAGGTCTGCCTTCATAGATTTTCTCCATCAGGAATTTCTTCCATGTTATTCTTCCGAACAACTATCTGTAGGCTTGATTTATTGATTTCTCTATTCTGTGGTGCAGGTTATAGTTTTTCTAACAGTCTTGATTGTACTGGAATCATTTATGGAGCAGCGCTTTCCAGGAACACTGTCACAAAAAGCAGAAAAAATGGAGTATCTCCTGGTGAGACATTAAATCTGGAATGAGTGAAAAAGTTGAGTTCTTTGATAATAAAGTTTACTTGCTTTTAGCCAGAGGCCTTTTCAGTATATATACAGATGACTCAAAAGATGGCATTAAAAACATATAGACATTAATTAGAGTTCAAAGTACAAAACTATTAGACACACTCATCTTTTTTGCAAACAGTTGCAGTCCCAAAGAGAACATTCTGACTGTAGCAACAAAGCTTGTAGCTTGCTCAGTATAAAAAGGTTGTTGTCCAATGCTTTATGAGTATCTCAGTGTCTGTACTATCTCACCACTAGATATGATGGATAAAAATTTCTCTCTTGGGTGAGCATATTATCAGCATGGAAGTTAATAATCTGAAATATTTTTAATTTCCATACCTCTACAGATAGCTTTCCAGTTGGTTTGTGTGTTGCATGTTACACATGAAATAGCATGTGAATAGATCTACAGGAAGTGTTAATTTCTCCTCTCCACAATCCATTCCCTTTCCCATCTGTTGTAGCATCATGTTCAAGTTACTTTCTTTCCTGCAGTCCCCCCCCCACTTGCATTTCTGCCTGCGAAGAGTCATTGTACATGCAGTGCAATATATCCCTAAGCGAGGCAGCTGTTCTCCTGCAAGCAAACTCAACATAGCCTCCTTTCTGTCTTATCTGCATACATGCAATACACATATACACACAGCACCCATTAATTAGAAGGTTAAGAGAATGACAAACTGTTTCTTTCCAGGCCTGATGTCTTGATTCAGTCTTGGTGGAGTGCCTGTTTGTTTGTCTGTGTATGAATATCATTTCCTGCAAGACACTTGCCCCAAGATATTAGCTGTTTTCCTGCCTTTGATACAGTTGTCACATCACATCAGAAAGGGCCACTCGGAGAGATACAAGAGGTTGCTTGCCAATCAGGAACTCTTGCCAAGTAAAATTTCATCCAGATCATTAAAAGAGGAAGTGGGGATCGGCAAAGGGGCTATCAGCACTTGACTTGCACTCTTGCCAAGAATGTACTATTCACCGATTACTCACCCTCAAACCACACAATCCAGATTACACATGCATCAGAAGCAGGAAACAGACTACTAATCCATTACATCATGGATGCACACTATAGAACAGGGATTGTGCATCAGTACTTCCAGTGTAGTTTTTAATACCCACCCCCTCCATGTTGTAGGTACATATGAGAAAACTATTTTGGTCTGGCTCACATATCTCTCAGTATTTACTCAAAACCAGAGCGAGATGCAAAGGGCTATGGATAACTATAAATGAATGTGAAAACACATACCAATTTTTTATAGCATAAAATACATGCGCACACACACACAATTATTTCCACTTTATCCTGACAAAGTTTAATACATTTTATTTCTTTAGGTGAGAAAGTTCAAAAACAGTTCCAATGGTCTACGACCGAATGATCTAATTTGTCTTTGACAGCTAAACCCATTAATTTCTGGCTAAGCAGTTCAAATGTTTAAAACCACAGTGCAAGTAGCATTTTTTTTAAAGTTGTGATTCTGTGGAATTTGTGGTCAATCCATTTCTTCATTTGCAAGAATTCCTGTCTCACTGTATCTTGTGGCTGTGGAGATTCAGGGGCTTTCAAAGGGAAAGGGGTCTGATCTTGCTTCTTCAATATTCCTCATAAGAAGCACGGATATATATTTTTTATACAAACATTCAAATGCCGCGTAAAATAAGGATGGGGTGGGGGAGGAACTGCAACAATACACGCATTTATTTTATTTCACTTTTGTGTGGACTGGAAGTGAGGGCGGCTGTGACAGATAATTTTGATCCTTGTTCATAAAAGAAAGAAGAGCAGCTCCAAATGTTTGGAGTTGATTATGCATTTTCTCCAAATTGCATTTGAGGAACTGGGGCAGAAGAAGAGTACCTGCTTTTTTTCCTTCTGGGGATCTCCAGCACCAGTATGCACTTACCATAAACTTACCATAAACTTACCATAAACTTTATGAGTGTGATTTTTGGGAGGGGGCAGAAACATGCAAATATCATTTGTGACATGCCTGCCAGGCTGTCCTCTCCTTATCCAGAGAATCAGAGGATATGAGAGATGTTCCATACTCCTTCAGGAAGAAGTCTGAGCAAGGGGAAGGCAAATGAGCCTTAGCTGTCAGTCACAGAAGTTTGCAGGGAGCATTGTTCCCATGGTCTATGGTAAGAGACATGTCATGTTTCCCTTCTCCCCAGTTACCACAGCTAGAAGCCTAAGACTAATATGCCAGCAGCCACAACCACAAACAAGCAAAAACCAACCTGGCTTGTTAACCATCTTTCAAGAGTTATCAAATAATCTCCCTGCCCCATTTTTCTGTTGCTTTGGAAACAATAGATAATCCCAGTTATCCTAATTCCTCTATTCCAGTGATGGCGAACCTTTTTTTCCTCAGGTGCCAAAAGCGCGGGCGTGGGCACTATCGCACATGCGTGAGTGCCCACACCCACAATTCAATGTCTGAGGAGGGCGAAAACCGCTTCCCCCGCCCCCAGGAGGCCCTCTGGAGGCCGGAAATGGCCCATTTCCTGACTTCTGGTGGACCCAGTAGGCCCATTTTTCGCCCTCCCCAGGCTCCAGAGGCTTCCCTAGAGCCTGAGGAGAGCTAAAATGCCCCCCCCCGGAGGCCTCCGGAAGCCAAAAATGCCCTCCCAGAGCCTCCATGTAAGCCAAAAATCAGCTGGCCGGCACGCACATGCGTGCTGGAGCTAAGCTAGGGCAACGGCTTGCGTGCCGGCAGATATGGCTCCGCGTGCCACCTGTGGCATGCGTGCCATAGGTTCGCCATCACTGCTCTATTCCTTCCAGTGCTTTTCACCTTGATTGCGTAAGCACGGAACAGGCAAGACATGTAAGAAAAACCACAACAGGCAGGCATGCTTTTTCTTCCACAATTTGTCCCCTTGTTGTGTAGTTGATGTTGCAGTTGTGGAACTTTGCCATCATATAGTCATCCATTCAATACCATCTTCGGTAGCTTCAGGATTTGACATAGGGGAGGAAACTAGTCATCTCAAGCTATACAATTCTGAAGCTCATTTTCCACCAGGCAGATGAACAAGGTCAATGAAGTTTGGTACTGCCACCATTAGAAGCTTGTAAACCAGCTCTGTTTTCCATAAACTGTAGGAAAAAATGTGACTCTTGTCAACGCTAGGCTTGTTTGAATACCTGAAGGCTGAGGCAGGTGACAAGCCATGGGTTGTTCAGCTATGCTTGACATAAAGATTCCCTTGCAGGAAAGAGACTGAAGAGGGAATAAATGAAGTGGCCTGGAACCACATGTGGTTACAATAGAAAACAAGCGTCTGTAGCTGGTGGAAGAAATTTGTGAGGAGTCAAGGCCAACATGAGGCAGGGAAAGACACAAAGAGGGAAAGTGATTCACCTCCTTCCTTTCTCTCCCTTTGCAACTGTTCCCCCCCCCCTCTTTTTCTGCAATAGTTTCTCTCTTTTGCTTGCTTTTATTTTCTGCTCTGCAGGATGCTAGAGAGCTTAGCTGCTGGTTTGCAGAGAACTTTGAAGTTACCCATTTCTTAAAAAAGGGAGAGAGGTTGGTGACAGGAACATAGCATTTAGGTGTTTACAGAGGAATGAGGAGTGCAAGAGGACAATTGGAAAGAGGACAGAAGTTGAAGGCATTTTGAACTTCATTACTTAAGTCAGTGTTTCTCAACCTCAGCCGCTTTAAGATGGATGGGTCAACTCCCAGAATCCCATGCTGCGCTGGAGAATTCTGGGAATTAGAGTCCACATATCTTAAAGCTGTTGCGGTTGAAAAATATTGACTTAAGGCAAGACCTTAGACTGGGAAAAGTAAGGAAGATCAGGGTGAAAAAACTCTTGCTTTCATACTAGGATAATTTCTTCCTTTGTTCCAGCCTCCCATTCTCTTTTCTTTCATTTCCAAGGGAGGATCCAGAGCAGGGGTGTTAAACTCGCGGCCCGGATGCATCATGTACTGGCCATGCCCACCCCCATTTTAGTGAAGGGGGAAAAGTCACAACATGCCACATGACAACGGTGATGCCTGACACCCCTGATCTAGAGATGCAGTAGTAATGATGCTATAATTCACTCTTCTGAGATTCTCAGCCCCAAACCTCCTGTAGCTGGTCAAAAGCCTGAAGGTAGCCAAGAATCCTCCAAAATATGTTTCTAAAGTGTATTTTTTTTTAACATTACAGATGGGATTGAATAGCCAAGCATGTGCTTGATCATATTAATTATGTATCATTTTAATTGAATTTAAATGTGAAATGAAATCCACATTTTATTTTGCTCTGATTCCACGCAGTATTTTAGGAATGCAGTCCCAGACATGCCACTCGAAGGTCAAGGGCAGCTCTTAAGTTGGAAAAATGTATGCACCCTTCATGTAAGACACAGGCTGAGACAAGAAGGCTGACCTTAATTAGGTCAAGGAATAGCCTGGAGGATCTAATGATTGAAAGTGGACTCAAAAATAGGAGGTGTAACATAAACATGGACAAGTTGGAAAACAGCATGCTTTGTGACTTTGGTGTGTGTGTGTGTGTGTGTGTGAGTGAGAGAGGGAGGGAGGGAGGGAGGGAGGGAGGGAGAGAGAGAGAGAGAGAGAGAGAGAGAGAGAGAGAGAGAGAGAGAGAGAGAGAGAGAGAGAGAGAGAGAAATTTGGTGCTTTTTGGGACAGTGTTGACCCCAGGGAACTGCCTGGACCACTCCCTGCAGTTTGCTTGGTAAGAATTTTAGAAGTGGTTTGCCATTGCTTTCTTCTTAGGGCTGAGACAAAGTGGCCCAACTGGCTTTGTTTCTAAGGATGGACTAGAATTAACAATGTCACAGTTTCTAGCCTGGTGCATTAAGCACTACATCAGACTAACTCTCATTAATATGCTCATTTTTAGTTAAATGACTAAATTGACCTTCAATTTACCTCCTGACTGAAGTATAACTTTCTCCCTTTATTTATTGCATTTGTTTATCAGTAAGGGACCCCTGGCAGTTTTTCTTCCTTTTTATAGCAATTTCAATTCCTTTCAAACTTTGAGAGTGTGAATGAGTTCTTGCCTTTAAATCAGAATTTTGGATGAAATCACTAAGAAACTGGACCAAACACTTCTTCAGACATTTCAAAATAAGGAACAACTGTATGAAATTAAGGGATCCCAGACAGACAGGCCAAAAAATTTCTCAGCTCCACACTGCTCCTCACACTCTATTTAGCCAAAAGGGGAAGGTTTCATGACACCATTCCAGAGTAACAGAAGGATCACTTGCCTCTATTGAAAAAGGCAGCATTCTGAAAACCTGTTCTGGGATAATAAATCATTAGTTTTAGCTCCTGTCAACAACGTAGGATAGAAGGCTACAAGTGAGGGTTCCTTAATCTTCTGGAAGGAAGTGAGCTCTGATTTCAACAGCACAATCCGATACTTGTCAGTGTAAACAGAGAGGAACAGGAAGGAAAGCTATTAGCATAGTTCAGCTAATGCCATCCAAAAACAGCTTGAAGCCTGGCTGGAAGAAGGAAAATACCAAAGGGTTAATCCCATTCCAGCCAGATCCTTCTCTAGTGTTAGACTTGAAACATGACAGACAGATCAGTTCCTACCTCAACTTTAAATGTATACAGACTTTCTTCTTCCTTTTGTCTCCAATAGCTGGTACTTGCAGGTAGGCTGCCTTTGAATGTAGAGGTTCTATTTAATTTTCCTGGCTGTTAAGTGAGGCAAGCCTAAGGTTTATGACTTTGCTTTAAGCAAATTGGATTATTTCTTACTTCTATGGTGAAACTCCAAGAATCGGTGCAGAATGTGTATTAAGACAATATCCACCTACAATTCCAACCATGATATTCCTTGCTAGTGTGAAAATGAGCTGTACCAGATTCCTTCTGATTTTCAGCAATTATATGGCAATCATATTATGTTTCCATAATGAGTATAAAATTAATCCAGAAAACTGGACCATAAATTAACTTAAACTAATTTAAGTTTGGCTTCTGTTAGGTTAAGCTTTGTATTGTTTAGTATGTGGTATAAATGCAGTTCTTGGGTCTGTGAGCTGCTCTAATTAATACATTGCCATTCGGAGTTCATGGGGAACTAATCAGGCCTCCCAGTGTCTTTGCTTGGAGAGGCATACAAATGATGGGAAATCTTTAACAATATTAAATGTTTTGAATAGATAATAAATGATGGATAGATAGAAGATAGATAGAGGATAGATAGATTGATATTCATTCTTAAAGACAAGGCTTCCCTTGAATGGAACTTGGTGATTACAATGACATATTCATGTTGTTTTCATGGCAATAATATGGAAATGGTTGTCTTCCTTTTGGGATTTTTTTTTATTCATGCTCTAAGCTAAGCTGTGGGTGGGAGGTCCTTATGGTTTTCTCTTTAAGTGTTAATTTAGTCTAATCTGACTTCAAAAATTAGGGCTGTTTTTTGTAGCTACAATAATGTGCTTAGAGGTGCCATTAGGTTACAGGGGTTAGATAGAAATAGCATTTTCAGTCAGACACAAAGGGTAGCGGAATTGGAGATAAAGATTGGGTCCACAAATAATGTAGTTTATTTGCTTTGATTAAATGAACCTAGCTATTATAGCTTGTAAATCAAGACCTTTGGTTTGACATCATCTGTGAATTTAGTTGCTATGGCTTAGTGAACAGATCATTATTATAATATGGCTTCAAAGGATTGTTATTGTGTTGAATAGCAAAAAATAAATATGAATCAATCATATGTAATTTTTTTTGTTTAATTTCAGATAAACAGACATTCTGGAGGAAGACACTTAACAGATGTTCAGATGATCTCCTTTACTATTCCATTGAAAGCTCCCTAGTATTTTAGACTGCATTAAAATATTGGAATAAATGCCACTCTTGTTTCATTTTGTTATGAAACTGTATGAGGTACAAAGATAAGTGAAACTGCTGAGGAACAGACAAAAAGGGCCCGTCACTCCCTCAATCCTAAGAAGAAGGACTTTTCCCTTGTCAAGAAGGGGTTCATCTTTATAGTCACCAGCAGTCAAGACAAACAAAATCAAAACAAAGCAAAATCCCCATAATAAAGTGGAAATGGCCTAGTCAGGGCTCTCCAATCTTGGCAACTTTAAGACTTGTGGACTTCAATTCCCAGAGTTCCTCAGCCAGCTTTGCTGAGGAATTCTGGGAGTTGAAGTCCACAAGTCTTAAAGTTGCCAAGGTTGGAGAGCCCTGAATAGAAGGGCCTATGCCTTGGTACATTTCACTTTCCGTCCCTTTTCCTTTTTCTCCCTGGGCTAGAAAAAAAATATAGGAGGCTCTTTTGCATGGACTGTTTTGTGACTGTGTAGGAATAATCAAGTAGAAACTTTGGGACATTAATAATCAAGTAGAAACTTTGGGACATTCCTCATCTAATATACTCTAGAAATATTTGCAATTTGTTCATTCTTCCATTACTCATAAGAATATGAAATTGTGCAAATCAGTTTTTTTATTTAATAATTTTGGACAATGACTTTTCTATTACTTATAACACAGCCAAAATCTGTGCAGCAGCACATAAAATGCAATAGGAATCTAATGGATTTTCACTGAACTGGGATATTATACATTTACTGTATATTTTGATCTTAGAATATAATTCTATCACTAATTTTTTTTAAAAAAGATAATAATTCATATTTTAATTTTATTTTATATCTCAGGGATTAGTCTTAGAACTGGACCATAATATGTTTAGTTATTTAAGCTAAGTTAATTTTAGTACATTTTAAAGTATTAAATTAGTACTGGATTAATTTTATTTTGTCTATTTTACATATCTGTTGTCTTAAATAAACATATACATAATTTCTTCCTTCTTGTTTTTCTTCTTTTCTACGTACAGAAAGAAAACTATGATTTTGGGCTAGTAGCTAAAGAAACACCCTCTACATCTCCAGAACAAACTATTTTGATTTGGTGCTCTGTAATTGTCAGGATTTCTGTAGTTGTACCAAAAACAGACCAAGATACATTGATCCATTCATTTCTGGTAATATCAACATAGCACTCAATTGACCCATGTAGTCCTCCAGAAGATCAAGAAGTTGAGTTGGAATATCTAACCTCTCAGAAGATGCCAACTACTATGCTACAGGTAGGACGAGCAGACTGTGGTCCAAATAATCTCATCATTATATATCTCTGATTTATCCTGAAAGCTGTGCCACCCTTGCTCTGATTCCTTATTATGCAGTTAATAAGTGCCCTTGAACTACCACACAGTAATGTAAAAATAGATAAAGAGAGGAGAATTCATGGCCTTCCAGAACTAGCTAAATGGTATTATCAAGGCAGTCAGTGATGAGATTGCATTATTATATCTTCTCTCCCTTTTTAACGAATTTTCTCTGATAGAATGGAAGAAATATTGAGCTTTCTTTTGGATGCTGTTATCATTAATCAGCTCTGTAAAAAATTGTAGGATTAAGAAAATTTGGTATTTATATATCAAAAATCTCATCTGGAAGCATATTTGAAAGTCTGGCCTACCTGAATTTACTGCCTGCTGAGGGCAAAGTAAGGCCTAGCAGACACAGAGGCGCTATTGCTCTTTTAACGTCTACATACTTCAGAACATCTTGGGCAATCAAAACAAGTTCCAAATAGGTTTAAATTAAACCATGCTAAATTGGAGATAATAATAAAAGCTCTATATACTGCTTGCTTTAAAAAAAAAACCTTTTGTATTGCACAGTGCTACCATCTGCAACCAGGATTATGTATCATTCAGATTGTCATCTATGCTCTGCTTTTGCAGTTCTATCTTAACTGTTCATAAAGAAAAACACAGAATCGCAGTGACTGTTTCCCTGAAATGTGCTAGCATCATCTCCAGCTTCTAAGATTTCACCCTCCTCCTTAGTTTCACTCTTATTTTGAAACTGCACCATGAGGATTAGAAAACTCTATGCTTGTGACTAAGATTCTCTGAAGTTAGTATTTTGAATTCTGTACATACTTCAAACTCCATTTTTGCATGAATAATACTAAATCTGTATTTTCAAAGAATACCATGGATTGTTGGCCCATACTTAATACCAAGCCATAATGTTTTTTACTCAATTGAAATTCAGTGGTTGTACCCCCTGATGGTGATTTATAGAAAATGGTTGAGCAAACCCAGCAAAATATATATTCAATAAATCAAAGTTAAGCAGACCAAGACTTAGTAAGATGTTTGTTTGTTTGTTTGTTTATGTATTTATTTAATTTATTTAATTTATTTACTTATTTACTTACTTATTTACTTATTTATTTATTTATATTTCTATGCCGCCCAACTCCCTAGGGACTCTGGGCAGCTCACAGCAGAAACATAAATCAATATAAAAAACATTTAAAAAACAGATTAAAAACACATTTTCAGTTTAAAATAATTACAGTCATCCATACATTCATGGGCTGACCTTACTAGTACTCACCAAAGGTCAATGGCTCCAGGCCTGTCGGAAAAGCCAGGTCTTTCCGGCTTTCCGGAAGGCCAATAAGGTGGGGGTAGTGCAGATCTCGGGAGGTAGCTGATTCCAGAGAGCCGGGGCAGCCACAGAGAAGGCCCTCCCCCGTGGGCCCGCCAGCCGACACTGTTTAGCTGACGGGACCCGAAGAAGGCCAACCCTGTGGGATCTTACCGGTCGCTGGGAGGTATGTGGTAGAAGGCGGTCTCGAAGATAACGTTGGAACTTAGTGTATGATTACATACTATCAGATGTTCTTCAAATGAATCTTTCCCATTTTATAGTCCCATTTTCTCTCTGTTTTTTCCTTGCCCACTTTCACTCCATCTCTATCTCTTACTACTTGAATCTAACTCCCTACCTGCCCAAGTTCCCTAATGTCTAAGAAATAGACCTACAGGGCTGTTTTGTTTTCTTTTATATTTGGTCAGAGGTTGTAACACATGTGGCAGTATTCACTTGTTCTTAGCGGTCAGTACCCATCACTTCCTGCCTTTTAATCCTTCTGATGAAAGCAACAGTCCCTCTAGCCATCTACAGATTTTGCTTTCCAGAGTAATGCTAAATGGGAGCGACAGGGCTTGGAGGAACCCTGGCAGCTATAAAAAGAGAGGAAGCAGACACAATCTGATTTCCTCTGAAACTAATCCCGACATACAGAATCCACACAAGAAGTCCTAGGGAGAGATGCAAGGGAAACTCTGGGATCGAGCCATCCCAACCAATTCACACGCCCTTCTTCCTTGCTTCAACTCCCACTGGGCATTTTTGTATTTCTTTTTGAATGAAGAGGAATCCCTACAATAAAATAAAGCAAAGTGGTTATCTCATGTACAATATTTTAGTTAAATTTTGCAAAACTGAGAGCTTTTCTTGACTTGCAGATTATTTTGGAAGTAAATAGTCTGGATTTCCAATGTTGTCCCACCAGCACATGCAATTAGCCTTAACTCATCCCAGTGCATTATTGAAATAGTCTTATGCCAATCTTTGTATACTATTAAACAAGTTGTTCCAGCTGCCCCAGAACCATATTTTGTCAATTCTCCCTCCCCCCCGACTTCTCTCTCTCTCTCACACACACACCCTAGTTTTAATCATTGGAATATCACACACACACACACACACACACACACACACACACACACACACACACACACACACACACACTGTTGCTGATGAAGACAATACATCCTGTTAGCCCTTAAGGACAGCAGTAAGAATCATGATAGCACATCACTTTTCCAGCTAGTATATATATACTGAGAAAGCAAGGGATGAGTTACATTGAAATGGATAGAAAGGAGAGAGAAAGAAAAGAGATGGGGATACACGGCAAGAATTCCTACTGTGAAATCCATATTAGTTAACATGGCAGACATTGTATAAATTTTCCATTATTGACCATGCCTGATCATTTGCATAGTTTTCTGCTATGAATAAAATTTGCAGTTTGGGGCTATAATCTGATGCATACTTATTGGTTTCTAAGTATGATTTATAAAAAAAAATTAAAAATAATAAATAAAATAAAATAAGGCTTATTTCCAATAGATAATTTTAGGATCTTACACTGGTTGTGAAGTACAGATAGATACAGATTAACAGAGTTGGAAGGGACCTTGTAGGTCATCTAGTCCAACTCCCCACCCAAGCAGACCCTACATCATTTATGGCAGATGGAGTTCAGTCTCTTCTTGAAAGCTTCCAATGATGAAGTTCCCACAACTTCTGAAGGCAAGCTGTTCCATTGGTTGATTGCTCTCACTGTCAGAAAATGTCTCATTATTTCCAGGTTGAATCTCTCCTTGATCAGTTTCCATCCATTATTCCTTGTCTGGCCTTCAGGTGCTTTGGAAAATAGCTTGACTCCCTCCTCCCTGTGGCAGCCCCTCAAATATTGGAACACTGCTATCATGTCTCCCTTGATCCTTCTCTTCACTAGACTAGCCATGGCCAGTTCCTGCAAGTGAACTTGTGATCCAGGATGCTTGTTTATACAATCCACATCTCTAGAACATTTGAGGCAGAAAGTCAAATTTCACCAAGAATGCTTGCCTATAGTGTAGGCGCAAGGCTAGAAAGCAAGTGTCCGTGAGTTACAGCTCTGCCTTAAGCATGAAACAAGCTGGTGACTTTGGGCCAGACACTCTTTCTCAGTTCCAGGAAAGAGACAAGGGCAAACCACTTCCAAAATCTTGCCAGAAAAATTGTAGGGATTTTCCAGGCAATCACCAGGAGGCAACACTGACTCAAAGACACTAAAAACAACAACAATTACTATTACTTGTTGGGATATAGATTATTCCAAGGATGCATGCACATATAAACATATATGTATACATATGAAAACATTGAAAAACTGAAAGTTGAATTTTATATATTGCAGAAAGATCATAAACAAACACATAAGTAATGAGCTGCGGTGGTGCAGTGGTTAGAGTGCAGTACTGCAGGCTACTTCTGCTGACTGTTGGCTGCCTGCAATTTGGCAGTTCAAATCTCACCAGGCTCAAGGTTGACTCAGACTTCCATCCTTCCGAGGTGGGTAAAATGAGGACCCAGATTGTTGGGGGCAATGTGTTGACTCTGTAAACTGCTTAGAGAGGGCTGTAAAAGCATTCTAAAGTGGTATATAAGTCTAAGTGCTATTGCTAAGTGCTATTTAAACCTGAACTACATTAAATAGAAGAAAGAGAGAAAAGGATCCTATTTTATTATATGCAAGCACAGAGACACAATCATCCTTCCTCCCATTAAGCCATATTTAATCTTATAAGAATCAGTTAAATGTCTATGGAGATTCTCAGTCATCCAGGTCATGGTTGTCCCAAAGGTGCTTTTTCAAGAGGCAGTTGGGCTTTCTGGTTTTTCTTTGAAGCCATTTCGCTTCTTATTCAAGAAGCACTGAAGAAGCTTCTTGGATAAGAAATGAAACGACTTCAAAGAAAAACCAGAAAGCCCAGTTGCTGCTTTAAAAAGCATATTTGGGACATAAGAATCAATTAGCTATATATTGGTGCATAACTGACCCTCTCCTCCCATATCTCCCAAATGGGAAGAAGATATTATGGATAAGTGAGCCCCTAATAGTAACCCGTTCATTGTTGTTTTCAAAATAGGCCTAATATTTTCATTATGTTTTTTGCATGCACAATAACTGTCTTGAGTCATGGGAACTAGTTTCACAAATTGGGACAGCCCCCTATAATAAATAAGAGGAAACCCATTCCAAGATCTTCAGACACTGAAAAGATTAAAGGAAAACTTAATCCGATAGTCCAAGTAAATAGACAAAGACATTTGAAGTTCATGAAAAGCCAACTCTGAGGAACCTATCAAAATCAGAGTGGGAAGATTCATCAGTTACTCTTTTTTCATCAACTTCATTGGTTATTCTTCTTCCCCATCAGAGCTCTCTCCAAGGGCAGGATAACAGTTAAGAAAGGAAGAAATCCCATAGAATTCCATGGGTTGGAGATTAGAGATTTACATAGCTAGCTAGAAACTAATGTAAGCCAGATATTGGATAGAATCCTTTTCACTTATGGACAGTGTTCTGAGCTCTCTGTGTGTTTGAAGGAGATCTTGGGCTGAGGAAGTAGCTAACTGAAATCAAGCTCTTTAGAAGTCATTGTCATTTCTCCCACCCACCTACCCCCTTTGTGCCTTTCAACTTCCTTCTAGGTCTTTGACCTTGCTATGCATAAGAAAGTGAATGCTTAATGCATTAGTGACACACATGCTGAGGACAGGAACCAGCCTTTGGCACAAATCCTTCAATCAGCTCAAACTCCTGAAGATCTCCACTTGCCTTTCCCCAAGTAAATCAGTACAGAAGAGGAGTCCTTGCAGAAAAGTGGTAGTGACAGCATTACAAGTCAGCTTTTCCCTGGGATTGTGGGTCGAGGTTCACAGATCTTCCCCACTCTCCTGGAATCAGTAGGGCCCAATCCAGTTTAGCCCATATGCGAGCTCATGCATGTATTCCATTATCCCCCTCACCAGTTAAACCCTTGATGAAAGAACTCATGATTACCACAGCCTGGCCCATGGAAATCTAGCCCCTCAAATTTACGACAGTTAAATAAACGTCCATGTATTTTTTTAAAAAAAAGACATTGTGAACTTGAAGACCTACAGTTGGAATTAGTGCTGCCTAATCAACATTAACTTTCCAGAGCCATTGACTATTCTCTGCTGAAAATACATGGTTAGAATAAGCAAGCCTCAGTCTCAAACCTTAAGACCTTAATTGATGTCTGCTACATCCCACACAAAACATTGCAACATCATGATCTTAACTGTAACTGCAGACATAATGTTCCCATGTACCAATTACTCTATATATGCAAACACATGCATATAAATAATCATTTTTCCTTGGTAGTCTATTTGGTTTTTGAGGACATTTGATTTTTTTTCAATATTGAGAGGTGTCCCTGTGCTTATATTATCTATAATAGTTCAGTTAAGAGGGAGAAGGCTGCCTAAATATTCTAAATAACATTGACGTTTAAAAATAATAATGAAGTCCAGCTGAGCGGAAACCTACAATCCAAGGGTAGCAGCTGTAAGACTCAGGGATTGCTACTCAACTGACCTCATGTTGGCCTATACATAATCATAGGAAGGGGGGAGGAGGGGGAGGGTTATAAATAGGGAATTAACCCCTACTGAATAGTTTATCAAAATGAAACAAAATACGAACTACTTCCTTTTCAGTTGAAGGTGGAGAAGAAATACTGAACAAATTTGCAGGTGATATGTCATTGGGTGAAGTAGCTAATAGATACAGAAATACAATTTAAAATCATTAGATAGGTGTGAAAATAGAAGAGTAATACAATTTTGTAGAAACAAATGTAAAATAGTGGAAGAACAGTAAGACAACTGTAATGTTGGTTTGAGATGCTGGAAGTACAAATATTGCTCTTGTTTATTTAAACTAACCCCCAACCCCCATATAGATATATAACCCCCTCTAGTGGCAATGGCTGGTTAGGTAACTGCAATTATTACCAAAGGGCCTAAGCTGGGAGGGTCCCAGAAACCTGCTCTGTTTTTTAGCCTAAGAAACACTGAATGCCATTTGGACAATTTTCAGACTAGGCTCCAGTCCAGCTAATCTGTCAAGACTGCAGTTACTTTTTCATCCTGGAAGACCATTTCAGGCATTGCTCTCATGGATTCCATTCTTATTTTCCTCCATCAGCCTTTTTCCTTTTGTCAAGCTTCAGCATTGAACTTTCTAAAGATAGAGACTAGGAAGTACTTATTCTTGCCTGGTCAGTTAAGAGGGGGTCATAAAAGTCAAGGCAGCAGCTGCAACTAAACTCCTCTTTTGTAAGTGAAGTGCACAGATGAGCCATATGTAAAGGGGTGGAGCCTTTACTGTGTAGTTGCAGATATGATCTTGCCTTTAGACTAACACCCACCCATCCCAGTTCCCCTGTTCTTAACCCAGCAATTATTATGACTTGTGAAGCTATCTTTGTTCAATCTGTTATCCTCTAAATGTGCAATGTGCTGTTAGATAATTATGGGAATTGGAGGAGTTGAATCCTGTTGGGGAAAGCAGAATATTTGATCACTGCAAAATGTGTTGCAATTTTGCCTGTTCAAGTTCTTGCATTGCTTACATTTTGAAAAAAGGGAAAGTTGGATTAACGGGATTATTGATAGGATTTGGACTAGATCTGCCACCTTCAGATCCTCACTCATCCATGAAATCTTTCACAAGTCTCTATTTGTTGACCAGTTTACCTGATGAATTCCTTGTGGGGATAGGAGGAGATAGAATCAAGTAAGTCATCTTGAGTTCTATAGAGGAAAGCCACTGCAGGATTTTTCTTGTAATATACAGGTAGTCCTCAGTTAATGACCTACCTCATACAACAAGAACACCGCTGAAAAGTAGATTTATGCATGGTCCTCAAATGATGGCCATTGCAGTGACCCATGGTCATATGATCACCATTTGCAAGCTTCACAGCTGGTTTCCAACAAGCAGAGTCTACTTGTTGGAAACAACGGGTGAGTTGGCAATAAGTTGAAAGTCACATTAATATAACATCACACTAATGGTTGTGGGTGATACACTGAATGACTACAGCAGAACTGACATCATAAATTGAATATGATCATATGATGTTTCACTTAACGACTATGTCACTTGGTGAAGGAGTTGCCAATTCCAATTGTGATTCAGCAAAAATTATCTGTACTAATAAAATGTTTTCTCATTAGGGCTGAACCAAGCATAGGCTGAGGCTGCTATGCCTATATGAGGAATTTTGGTGCTATATTAAGGAGAATGCCAAAAAAGCATATTTTTTCAGAAGATATCAGACAAAACTGGCAGAAATCAAAGGCCCTTTCTAGAATCTGGAAATTGCAGCCCCACTTTCATCTTTTTCCCCAGAGGCAGCATGCCAGATATATCAACAGAAACACAGACAAGACCTCCCTCATTTTCTCTCTCATACCATGATATGCCACACACACTTCTGCATGTGCCTTATGCTGATTTAAAGTTCCTCCACTTTCCACAAGTGCAAGTAGTCCTGAAACTACTTGCTTCAATGGTTCAAATGGTTCAAAAAACCATTTGCTTCAATGGAAGTATTTTGCACAGCCTCATTACACTGGAGGTGTAACTATCACAGTGGGTGTGGGGGGGATAGGGGAGGGGGGGTGCTGGACTTTTCTGTCCCTCAATGCTTCCCTAAAATTCCTTCTACACAACAGTTTACATTCAGAGGAAAGAAATCCACTAGTGCTAGTAGAAGGCTTGTTTTCTCCAGTCATAACTGTGGAGAAGTGATGCAGACAGGGAGAGCTGAATTGCCAGAAGATAACACTTGCAACCTGCAGCCTGCCAGAGAATCTCTGTTCATGAGTTGGAATTGTTCACAGCCATCCCAGGAACGTCAATGAGTTTTCCAGCAAGGAGTCACTATATTCCTCATTTCTTTCTATACCCAGATTTCATTAGACCTACTCTTTCCACATATGTGTTTAAACATGCATGTCGGTTACAAATCCATGCAGACTCTTAAGAAAGGAAGGAAATATAGGGAGGTCTGTCTTTTGCTAAAGTCTCAGGCCTCAAATTTTTCTTCTCCGGAAATCCAGAGCATGAATAGAGAGAGCCTTAACTTAAAGGGAAGTGGATTCATAGCTGCCTGAAAGTCCTGACAGGCACAGACCAAAGTAGACAATGTTTACACTTTGTATCACTTGTAGTCTCTCATTGTGTTTAGTCTTTCTCTTCCCAACTACATACACATATGTACCCAACTTCAAGTGTAAGAGAAAAAAGTCCCAGAAATGAGACAGAGAGTTCAGCAACCTCATTGAACCTGCAAAGATGGGAGATATGGAGACCTGCAAGGATTGGTAGAAAAAAACCAGAAGGGTACCTGAAGGCTTCGGACCATAAATGTTCTTGTGGGTTCAAATCCTTTACATGATCCTGTGTGTTACTTACTTTGTAAATCAAACACTATGAAATTTGCTCAGCTATTTCTATATTCTTGTTTTTTATAGCTGTGGGAGAAGGAGGGAGAGAAAATTGTCTAAAAAGTAGTTCTAAAAATGTTGAAGAAATGCAGTTTTTCATTTTTCATTTAAAATATGCCATCATTGTTACAACTGAAATGCTTACTTAATTATTTGTCTGTATACCTGTTCATCTCACCTAATAACTCTGGAAAACTCATAACATGTTTTTGATTAGAAAAATCCTGAGATTCCTACATGATAGTAACAGAAGAGAAAGACTAAGTCGTGTGAGGTTTTAACCTTTGCTTTGCTTAACTTTTAAACGGAGGGCTTTTGTTCAAATAAACAAAGCACCTTCCTACCTGACATCTTGTAAACAGACCCCATGCTGACTAGGGATGAGAAAAATTGTAGTACCACATAACTGGAATGTTACTTTAATCATCAGAGAGTCTTGTGAAGCAAACAAATTCAGTTTTTGAATTTTTTTTCAATGAATCAGTACCATGGAGAGCTCCGCCCAATCTGCAATGTAGCCATGGAGAGCTTTGGGCAACTGCCAAGAAACACAAGTCCTTCAGCCTTCTGTGTTGGGATTGATGGCTTGTTGTCTTTGGTTCTGCTTTATATGTTTGCAGCAAAACAAACCTGATGCAAGAGCAGAAAAATAACACAGAAAGGATGGATGAGAAGTCAGGAGGTAGTCTAAAATGGGCTCAAATAAGCCAAGCTGACTGAGGTGCCATTGGCTGTACAAATTTCTTCTGAAAAAAGAGTTTCAGGGAATTATTTTCATTCACAAACAGAAAAAAAAGGCAGAAACACGGGTGGGGGGTAAAGCATGATTTAATTTAAGGATGTGTAATCCTGCTGTTTTCCAGACTGGATGGACTACATATTTCATCACCCTGAGGGGAAAAAATCTGCCTAAGGAACAGTCAGAGTAGCCCAGAGTTGTATAATGAATGAAGAAAGAGCTCAGAAGAGATTCTCCCTAGATTCTCAGACTATAAAAGAGATGGTGGGAGATTAGTACTTTCAGACTTGTGAGACTCTATTCATATAGCCTTACAATAAAGTAAAATTAGCTTACCAGACTGTCTGGTCTACCCTGATATGGTCCCTGAATGGAATAAGAGCCGAGGTGGCGCAGTGGTTAAATGCAGCACTGCAGGCTACTGCTAGTTCAGCAGTTCAGCTGTTCAAATCTCACCGGCTCAAGGTTGACTCAGCCTTCCATTCTTCCGAGGTGGGTAAAATGAGGACCCAGATTGTTGGGGGCAATATGCTGAACTCTGTAAACCGCTTAGAGAGGGCTGGAAAGCACTATGAAGCAGTATATAAGTCTAAGTGCTATTGCTAATAAGAGGAAAGAATTGAAGCTAGGAAAATAAGAGGAAGTTAGGGTTTTTTTCTAATTTTCACTCTTTACTTCCACCAGCATTACTGCATTAAACAGTGTGATGTGACACTTGATGTTCCATTAAGAAATGTCCAGCTGACCTGATAGACCATAGTCTTTAAATCTAAATGGAATTTAGTAGAAGTGAGTTATTCTGTCAATTTCAAAGGTGGTACATCCATCCTGTATAAGTTGCCCAGAGTCACTTTGGATAGTGAGAAGATTGTCATATAAAGGTAATGAATAAATAATTGTTTATTTGAAAAAAACTGTATTTTCCACATGACTAGATGCAGAACTATCAGATCACCAGGAAAAGAAACGAGCAGAAAGAAAATGGTGGAGTATTTATTTATTTATTTATTTATTTTGGAATTCTTATATGCCGCCCAACTCCCTAAGGACTCAGGGCGGCGTACAACAGTGAGAGAATACAAGAATAACCAAAATCTAAAAAAGTTAATTAAAAACAAATATAAAAATTAAAACATAATATAAAAAACATCACCAACCATTCAATATCATACATACTTGGGGGGTGAGCTCGAGTGAATTAAGCTCTACCCCCCGCCTGCAGGAAAAGCCATGTCTTAACAGCTTTCCGGAAGGCCAGCAGAGTGGGGATAGTTCGGGTCTCTGGCGGAAGTTGGTTCCAGAGCACGGGGCCAGCCACAGAGAAGGCTCTCCCCCTTGGGCCCGCCAGCCGGCATTGCTTGGCCGACGGGACCTGGAGGAGGCCAACTCTGTGGGCCCTAACTGGTCGAAGGGAAGTATGAGGCAGAATGCGGTCCCGTAGATAACCTGGTCCCAAGCCATGAAGGGCTTTAAAGATGGTGATCAACACCTTGAATTGGACCCGGAGACCGATGGGCAACCAATGCAGCTGGCGGAGTATCGATGTCACGTGGGTGTACCTTGGCACACCCACCACAGCACGCGCAGCCGCATTTTGCACCAGCTGAAGTCTCCGGATACTCTTCAAGGGTAGCCCCATGTAGAGCGCATTGCGTAGTATGACAAACATGTTTTGGCTTTGGTTCATCAAAATTCATCGCTGCCTCATTTTCACTTCAGAAATTGTTCTCTGTGCACCTAGTACTTAATCCATTTCGAATTTCAATTAAATCTATCCATTTTATATTAGTTAAGCCAAGTGGTTGGAGCCAGGTGATTTGGTTTAAATGAATTGAATCTGACTAATGAAAATAAGGTAAATTCTCTTATCTCTAGTCTTGGCTCGGTATTATAATATTTCATAACTATGATCGATACCAAACTCTCCATCCCTTCTTTCTGACTGAATGAATTAATAGTCATCTGTTGAATTGCTGAACTTTCATTTTCATTTTGACCTGTTAAATTCTTTCTGTGTAGAACTTCTAGTGCAGAATGCCTGTTAGAAGCTGCTCCCCGTGGCATGTTTTAGATTTTCTGCAGTTGTGTCCAGTCATTGAAGAGACCTCATTGCACCTGGGAAATAAGAAATGAGTAACTACATATGTGATCTTCAACCTCTGACTAAATTGATGCATTTAAGTCAGAAGCGTCTGGCATTACTAGCAATTTGCCTGGAAAAAGCTATATTTGTTGTTCAGAAGGCAAATAAAAACAAAATTTCATAAAGGTAGAACATTTATTAATTATGAAATTAAAAATTCATAAACATATGTTTCCTATTTATTTATTCGTTTGACTTTTAATGGCTCACTATTTAAATTTCTCAGCCATTTATAGTGACTTTTCTAGTCATCAAGCAAGATGGTTCAAAGCCTAGGAAAAAAATGGGGACTGTGAATGAGACTAATCCTCAAGCTGTGTTTGTAGCAGCTTGAATCTGGCCTCCTTAAGTATTTCTGTTGTACCAAGGGCTCCCCCAAATCTTGCCAGGAAGAAAAATACAACTCGGTGTGATTTAGGAATGAGGAATTAGGAATGAGACTTTTAGTAACAAAGATGCAGCTATGCTGGCTCTTGGGAGAAACTGCTGGGTTTGGGTTAGGGACTGTTCTGCATTTTGGTGGTAAGAGAAACAGATCAGTTTAAAGACTTGACCAAGAAATTTTGGAATAAAAAAGCCCAGTTGTTTTTTTTTACCACCAAAATAGCCAGTGGTACTGGACAGGTGAGACAGGAATGTTAGAGGATGAGAATCATAGGGTTAGAAGGGACCTTGGAGGTCTTCTAGTCTAATCCCCGACTCTTATTATCCTGGACAAATGGTTGCCCAATTTTTCTTGAAAACCTCCAGTGATGAAGCACCCACAACTCTGGAAGGCAAGTTGCCCCATTCACTAATCATTCTCATGTTCTCACTGTGAGGAACATTCTCAGGTTCTCACTCATTCTCACTATCAGGAAATTCCTCCTCATTTCCAGATTGAATCTCCGTCTGATGAGTTTCCACCCAATTGCTTCTTGTCCTACCCTCAGGTGCTCTGGAGAAGAAAGTGACTGCCTCTTCCCCGTGACAGCCCTTCAAGTACTGGAAGACAGATATCATGTCTCCTAAAGTCTTCTCTTTGTTAGGCTACACTTACTGTACCTAGTTCTCTTAGCCTTTTATCATATGAATTAAAATCCAGACCCCCTAACCACTTTAGAGGTCTTCCCTGAATTCTTTCTAGGGCATCAGCATCTTTTTTGTATTGTGGTGACCAGAACTAAATGCATTACTCCAAGTATGACCTCACTAGGATGGTATAAAGCAGTACTATCACTTCCTGTGATTGTGATGCTATTCCTCTGTTGATGCAGACTAGGTCTGTGTTGGCTTTTTTTAGCAACTGCAGTACTGCTGACTCATATCTAAGCAGTGATCTCCCAGGACACCTAAACCCCCCTCACAGGAACTACTTATCCTGTACCTGTGCATCTGTTTTTTCCTGCCTAAGTGCTTCCCTCAGCTTTGTGTCATCTCCAAATTTGCTGAGCATCTTTCAGTCCCCTCATCTAGGTCATTTATGAAGATGTTGACAAGCACTGGGTGCAGAACAGACCTTGATTATTAACTAGGATCTTGACCTAGACATTTGATAACAAGGTACAATTTTTGTTTTGTACTGGCACTTTGCACAGTCTAGCTAATTCTCTGCAAAAAAGGAAAGGGAAATCTTGCCAATGTCAATTCAGCTCCATTTGCTTATGTTAATGGAACAGTTGCATGGCTAGAAAACAATTCAGTCTTGTTTGGGTAATGATGTTCCATCATTAAGAAGAAAATGTGCTGTACGAAAATCCAATCAAAGCATAAGTGGTAGAAGGTACAGATTGTCTTTTCCTTTTACTGCATCAGTATATAGATTGTATATTCTATAAATGGAGATTCCAACAATCTGTTTTACCAGTAAATCCTGGTAAGATGAGTGTTGCTGTGGGTATGGGGCCTCGAGATCTTGGGGTTTATCATTCTTAGTTCCCAATGGGGTTGAATTATGTAGTGTGTAGTCTGGGGGTTCTCATGGACTCATGACTCCTGCCCAAATAGGAGCCCAAAGATTAGAGGTTTGAAGGTAATTTGTAATACTGTCACCCTGCCTATTTAACTTATATGCAGAGCACATAATGAGAAAGGTGGAGCTAGATGAATCAAAAGTTGGAATTAAGATTGCTGGGAGAAATATCAACAACCTCAGATAAGCAGATGATACCACTCTAATGGCAGAAAGTGAAGAGGTAAAGAAGGAGCATGCAAAAGTTGGCTTGAAACTCAACATTAAGAAAACTAAGATCATGGCATCCAGCCCTCTCAATTCCTGGAAAATAGATGGGGAAGAAATGGAGGTAGTGACAGATTTCATTTTCCTGGGCTCCAAGATCACCGCAGATGGGGACTGCAGCCAAGAAATTAAAAGACACTTGCTCCTGGGGAGAAAAGCTATGACAAATCTAGACAGCATACTAAAAAGCAGAGACATCACCGTGTCAACAAAAGTGCATATAGTCAAAGCTATGTTTTTCCCAGTTGCAATGTATGGCTGTGACAGTTGGACCATAAGAAAGGCTAAAAGTCAAAGAATTGAGGCCTTTGAACTTTGGTGCTGGAGAAGACTCCTGCGAGTCCCTTGGACTGCAAGGCGATCAAACCGGTCAGTCCTAGAGGAGATCAACCCTGACTGCTCTTTAGAAGGCCAGATCCTGAAGATGAAACTCAAATACTTTGACCACCAAATGAGAAGGAAGGACTCACTGGAGAAGAGCCCAATGCTGGGAAAGATTGAGGGCAAAAGAAGAAGGGGATGACAGAGAATGAGGTGGCTGGATGGAGTCACTGAAGCAGCAGGCGTGAGCTTAAATGGACTCCAAAGGAAGAGAACAGGAAGGCCTGGAGGAACATTGTCCATGGGATCACAATGGGTCGGACATGACTTCGCAACTAACAACAACAACAAGGTAATTTGTATGATTAAAGGTTAAGGAGACTAGATATATTTAGCCTAAACAAACAGAAGCAATCATGATTAGCAGATCCTTTGTGCAAGTTCATTTGCACCCTTTTCTGGATTATGAGGTCCTGCGCACAGTCAATAATACCTTCGGCATCTCCAATGCGCTCTACATAGGGCTACCCTTGAAGAGTATTTAGAAGCTACCACTGGTACAGAATGCAGTGACACAGACAGTTCTGGAGGCCCCTTGGATGGCACATGTGACACCACTGTTACCGTGTTCCCCTGAAAATAAGACATGTCCCGAAAATAAGCCCCACAGGGCTTTTCAGGACATGCGTTGAAATAAGCCACCCCCCCGAAAATACCCCCCCACTACTTCCGGGGAAAGGGGGGACATGCCTGGAGCTGCTCTTTTTGCAGTGGATTAGCTCGGCTCCTCTGGGCTCTGCCTACGGCAATTTAAAACACACTTCTGCCCGTGAGGAAGAGGGGGCGAGCATTGATCCCTGCCTCTGCGCAGGCAGGAGCGCATTTCAAAACGCTGCCGAAGGCAGCCCAGAGCAGACAAGCAGTCCAGCAAGTGAGGGAGGTGTCAGCAAGAGGCGGAGCCAAAAGGAACGGCGACAAGGAAGTTTTGCTTCTCAAGCCCTGCGCTTATCTGGGCGTTTTAAACTGACATAGGCAGAGGCTCACTGCCTACTGGCTTGCCTGCTCTGGGTGGCCTTCAGTAGCGTTTTAAAACACATGCTTCTGCCTGCGAAGAACAGGAGGCAAGCATCACAGGCAAAAAGCATCCCTTCATTGCAGGCAAAACACATCCCTTCAAAATGCTTCAAAGGAGTTTAGGGTTTCAGGTGGGGGATGGGGCAGGGTGTCCCTGTTGCTGCCGCCTTCCTCACTTGCGCCGCCCTCTACCCCATCCACTGCCCAAAACCCCCAAACTCCTTCGAAGCATTTTGAATCCTGCCTGCGATGAACCCAGAGCAGACGAGCCAGTCCAGCAATTGAGGGAGGCATCGGCAAGAGGCGGAGCCGAAAGGGACAGCGACAAGGAAGTTTTGCTTCTCAAGCCCTGCGCTCATCTGGGCGTTTCAAACTGACGTAGGCAGAGGCCAGATGAGTGCAGGACTTGAAAAGCAAACTTCCTTGTCACCGTCCCTTTTGGCTCCGCCTCTTGCCGACGCCTCCCTCACTTGCTGGACTGGCTCGTCTGCTCTAGGTTGCCTTCGGTAGCATTTTAAAACATGCTTCTGCCTGCGAAGAACAGGAGGCAAGCATCGGCTCCCTTCATCACAGGCAAAACGCATCCCTTCAAAACACTTCGAAGGAGTTTGGGGGTTTCGGGTGGGGATGGGGTGGGGCATCCCTGCCACCACCGCCTTCCTCAGTCGTGCCGTGCCCCACCCCATCCCCCACCCAAAAGCCCCAAAATCCTTCAAAGCATTTTGAATCCTGCCTGCGATGAACCCAGAGCAGGTGAGCCATTCTCCTGTAACTTCGGCTCTTCGGCTTCCAAATCCAGCCTGGAAAGCAGCCGTTCTTGCAAGCATCTAGGAAGCACGTCTCATGCTGGGGCGGGGCTTGGCTTGGCAGGGCAGGTGGGGTGAGGCGATCGTCCTCCTCCCTGCCACTTCTGGATTTGGAAGCCGAAGAGCATAAGAAGTTTGGGGGAAAGAAAGACTTCTGCTGCTTCTGCTTTTGATTGCACAGAAGGAAAGCAGCAGAAGTCTTTTTCTTTCCCCCAACCTTCTTCGGCTCTTTGACTTCCAAATCCAGAAGCGGCGGGGAGGAAAATGATCACCCCGCCCCGCCCACCATGCCAACCCAAGCCCCAGCGCGAGACGTGCGTCCTACCTGGGACTTGTCCCGGTACCTTGGTCGCATTCTTACAGTGTTCTCTCCACGGCAGCCCGTTCTAAAAGAGAACGTCTCGTGAGTTCAAACTTCTTGAATTCGCAAGACGTTCTCTTTTAGAATGGGCTGCCTGGAGAGAACACCGTAGGAACACTACCGAGGTACCGGGACAAGAGTCTGGTAGGACGCACGCCCCACACGTCCTGCCAAGAGAGACGCACCACTTACTGGAGGTTTGGCAGCTCCGTGGTCTCTTGGCTTGCCTGTTTGCAAGGTTTTTTTCCCTAAACAGACTAGCTGAGAGACCACGGAGCTGGCAAACTTCCAGTAAGTGGTGCCTCTCGGGCCCCACCCTGCCTGCACCCCGAAAATAATAAGCCACGCCCCGAAAATAAGGCCAGGGGCATTTTGGGGGGAGATCAAAAAAATATAAGCCCCTGTCTTATTTTCAGGGAAACACGGTACATGAGGTGCAATGATTGCCGGTTTGCTTCTGGATCCAATTCAAGGTGTTGGTCATTACTTTTAACACCTTTATGGTATAGGTCCAGGGTTATCTGAGGAACTGTTTTACCTTGTTGGCACTAACCCACCTCGCTTATTCCAGCAGAAAAGTTCTACTATGGGTCCCATCAGCCAAAGAATTTTGGCTGGTGGGGTCCAGAAGAAGAGCCTTTTCTGCTGTGGTCCCCACTTCTGGAATATTTTTCCATCAGAGGTGACACCTTCTCTCATATTCCTGGCCTTCTAGAAGAGCCTAAAACCTTGGTTCTGCCACTTGGTCTGGGTCCCCAAAAGGGACCTTCAACATTGTGGGTGACTGACGGGATAGAGAAGATTCTCACCCTCTAGCTGCCCATCATCTTGTTTATTTAATTTTAATTTTGACCTTATTTTTAATTTTTATTATATTGTAAACTTCCCAGGGTCATTGTATTTATGAGATACCCAGCAAAAAAATTCAATAAATAAATAAATAAATAAATAAATAAATAAATAAATAAATAAATAAATAAATAAATAAATAAATAAATAAATAAATAAATAAACAAACAAACAAACAAACAAACAAACAAACAAACAAATAAATTCCTAACAGATTCATCTTCTGTGAACTCATCCTTTTTAAAGCCTTGCAAACCACTACCCATTTCTCCATCAGAACATAGCATTCAGGATATAGTGATTGCTTCTCGGTCTTCCAATGCTAAGAAGAATCTGAGATGTGCCACATTTACTAGTGACCAATTCATTCAGATTTTAATCTCTATTTAAAATTGAAATGGAGAGGCATTTTATTTCATGTCAGGGAAAGGGCTTCTCAAAATTCAAAGTGACAAATGATGGGTTCTGTGCTTTAATTGATGTGACACTCGGCTGACATTGTAAGTTGGGGGGAAGATAAGAGGGGAAGGGGAGAAGAAAGGATGACTAATGTTCAAGTCGGGAAATAGGTCAGAAGGAAGGAAGTAAAAGCAGTTTAATTTCAACTGTAGTTCAGTAAAACCTGAAACCTTTACGTTTCTCATCTCTGCTACTTACAAAACTCCATATATGAGCCTAGATAGCATCACCTGATTAAAAATATTGACTAAGTTTTCTGGCAAGAGGTAAAGTAGGCTGATCTAAATGTGCTATGAAATTCCAACACTTGGGGCATATTGTAAGACTCGTGAAATTCTCAGAGAAGAAAAGGTAGAGAGATACCAGGTGAGCCAGACATAACCTTGGGATAAGCTGTGCTCCAATTTAAAGAATGCTGCCTATATAGCCAGAGGCCATTTAAAGGCTTAGGAAGATGCAGTGCAGCTGCATCTTCATCAGTCTGCTTTTGGTTTTTCTCACAGAACACATGATAACATGCTCCAACCATTATACTATTTACTGGTGGTTTTTTAAAAAAGCATTGCTTTTAAGATGCAACTGTCATGTGATCACATCCTCTGTGCACTGCCAAGAACCATTTATTTCAAAATTGCAGAGCTATCAGTTTTATTTACGAGATACTACTAGGGAGGGTGCACTTTTGGTATAGAAACAGGGACAGTCTAGCCTGGAGTAGTAAATTGGACTAAGGAATTATGAAATTGACTAGAATGGGTTCTTTGATAAAATTGGATTGTGAAATTTAATAGAGAATGGCAAAGCATCAAGAAGATCGTAGGAAGGAAGTGACACTGTCATAATCTATGCTCCCCCAGGGGAATTGTGAGCTGCTGCAGCTTCTCCAGCTACTTCAAATGCTGAGGATCAATGAAGGATGGTTTGAACCTATGCATATTTGTGGAAATAAATTTGAAGTAGAAAGAATAAACAAGCAAAGGTGGCACAACCTCAGCAGCAGTTGTTTGCTTTCTAAATACAGAGAATATGGCATTTTAGCGTAATGCCATTATGTGTCTACTCAGAGCATTTGCAGAATCTTATGGGAAGAAGTATAGTTATGTGTGTATAAACAGTATGTATGTAACCTGGTGCCCTCTACATGTACTGGATGACCACTCACAATCCCAACTCTTAGGAATTGCAATCAACTCATGCTTCTTGGTCATGTTGCTTTTGTATTCTGGTTTTGACGGAATTAGAAAATAAGTCTTAGAGGTGATGAAATCTTTTCTCTTTGGAGCTAATCCCTAACAAAAGAAACTCGAGTATGAAGTCTAAAAATAACAAAATATTTATTTCAGTACAAAAGAATATAAAAACCTAATAACTACATTTTTACAATCTAAGAGGTCCTTCTTCTAGGAAGGACAGCAGCAGAAGAGAAATGGAGGATAGAAAGGAATGTGTATATGCGCAGTTCACTCTTCATGTGACTGCTTTGCTTTGCTATGAATCTCTGGGTCATAAAGTCTGACATATGAGTACAGCTGACAATCAAAAATCACATTGTGACAGGTTTCACTGGTTATTCTGTTTTTGCACTTTTTTTCCATTACCCAGGGGAAACAAAGCAGTGCAGACCACACTATCTAAACTGGCAATAGCAATAGCACATAGACTTATATACCGCTTCACAGTGCTTTTACAGGCATCTATAAGCGGTTTACATATTGAGTCAGCATAGTGCCCCCAACAAACTTACCCACCTCAGAAGGATGGAAGCCTCAGTCAATCTTGAGCCTAGTGAGATTCGAACTGCCAAATTGCAGGTAGCAGAAGTAGCCTGCAGTACTGCATTCTAACCACTGTGCCACCACAGCTCAATGATGTCAAGCCTGAACTTAAATTTCCATAGTTTTTCATTTTCCTAGCCTGCTTGGAGGCTAGGTGGTGGTGATAGTGGTAGTCCCCAGAGTTAAAAACGTGGTCAGTACAAAAGTTCCTCTCCATTTCAATGGGACCCATGAGCAGAACGTCTCCTCTGCATGTTATGCTTATTAGTAAAAGAAAAGAATTAGGTTTACATCCCAGTATCACATGCCAGAATTGCTACAGACATGCTTTCAAAAAGATATCTTACCTGCCATAAGAGTAACTTTCAGATAAATGCACAGAATATATAGGTATGCAGCCTTAGACTGGGAATAAATCTGATGATCAAATGTACTGCTGCATCTGGAAATGGAGCATATGTATTTAAATTCATTTATTAAGTTCAGAGATCTAACCCTCTTGATTGCATGGCACTCATTCAATTGTCAATCACCCTGACAACCTCAGAAGGGCCATAAGTTCAGACCAATAGAAACAGCAGCACTTCATATTGAGAGATCTGGCTCTCTGCAACCTACCAGGCATGGGCTATATTTAGGGGGCAGCAGGAGAAAAAGAGAAAGAGACAGATTGGCAGTGCTATTTATTTAAAACTGTGCATTCTGCTTCTTTTCAAAATCACCCAAAGAGCTGATAATTGTGTTAAAGGAACTTCAATATAATAAATATTAGCAGATGATTATATTTAAATAGTGTAGACTGAAGCACTGTTGTCCATCTATTATATAATTAATTGAAGTTTATTTATATACTATACTTTTCTGGAGCTGAAGATGACTTGCAATGTGTGTCCCAATTTTATTTTCACAAAAACCCTGTGAGTTTGGCTAGGCTCAGAAAGGATGTTTGGCTTAAAATGTTTTGTGCTGAATAAAGATATAACCCAAGGACTCTCTGCTCCTACTCCCAAACCAGTCTCCAGAAATCATGCTTATTGTGGCTTTCTTCTATTTTAGTAGCCTTGAACTGCATAGAATTAAAATAAGGTGACCAGATTTAATATTTGTAAAGCGGGACACCATTGATGGGGGGGGGTTCTAGGGGAGCAAGACGGGAGGGGTCCGTCTCTCTTATCCTGCAGCTTTGTGCACCCCCCAAAACACCCCCCCCTTCATCGCAGCCAGGGGTGGGTTCCTACCGGCGCAGGCTTACCTGTTCATCGCCGAAGAGCCAAAGAAGCTGGTGGCGTTCGCGGCGCGGGGCTTCCCCCACCCACTTTCCCTGGCTGCCGGGACGCCGCCATTTGCGTTCTTTTGCCCTCTGCGCATGCGCAAAGCACTCTGCTTGCACAGAGGGCAAAAGAACACAAATGGCGGTGTCCCGGCGGCCAGGGAAAGTGGGCGGGGGAAGTCCCGCACCGCGAACGCCACCAGCTTCTTCGGCTCTGCGGCGACGAACAGGCAAGACCGCTGCTGCCCCTCTCACTGCCCTCCCTCCCCGCCTGGCAGGAGGAGGCAGGCGAGGCAGGAGGCAGAGGGGTGTGCAGGGCAAATTCAAATTTAAAAAGCGGGACTTTTTTGAAACGCCATGGGACGTGGGACAAATTATTAAAAAGCAGGACTGTCCCGCCAAAAGCGGGACGTCTGGTCACCTTAAATTAAAACCTAGATTTCTAATCAATGGTCACACTGATTTGGAGTTCTGGAAGATGAGGTTGAGGCATTGAAGAATGTTCAGATTAAGAAAGATGTCTGTTTGTCCAAGTACAACTAGGAGAAACAATTGAACTCTAGACTCTTTATTAATGCAGAATGTAAAACATTTTGGCAAGAGTCCTGATCAACATCCCTGCCTCTCCTCTCCACTTTCAATATTTAATATTGAAATAGAGACTCTCTAGTAAAGCTGGTATAGGGAGGGGAGTGAACACTTGCACTCATGTACCCTTTTGGCACTTAAAACCACTCACTCACTTCCCAATATTTGATTGAGTCAATGCCAGCATTTCCTTACAGTATTTGTTTGTTTGTTTGTTTGTTTGTTTGTTTGTTTGTTTATTTATTTATTTATTTATTTATTTGTTTGTTTATTTATTTATTTATTTATTTATTTATTTATTTGTGAGATTTATATGCCGCCTCATCGTGCAAGCACTCTCTAAGCGGTTTACACCATTAAGCAATGTATATATTTACATTGCCCCCAACAATCTGGGTCCTCATTTTACCTACCTCGGAAAGATGGAAGGCTGAGTCAACCCTGAGCCGGTGAGATTTGAACAGCTGATGTTACCTAGTCTGGTAATGAAACATCTGTAAGCAAATATGCAAGCTCACAGAGCATCAAATTACCCACAGTTCAACCTTGGGCTACATATTTTCTCCTCCATCAATAAGAAACAGCTTGATTTTTCATTCCTAGATTTTTCTGGAGGTGCTTAGAAGCTCTGAAACAGAAGTCTTCAAACTTGGCAACTTTAAGACTTGTGGACTTCAACTCTTAGAATTCCTCAGCCAGCTATGCCGAATTTGGGGACCCCTGCTCTGTAACAAGGAAGAGCTGATTATTCATTTCAAATCATCTGGGAGTGGAAGAAGGATGACACCATCTCTTTGTGTATTCAGAATTTGAAGATAGATAATAGATAAGTAATTGATTGATTGGGGGAAGGGAATTGAGTAACTATTGTCTATTTTTCTGTTCTCTTCATTCAAAATCAGCAACACAATTATTCAAGTTCTAAGCATGAATTGAAAAAGGTTAAATTTATTCAATAAATGAGAAAATTGACAGGTAATGATATTTATGGATATATTGCTCTTTCTTTTTCAGTAAGTTGCCAGTAATATTGCATTAGTGTTGAGTACATGCAACTATTTCCTTATTGTTCAGGAAAAACCCATTAATTACTTTTAGCAGAAAATAAAGCCTAAACTTGTAGTTCCATAATGATAATAAATTACTGTATATTTGTTTTTAGCATTCCTTTCCTACAAATCTTCAGACTTAATAAGGATCTAAACCTCAAGAATCTTCCTTAGAACTACCAGATGTTTTTCTAGAAAACCAATTTTCACTAATCAAATTATTATTTAAAACATACTTGTCATTATTTCCAATGATGGGATTAATATAATTTCTGACTTCGCATTAGTGCTTTAAAGAAACTAGCACAAAATATTTCATCTTTAGGTGTGTTGGCAATATATCAGGATATCCCTATTTATTAAAATAATTCATATTCCGCTTTTCCACAATCAGAATGACTTGCAATAAAATTGAAAATTCCACTTAGAAAAGGTTAGAACATACAAGTTCAATTTGGCAGTTCAAATCTCACCAAGCTCAAGGCTGACACAGTCTTCCATCCTTCCGAGATGGGTAAAATGAGGACCCAAATTGTTAGGGGCAATATGCTGACTCTGTTAGAGAGGGCTGTAAAACACTGTAAAGCAGTATATAAGTCTAAGTGCTATTACTATGCAATATCTTCTGCTGATCCATTGAGTTACTTTCCATAAGACTAAATGACAAAAAGGGTATCCCTTTCAATGAATGTCAGTGAAATTTACATAGGGATATATAGCACCATACTTTGTCAACTCTATCCATTATTACAATTTGAAATTGACAATTTTTCACCTGCAGAAATTTATTCTATCAGTGTTATCACTTCATCTCCTATTTAAAAAAATAGGATTAACTTGAAGCTCATAAATGCTTAAATTTTCCTGGTAAGGATAAATTTGTCAAAATGAAGATACTGACCAGGTTATTGTATTTTTTAAAAAGTGTTTTAAAATTTGAAGACATCCATTTGTGGTGGGTGGAGTCTAGGGCTTATATAGGGTATTAAGAAAGAGAAAGAGAGAGAGACAAGAAAGAAAAAGAAAGAGACAAAGAAAGAAAGAACGAAAGAAAGAAAGAGGAAGAGGAAGAGGAAGGAAGGAAGAGGAAGGGAGGGAGGGAAAGAGAGACAAGAAAGAAAAAGAGAGAAAGAAAGAGAGAAAGAAAGAGAGAAAGAAAGACAGAGAAAGAGAAAAAGAAAGAGAAAGAGAAAGAAAGAAAAAGAAAGGAAGGAAGGGAGAGGAGAGAGAGAGAGAGAGAGAAAGAAAGAAAGGAAGGAAGAAGAGGAAGGAAGCACCACAAACCCAGCCACTAGACGTGACTTCAGAAGACACTTTGAAACAGCACAGCAATTTAGGGCTGGAAAATACCTTGGAGGTCATCTAGTTCAACCCCATGCTGCAGCAGGAAACTTTACATTGTCTGGATTATTTTGGTGTCTCTAACAGAGAGGAAAATTGCCAGAAAGGAGAAGGAGTTTACTAGGACAAGGCTGCCATGCAGAGATAGTCCTTGACTTATGACCACAATTGAGCCCAAAATTTTGGTTGCTAAGCGAGAGCATTGTTAAGTGAGTTTCACCACATTTTACTCAATCCATGACATCTCCTGGCTCTAACAGTCATGTGCAAACTAGGGAAGAACATCTGAAGGCATGTGTAATGTTCTAATGTACAGAAGTTATGGTTAAATGTGTGGCAGAAAGTGGACTCTGGGTGTGTTTTTCCAAATGCAGTAAGTGAGGTTGAATGTGTAGTTTCAGAAGAGCTGTGTGTGTGTGTGTGTGTGTGTGTGTGTGTGTGTGTGTGTACATACACATACAGTATATATAGTAGATAATGTATCTTTTTGTGTGCCTGTGTGTAATATGTATGTACACATATGGCATATATACATAGGATTAAATAGCATATTTTGGATGTTCAGTAGTAGTAAATAGACAGGGAAATTGTATCTCGTTGAGGCCTTTGAGGCAAGGAGAGGCCAGGCACTCTAACTCTAACCCTTGATGTGAGTGACATCAAGTTGGCCACGCTCACCCAATCACATGACCATCCAGTCACATGACCACCCAGCAACCCCCATCCAGTCACATGACTGCAAAGCCACTCCCACCCAGTCACATGACTGCAAAGCCACTCCCACCCAGTCACATGACCATGAAGCCATGCCCACCATCACATGACCATCAAGCCACACCCACAAAATAAGCCATGCCCACAGAGTGGCAGTAAAAAAATTTGGAACCCACCCCTGGTATTAAGTATTCTTCCAAATAAATCCTTGAGGAGTTACTCATCAGACCCTACATCTAGGCTGTGCTTCAGTTAACAACCCATTGTTGTAGAGTGACAATGATCAAATGAAACACTGAACTACAACTACTCAACCACATTTTAGTCTGTGTAATTATTTATTTATTATCCCTTATGTTATAGAAGTCCAGGAAAAAAATGATTGGGTTGCTAATGGAAAGTCAGTTGACATAATCACATATTTTTGAATTTAGATAGCAAAAAGGACAATAAACTAACCACTAAAGTGTGGTTGAGTAGTTGCGGTTCAGTGTCATGTGATTATTGTGACAATCTGGTAGATCAGAAACTCTGAAATCTTCTGGTTTGCAAAAGGTTTTGCTGCCCAAAGAGGAAATAAAGATGTCCTCGTTTGCATTCCATGGACAGAAACAGCTTAACCTTGCTTCTGATAGAATGGTGTTCTTCAACATATTTGAAAGACATGGCAATCTTCTTTAAGGGGCACAATTAAGGTTCCCACGGATCACTCTTCCCACCTGAGTCCCATTCTGTCCCATTAAAGGCTGTTCCTGCAACCAACCTTGACTCAAAATCATTATCAAACATATTTGAGGATCAGATCAGACCAAGATTATTGTCCCGGATATCTCTTCAGTGCTATTTAATGTAAGTTTTCCCAATTTGGGGCAGTTTCAGCATTCAACATCAGGGTTTGTCATGACAGACAGTTTTAAAGACAGCTATAATGAGGGTGAAGTTCAGTAATGCAGGCTGGGCTCACAACATCAAAAACAGCTGCTATGTCAAAATATGATTCTGTGGCCAGAAATAGACAAATCCAACAGCTATAATAATTCCAACCTATCTGAGTAGATGCTCTTATTTAAGGGTTATAGTGTAATTTAGTTTTTCAGGTTGCATCTCTTAAATATTGCTGTTCTGCTCCAAACAGCCATTCCCGAAAGAAGTTTTTAAATTTTTTGCTGCTACAAATTGTCTCTATACAGGTTTGTTTTTAACAGAATCTAGTAGTTTCTTCCAGGTCAGGAAAGACCAAATCCAAAACAGATGCAAATATATTTCACATAAAATCCCCATAAGTGAGCTGTTAAAATTTTTTGAAGAAAAAGGAAAGCATTCTAAAGCATTCATTTTGGTGTAAACCTACACCAAAAGATATTTATTTAAATATTGGGAAAGACTAGGGTTTTAAAATATTCATTAATGCTCCTACATAAAATGAAAAATAAGACAAATCTGAAATGCTTGAACTACAGTATTATCTCAAACTAAATTAATAGAATTCTAGAGAATAATCTTGCAAAATAATAGGTGCAACATCACCAGTGACTATTGTTCAGATATTGTTTTAAGGTTATGATTTTATTCATAATATATTTATAGTTTTTTTTATTTTATTTGTGTTTTATGCTGTAAGTTGCTTCATGCATGTGAAATGCATATGAATGATGGAATATTGTGGGTGTTACTATTAACCTCAATTTTAGATTTTCTATAAGCTGTGAGTCTGTTAGATTTGGTAGCATTCCAATATAGTAAACAAACAAACTTGATAAAATAGCTGTGGTAAAATTAGAGAGTGAGATGGTATAGTTCTTTAAGTCTTGTAGTTTGGAGGATTGTGCCCTTGTAAATTAAAGTCATGAATTTAACTAGTCCAGAAGTGGTTAATCCATAGTTCATGGCCTACATGTAACCCTTAGCCCAGGAGTGGGCTGCTGGGGGTTCGCAGGGGTTCGGGAGAACCTCTAGCTAAGATTCTGTGCAGTTCAGAGAACCCCCAAATCCCACTCCCATGCCCACCCAGCCCCGCACCTCCCAGGAGTCCCCATGCAGCCCGTTTTGGATGCAGGTAAGTGCAGGGCGTTCGCAGAGGCTCGGGGAGGGAGAAAGTTCGGGAAGTACCCATCTTATGTATATAAACAATGTTATATCTATGTATATTACCAACATGTACTTGACAAAAATAAATAAAAATAAAAATAAATAAAAAGGCCGGAAATGGGCCTGTTTCTGGCCTCCAGAGGGCCTCCGGAGCCCGGGGAGTCCGTTTTCGCCCTCCCAGAGGCATGAGAAAAGCCTCCGGAGCCCGGGGACGGCAAAAACGCCCCCCCCCACCATGGTGCAGAATCAACAGAATAAAATGGAATTCTCCAGTGCTAATCTAAATTCTTTGCTCTAAAAACCAAATTGTTTCTCAAACATAAAACTTTAGGGAGACAAACAAGTTGCACCGAAGAACAAGTAGATTAATATATCTTATTAAAGAAATAAATGCTATGGGCTAGATACAGTAAATTCCATTCCCATTTCATAACAGAGAAATGAGCTTCATTTCCTCTTGGGAAATGATTTTTCCTGATCTTTCTAGCTTTCTGATAGCTTGTGATAAAAGGTAGCTGTGCATCACCAGTGATCTAGTGATATTAAAATCAGCAGCCAGTTGCTAGAAAGGAAGCTGGTGGCAGTATGGCAATTTTATATCCCACTGGTGATTACCAAAAGCGTTGTTGATGTGCTCCCAGAGGGCTTGGCTCCATTCCCAGAGCCACTGGCCTTCAACCAGAAAAGGAGAAAACCAGTCTGAGTGAAGTTTACGGGGGCAGAAGCCTCAGATCAATTCAAGGATGGAGAACCGTAAGGAAGAGGATGCCAGAAGCTGAAATGGAGAGTAGAAATTTGCAGGAGGAGTGGGGTTGAGGGAAAGAGGCTGGACTGAGAAGCAAACATCCTTTGATGTATGATATTTATGACCCCAAATTTAACCCCACTTACCGCTTTGGAAAATATTACCCCCAACGTTGATCAATTCTGGCAGCTGAGTTGTGCCCCCTTGGCTGGGTTTGCTGAGGCACGGTCTGCAGCAGAGAAGAAAAAGGAGGATGGGAGATCCAAGGGGGGAGAAGAGTCATATATAGTAATGTCATAGGAAGTTCACTTCTGTCAGCTCCTGACGGAGAGATCACTTGCCCTGCAGCCCTTCAACACGCTTCATGTCTTGAATATTTACTCTCTCTCTCTCTCTCTCTCTCTCTCTCTCTCTCTCTCTCTCTCTCTCTCTCTCTCTCTCTCTCTCTCTCTCTCTCTCTCTCTCTCTCTCTCTCTCTCTCTCTCTCTAAACTAAAGAAAGTTCAAATGTGCCATTGCCCCAAAGCTGTGTCTTTTCATGACTGTTGCCACTGATCTGGGAGAGACTGATATTGATGTCAGACTCAAGCCTGCCTACACATTTAATTTGGGGTCACCAGCCTTTGATCTTTGGCACAGGTTGATGTTTTGTCAGGATATGCAACAAGGCATTAGCTACTGGAGTTGAGGATTAAGGCTGACAAATTTTGGTGATCTGAAAGAAATTGGTCTTGCTTTAGGGTCAGTTCCTGTGGACAGGGGAACTCAAAAAGACTGTTATAAACCCCTGGCACAATTTGTCACAACTAAGGTGGTATCCTGCTTCCAAAACACGTCAACATCTCAGTCACAAAGTGCTTGTATAGTTAAAAGGCCAGCAAACATCTACCATAAGCAGAAAGAGGCAAGGAAATACCTTAGATTAGAATGTAAAGATTGAAGATCATGTAGTCCAACCCATGTCCCAATGCATCAGTCCACTGTCCCAACCCATGTCCCAATGCATCAGTCCATCTGTCAGGTAATTTTCCAGCTTCTGGACAAATATTTGTAGCAAAGGACAGGCCACCACCTTCTGAGGCTGTTAGATATTAGAAGAAAAGGTGCCAAAAGTCTGGCGCCAAAGTTTAGGTTTTTTTTTTGGTTTGTTTATGGTGGGAGATTATTGTTGCATTGACTGGACAAAGTTTTGGATGTTGCTATATATAAAGGGGGAAAGTCGCTTTTTCTGCTGGCTGGGTTACAAAGTATTAAAGAACTTACAAGAGAAACAGTGTCCATCTCATTGCTGCGCCTGGAACTCAACAATTGGCGACGAAGGTGGGATAGGAGGAGAACCAGGACAAAATTGCACCCAGCCACAGTGAGCGGAATCACTCAGATTAGCGGGGATTCAGCGAGATCTGTGTAAATGACTGCTCACGCCCCACCAACTCCTTTTAACCCAACAACAGAAAATTGTGACTCTTACATAGTTCGTTTCGAGTGTTTCCTGGAGGCTAACAATTTAATGGGGCTCTTAGACAATTGCAAAAGAGCTTTATTCCTTAGCTATTGTGGATCAGATATTTTTGAATTGGCTAAAGCACTTGTGGCTCCAGCAGCAGTGCAAACGATACTATGGGTGACATTACAGCAAACTCTAAGGACGCATTTTGATCCAGCCCCCTCCAAGATTATTAGATGCCATGAATTTAATCTACGATACCAAGTGGAGGGGGAATCAATAAATGAATATGTGGCTGCCTTAAGAAAAGCTGCTCTCTACTGTGAGTTTAGGGATTTGGATGAAATATTATTAGATAGAATTGTGTGTGGAGTGCGGGATGTTGCATTACAGCGGAAATTACTGGCGAAACCAAATTTGACCTTACAAACAGCGTTGGACGAAGCCGGAGTGATGGAGACTTCAACTAAATTTGCAGCAACCATCCGGAGGACTGTAAGCCCGCCAAATTCAAAGCAGGCAATTCCAATACATCAGAGCACAGTAGAAAAAAAATGAATCTACAGAAGAGGAAGAGGAAGTTTGCCATCTTGGAGCAGAAAAAAAGAAATCTGTAGAGTAGGACATGGTCAGGACTGCCTGTGCCCAAAGAAATACGCAAGAGCAGCATGTCGTTTCAAGGACGCTGTGTGTAGACGTTGCGGAAAAAAGGGACATCTAGCGAAAGTCTGCCAAGCCAGCCAGCCTTCAAATTTCCATGATAATCAACCAATGTACAAGAAGGAATTTAAAAGAGCAGAACCCAAGCAATATTGGAGAGGCAATGAACAGGATGCAGAACCCGGAAAAGCTTACCAGACCACAAGTGAGAAAGCCAACACTACAACATGGGCCAAGAAGATTCGAATAACAGATCATAGAAGGAGCATCCTGTTCAATGGAAGTAGACACAGGATCCCTCCCAGTTCATCGTATCCTTGTCCACTATAAAGCGAGTAATACCAACATTAAAGAAGAAGCAACTACAATAGTAACACAGCCAATTAAAAGACTACCAGGGAAAGCCAATTCCCATCCTGGGAAGTAAAAGGGTTCAAATGAGATTTTAAAAATTGATGGGACTTCTGAATCTAACAATTGTCAAGGGCTAACAATTGTCAAGGGCTCACTGCCTAGCTTCCTGGGGCTAGATTGGTTCAAGTTGTTGGGCCTCGGAGTTACAGGAGTTCATTCCATACAGGATAACAGTTTAGAAGGATTACTCCAGGAGTCCGAGGACATATTTAAAGTTGACCTAGGCAAGTATAAAGTGACCCCCATATCTTTCAATCTAGATCCTCAGATAGCCCCAATTAGGATAAAGCTGAGGAAAGTAACTTTTGCATTAAAACCAAAAATTGACAGTCAACTAAATAAGTTAATAGCACAAGGCATTCTAGAACCAGTTGACCAAGCAAGGTGGGAGGCTCCAATAGTGACATCAATAAAACCGAATGGCACTGTCACAATCTGTGCTGATTATAAATGCACCATTAACAAAGCGCTACAACAGAATGCCTACCGGGTGCCAGTTGTCCAACACTTATTACAGTTGTTGGGAAAAGGAAAACTTTTCACGAAATTGGACTTGGCGCAAGCTTATCAGCAACTGCCAGAGGACCAAGCCACAGTGGAAGCACAGACAATTGTGACTCACTGGGGGGCATTTAAGTTCAACCGGCTACAGTTTGGAGTTAGCGTTGCCCTGGGTTTATTCCAAAATCTGATGGAAAGATTGTTAGTGGGTATCCCTGGGGTTTTATCTTATTTTGATTATGTTTAATAGCAGCTGTTAGTTAGGAAGAACTTTTTCACCGAATCAGACTAGTATTAACTAAATTCAAAGAAGTGGGTTTACGTGTTAAAAAATAAAAGTGTCAATTTGGAGTTTCCAAGGTTGAGTTCTTGGGATATCTCATTGATGGGTCGGGAATACACCCTACCAGGGACAAAATTAGAGCGATCCGAGATGTCCCAACACCACAGAACCTGACTGTGGGTTACAGGCATTTCTGGGATTGTTAAATTTTTATAACATATTCTTACTGCATAAGGCTACAGTAGTCCCTTTTCATAGGTTGTTGGATAAGAATGCCAAATGGATCTGGACTCATAAGGAGGCTACTGCATTTAGGGCTGTTAAACAATTGCTTTCTTCTGACAGTGTATTGGTTCCATTTTCAGAAACTTTGCCTGTAATATTGGTCTGTGATGCTTCCCCGTTTGGGATGGGGGCGGTACTTAGTCACCGGATGCCAAATGGGGTGGAGGCTACAATTGCTTTTTATTCCCGAACACTGTACGGTCCAGAACGAAATTACAGCCACTTAGACTGGGAAGTATTGGCTGTAATGGCTGGGGTGAAATGTTTCCATGAGTATCTGTATGGAAGGCATTTCAAATTTGTGATGGATCACAAACCATACCTGGAATTATTCGCTGGGGATCGTTCTACACTGGCCATTCTGTCACCTAGGATTACTCGATGGATGATTTTCTTAGCTGCATACAATTATAAATTGTCACACAGACCTGGACGATCTGTGGGACAGTGATCTAAGTCACTGCCCCCTACCAGAATTAGTAGTAGACTCTGCTCCTGCCACGCCTGTCCTCCTTATTGAGGACTGGCCGCCTGTTCCAATTTCAGCCACAGACATAGCTAACCAATCAGCTTGCGATAAAATTCTGGCTAGGGTTTTAAATTGGGTAGGAAGGGAGTGGCCAAAAGAAAAATTGAGTCATGAATTTCAACCCTATTTTATGAGGAGACAGGAACTATCAGTGATCCGAGGTTGTCTATTGTGGAGAGATAGAATTATTATTCCCCTGACACTGAGAAGACAAATGTTAGAAAGTTTGCATATAGGACACCCCGGTATAGTTAGCATGAAGGCGTTGGCCAGAAGTTATTTATGGTGGCCCAGACTGGATTCAGATATAACGGAATGGATCACAACCTGTCAACAGTGTCAATATTCTAGACCAGCACCACCAATAGCCCCAGTCCATGAATGGGACTACCCAAAAGTGCCCTGGTCCCGACTACATATAGATTTTGGGGGACCTTTTCAGGGTCAGACATTTATGGTTGTTGTGGACGCATACTCTACGTGGTTAGAAATTATATTAATGAAATCCATGACTGCAGAGTCTACCATAAAGGTACTAAGGAAATTATTTGCAACACAAGGTATTCCTGACGTTGTGGTTTCTGACAATGGCCCACAGTTTACCGCCACATCTTTTGAGTTATTTTTAGCTGGTTTAGGCCTCAGGCATGTACTAATCGCCCCTTGGCACCCTGCTAGCAATGGGCAGGCAGAATGTCTGGTTAGACTAACCAAAGAGGCATTGGTTAGAATGGGACCTGGGGACTAGCAGACAAGAATAGATCAATTTCTATTGAGACATTACATCACCCCATGCACTTCTACGAAGTGGAGTCCTTCCAAATTATTAATGGATTGGAAACTCCGTACTGAGTTAGACAGAATACATCCACATTATTACCCCGATCAACCAACTGACTTGACTAGACATCCTCAAGATTTTGAAGTAGGACATGAAGTCTATGCATGGAATTATGCTGGGGGGGACACTATGTGTACTCGCTAAGAGTTACTAAAGTAACGGGACCCCAGTCATACAGGGTAGAATTGGAAGATGGACAAATTTGGAGATGACATATTGACCAGTTAAGGGGAAGGATAGATAGTTCTACAATTAGACAGCAGGAATTCATGGAAACAGAAACAAAAATATTCAAACCAAAGTGAATAGAATATAACCAAAAACCATACATTTTCCCCACAGCAGAGGAACAAGGGAGAGACCGAGTGGAGATCATACCTGGAGAATCAGGAGTACAGCAGCGAGTAGTGGCTGAGCCCATTCCACTAGGGTATCACGAGACACAGGAAGTTCCACAAGAGAAAGGTGGTGGGGGGCGGAGAACCAACCAGCCGGGTCACTGCTTGAGTGCAGTCTGAACTGCGCAGGTCAGAAAGGGTACCGAAACCCCCCACCTATTTACGGGATTACATATGTGAATGAATTACATTGGCGATAACAGTTAACCAGGAGGGGAGGAGTGTTAGATATTAGAAGAAAAGGCGCCAAAAGTCTGGCACCAAAGTTGAGGGTTTTTTGCAGTCTGTTTATGATGGGAGATTATGATTTTATGAGCTATGTTTAGGTCGTGCCGAAGGCGATGTAGTTCTAAGCTTTCTAAGCCCAGGATTTCAAGTCTGGTTGCGTAAGGTATTCTGTTGCGAGTAGAGGAGTGGAGGACTCTTCTTGTAAAGTATCTCTGGACACTTTCTAATGTATTTATGTCCGATATGCGGTGTGGGTTCCAGACAGATGAGCTGTATTCAAGGATTGGTCTGGCGAATGTTTTGTATGCTCTGGTTAGTAGTGTGATATTACCGGAGAAGAAGCTACGTAAGATTAGGTTAACAGTTCTTGAAGCCTTTTTGCCGATGTTGTTGCAGTGGGCTTTGGCACTTAGGTCATTTGATAGGAGTATTCCAAGGTCTTTGACAGGGTGAGGGTTGTCTGCAAGGTCTTGTCTGTTCAGCTTGTATTTGGTTTTCAGATTTTTTTTGCCAATGTGTAGGACAGAGCATTTGTTGGTTGAGATTTGGAGTTGCCAGATGTTTGACCATTCTGACACAAAGTCTAGGTCTTTTTGGAGGATAGCAGTGTTGTCAGTGGTGTTGAAGAGTTTTACATCATCGGCGAAGAGAACGCAGTTGCTTGTAATGTGATCGCAAAGGTCATTTATATAAAGTATAAAGAGTATTGGTCTTAGTATGCTGCCTTGGGGAACACCGCTGTTAACAGGTACGGGATTTGATAGGGCACTTCCTATTTTGACCACTTGTTGTCTGTTTGACAGGAACGCAGTTATCCAGTCATGAAGGGGTCCAGAGATGCCGTAGGATTTCAGTTTCAGAAGTAGTTTATCGTGAACCACTGAGTCGAAGGCTTTACAGAAATCTATGTAAATTGCATCTATTGTTTTGTCCTGGTCAAGTTTTGAGGTCGATATGTTTTTGCAGTGTAGTAGTTGTAGATTGCAGGATAATTTTTTTCTGAAACCGAATTGTTTGTTTGAGAGTAGGTTGTTAGTTTCTAGGTGGAGGGTAATGGATTGGTTTATGATTGATTCCATGACTTTGCATGTGACGCAGCATAGAGATTGGTCTGTAGTTTTCTACTAGACTGGGATCTCCCTTTTTGAAGATGGGGATGACCGTGGCTAGTGACCATAGGTTTGGTAGGGAACTGGTCCTGAAGGATTTTTTCAAAGATTATGCTTAGTTGTTCAGCTAGGGCTGTGTTTAATAGCTTGAGTTCCATTTCATCTCAGGGAAGGATTTTTCTCTTCATTTCATCTCATTAGTCTACATTGCTTTCTCCCCCCCCCCCCCTCAGATGCAAACTGAACAATTTAATGTTTTCTTTTGCTAGATAAACCAAGACCTATCTTCTAATATCCCTCTGGCTTACTGGTGCTTAAAGGAGGCTTAGCACTCTAGTTGAGTATCAAGTATATGATGCATTGTGACAAGGAGGGTGTGCTGTCTCCTGCAGTGGATCTGGGCTGTGCCTCCTACTCTGTTCTCTTCTTCTACTTTCCTGCTGTCCCTAGAGGCTCATCATCACCTAGAAGGTGATAATAGGAGAAACACGTTATGTTTTCTCACATTAAGAATGGGAAGGGTGATGGATGGAAGCTGTGATTCTGAATAAGAGAAAGGAAGAAAAATGGAGATTCATATAGCTCCTTTTCCCAATTTTTGTGCTCCAGGGTTAATCATCCTAAGAGGCATCCAAATAAACTGTCATGATAGAGGCTTGCCTTTGAAGACTCTGAACAATAATAAATGTTAAATAAATAAATCCCACCCAAAGGGGAGAAATTTCTCCCCAAAGATCTTACAAAAGAGCAGAGCCAAACAAATCACAGGCCTGAGGAATGTATTGTTTTCATGAATCCTTATTACTTTAAATTTGCTTGTGGATAGATAGATACACGATAGATTAGATGATAGACAGACAGACAGACAGACAGACAGACAGACAGATAGATGATAGATAGATAGATAGATAGATAGATAGATAGATAGATAGATAGATAGATAGATAGATAGATAGACAGACAGACAGACAGATGATAGATAGATAGATAGATAGATAGATAGATAGATAGATAGATAGATAGATAGATAGATAGATAGATAGATAGATAGATAGATAGATAGGGATGGATGGATGGATGGATGGATAGATAGATAGATAGATAGATAGATAGATAGATAGATAGATAGATAGATAGATGATAGATAGATAGATAGATAGATAGGTAGATAGATAGATAGATAGATAGATAATGGGTGGATAGGTGGCAGATAAATGTTAGATACATAGACACTCAACAATATTTATTATTGATTGCATATTTTTTTATAGTGCCATTTTCATTTTTTAGATTATTAACTTTCTGAGACTGTGGGATATTGATACGTTTTCAGAGCGATGGGAGCTCAAATGTGCCCTGATGCCCCAACTTTCTGAAGTTATACCCCATGAGGTTTTTGGAAACAGGGCAGTTGTGAGATTGGCCCTCATTAAGGAAGTGGGTTAAATAAATAGATGTGGTTTATTTCTGAAATATAGGAAGCATAGATCTTACTCTCACTTCTGGCCCTGTTGCTGCTCGAAGCCGTGGAGACAGCCAAGCTCGGCTGCAGCTGCAATTGCAGCTGCATTGCCCTTGGCTCGTCTCATCTCCACCTGCCTTCGCCTCCGTGTGCTGCGCCTGAAAGGGGCCGGGGCTGCTGCAGCCGCTCTCCCTCCCCGCCTGGCTGCACATGTCCGCCTGCCCTCCCGAAGCAGCACATCGCAGAGCTGCACCCTTCCTTCTCAGCAGACTCAGCTTCTCTTTCCGCATGCCCCGTTTTCTGAATCGAGGAGGGGATCGTGGCACTGCCTCCCAAAAACACTTTCTTTCCCTTCTGCAAACGACCCAGAGAGTAGGCTGCTACTTCCTTTCCCCGCAAATGACCCAGGCGGGCGGGTGGCTTCTGCTCCTGGCCCGGGAGACAGATCTGGCCAGGAGGAAAGAGAAGCTGAGACTCAGCTTCTCTTTCAACACAGCGCAGTGCTCCATGAGGGCAAGTTGGCCACAGACGTCATTTTCTTCCTTCTCCTGCCACCAAATGAAATTGCTGAGGGAGGGCAGGCGGACGTGTGCAGCCATACAAGCCAGAGTGATGCTGGTGGGCAAGGGGGAAACCTCTTTCGGGCTCGGCTCTACCCCACTCCCAGTTTCATCCTCTGAGGCTCCCCGCAGGAGAAGCAAACGCCTCCCGCTGAGGCAGCAGCAACAGCGGCGGCAGCAGCAACAGCAGGAGGAATGGCCGCCCGTCTGCAGCCGGCGAGCCAGGTCGCTTTGCATGAGGAGGAGGACGCGATCTTTGGAAGGGGTCCCCACGCCTGAAAGGAGCCACTGCTGCCTCTCTCCCTCCCCGCCTGCCTGCAAACGTCCACCTGCCCCCCCAAAGCAGCCATCACAGAGCTGCGCCCTCCACCTCTTCCTTCTCAGCAGACTCAGCTTCCCTTTCCACACGCCCCGTTTTCTGAATCGGGGAGGGGATTGTGGCGCTGTCTCCCAAAAACACTTTCTTTCCCTTCTGCAAATGATACAGGGAGTAGGCTGCTACCTCCCTTCCCCACTGCCCCGACATGCTTTCCTGCCTTCCACGTGGCCTTCCGCTTGCCTGCCTTCGCAAGCTGGCCACGGGGACACCAGGAAGGCTGCATGGAAGGCAGGAAAGCATTTATTTATTTTATTTATTTATTTATTTATTTTGGAATTCTTATATGCCGCCCAACTCCCTAAGGACTCAGGGCGGCGTACATCAGTGAAAAATACAAGAACAACCAAAATCTAAAATAGTAATTAAAACAATATAAAAATTAAAACACAATATAAGAAGTCAACAACCATTCAACATCATACATACTTGGGGGGTGAGCTCGAGTGAATTAAGCTCTACCCCCCGCCTGCAGGAAGAGCCATGTCTTAACGGCTTTTCGGAAGGCCAGCAGAGTGGGGATAGTTCGGGTCTCTGGTGGAAGTTGGTTCCAGAGAGCGGGGCCAGCCACAGAGAAGGCTCTCCCCCTTGGGCCCGCCAGCCGGCATTGCTTGGCCGACGGGACCTGGAGGAGGCCAACTCTGTGGGCCCTAACCGGTCGGAGGGAAGTATGAGGCAGAATGCGGTCCCGTAGATAACCTGGTCCTAAGCCATGAAGGGCTTTAAAGATGGTGATCAACACCTTGAATTGGACCCGGAGACCGATGGGCAACCAATGCAGCTGGCGGAGTATCGATGTCACGTGGGTGTACCTTGGCACACCCACCACAGCACGCGCAGCCGCATTTTGCACCAGCTGAAGTCTCCGGATACTCTTCAAGGGTAGCCCCATGTAGAGCGCATTGCAGTAGTCCAAACGAGAGGTGACAAGGGCATGAGTGACCGTGAGTAGAGCCTCCTTCTCCAAATATGGCCGCAACTGGTGCACCAGGCGAACCTGTGCAAAGGCCCCCCTAGCCACAGCAGAAAGATGATGGTCCAATTTTAGCTGTGGATCTAGGAGGACCCCCAAGTTGCGGACCCGGTCCGAGGGAGTCAGTTTCGCTCCCTCAAGGAACAAGGAGGGGCAGTTGTCATGATCCTTAGGAGGCAATATCCACAGCCACTCAGTCTTGTCGGGATTAAGTCTGAGTCTGTTCCTCCCCATCCAGATCCTAACGTCGTCCAGGCACCGGCACATTACATCAACTGCCTCACTGAAGTCAGACGGGGTGGTAATGTACAGCTGGGTGTCATCAGCGTACTGATGGAAACACACCCCATGTCTGCGAATGATCTCACCCAGCGGTTTCATGTAGATGTTGAACAGGATGGGCGAGAGAACCGACCCCTGAGGCACCCCACATAATAGGGGCCTAGGGGACGACCTCTGCCCCCCTGCGAGCACCGACTGCATCCTATCAGCGAGATAAGAGGAGAACCACCGCAAAACGGTGCCTCCCACTCCCAACTCGCTGAGACGATGCAGAAGGATACCATGGTCGATGGTATCGAAAGCCGCTGAGAGGTCAAGTAGCACCAGGATGGAGGAGTTCCCCCCATCCCGGGCCCGCCAGAGATCATCCATCAGAGCGACCAAGGCAGTTTCTGTACTGTAGCCGCGCCTGAAGCCCGACTGGTAAGGATCTAGATGATCTGTTTCATCCAGGAGCTGCAGAAGCTGAGTAACCACCACCTTCTCCACAACTTTCCCTAAAAAAGGTAAGTTGGAGACCGGACGATAGTTCTTCAAGTCAGCTGGATCCAGGGAAGGCTTCTTCAGGAGGGGTCGCACCACCGCAGCTTTTAACGACTGCGGTACGGATCCCTCTCTCAAAGAAGCGGTGACCACCGCCTGGATCCAGCCGCGTGCCACCTCCCTGCTGGTCGAGACCAGCCAGGAGGGGCACGGGTCCAATAAACAGGTGGAGGTACCCATCGCTCCCACAGCCCTGTCCACATCCTCAGGAGAAACAGGCCCAAACTCTTCCCATAAAGATGGACTAGGACTAGCCCCTGTCAACTCAATGGACTCTGCCCAGCCAGAGTCCAGGTTTGACCGAATCTGAGCGACTTTATCCGACAGAAACTCAGCGAATTCCTCAGCTCTGCCTTGTAAGTGTTCCTCGCTCCCCCCTTTTGCAAGGAGGGAGCGCGTCACCCTAAACAAGGCGGCCGGGCGGGAATCTGCGGACGCAATAAGAGCGGAAAAATAGGATCGTTTTGCCGCCCTTATCGCCACTAAATAAGATCTGATGTAAATTCTTAATAGTGTTCGATCAGACTCGGTTTTTCTGGCCCTCCAGCGGCGTTCTAGACGTCTCTTCTGGCGTTTCATCTCCCGGAGCTCCTCGGTAAACCAGGGAGCTTTCCGGGATCCACTGCCATAGAGAGGTCGCTTAGGCGCAATTCGGTCTAGGGCCCCTGATGCTGCGGTGTTCCAAGCAGCCACCAGGGAGTCAGCCGAATTGTGTACCAGGGTTTCAGGTATTTCCCCAAGTTCCCTCTGGAATCCTTCCGGTTCCATTAGGCGCCTGGGGCGGAACCACCTAGTCGGTCCCGCCTCCCTGCGGGGGAGGAATGGGGCTGCGAAATCCAACCTCAGTAGGAAATGATCTGACCATGACAGAGGGGTGATGACTATATCCCTTATCTTCAGATCATCTCTCCACTGCCCCGAAAGAAACACTAGGTCGAGCGTGTGACCACCCTCATGAGTCGGAGGCGGCGGGGAAGGGAGGTAGCAGTCTTCCTCCCCCTCCCACCAGCATCGGCCTTACCTTCTGCTGCTGCTGATGCTATGGGGCTGAGTCTGAGAGCAGCGGGAAACAGCAAGCGGAAAAGGCCCAAAAGGCCAGAAACAGCAATCGGATTTCCCAGGGCTGCTGCACATGTGCACCGCATCTCCCGCAGCCCTCTTCCAGTGCAGACTCGCGTCCTACCGCATGTGCAGTTCCGGGACATCCGCTTGCAGGGCAAGCGAGCAGGGACCGCCGGACTGGTTCGGGGGCATGGCCAGCCAGCCATCACTGGCGGTTCAGCGAACCACCAGCAGACATCACTACTGGTACGCCCGAACCGGTCCGAACCAGAAGCATTTCACCCCTGCTCGGAATAATTCCAGAATCTTGACTGTCTTGTGAAGATCAGCACTACCATTAGACAAGCAGCTGTCTTGGACAGCTGATACCAAGTGTCATGGACAGAAAACTATTATTTCTTTAAAAGCTTTATTTGATTTATTTGTAGAATCAGGAGGACCCCTACCCAGTAATTTGATTCCTTTGGATTCTGCCTGTCTTAACTAGGAATTCAGAATTAATGATGACTTGCACACTAATATCATAACACAAATCTGCCTTATCTATTTGTATTCTGATGCCCAGTGTAAGAACTCAAAAATTGTGAATCATGACACAGGTTTAGTCACTTGATAAATTTCACTATCTTACACTATCAAGCAGAAAAAGTAGGAGTGAAAAGAAATAGTATTACAAGAATTTGCATATTTATTTTGTATTTTGTCATACTAGATCTCACCATCTCAGTTTAAAAATTGGCATAAACTTCTGGATTCATATATTTTCAAAAGGATACTTCTTCTAAGACCTTCCTTGTTATTAACAGGATAGAATGGGAGAATGGAGTACAGTCAACCTTTGGCTGTATTATGAAACATATTAATTTGGATGTATTAATAATCTCGAGCTAATAATTCCTAATGGTAGAGTTAGAAATAATATAGTAATCAATAATACAAGGTGCTTATTCCAACTAAGAGACCTACGGTATTTAAAAACAGGTTATACTGAATTCCACTACAAAAAAATAAAATGTAAAAATGTAATTAGTCTAAACATCATGGTTGTTTTGGCATTAGCTATCATATTTCTTAACAAATAAAAAAAATTGTTTGGGCAATAATGAATTAATTGAATGTAAAAATTAATATTAGGTCTAAGTCATTAAAATGTATTCTTTTGAAATATATAACATTTTATTAAATATAGCTCTAAATAAAGATTATTCATTCTGCTATATGCGATGTAGATTGTGGTTCAGAATTGCATGAACAAAATTATGGATTGTCAAATCACTTAAACCAATTTCAATGCAATGATAAGAAGTCAACCTACAAATGATTAATAGATTCTAAAATTAGCATAACTTTAGATGTCCAAATGCTAGGATAGGCAGTTGAGGTATGATTATCAAGCAAAAAAAGTGAAAATCTACAAGTAATATTTTATAAATTATTCCTTTTCTCAAATAGGTCATTGAGTTATCACAACACACTTCCTGCAGCAAGAATAATGATTGTCAGATCTTAAAAGACATTACAAGATCTTAGAAAACATTAGAGGCCATTTCTATAGATACATGATACATCATTACATGCTTTGCAGCTCTTCTTTAAAAATCTACTCATAAAATATGACTAAGTATTTATGATGGTGAAGCTAAGAATCATTTTAGGAGACTGTGGGAGGTATCTATAGAAAATATGATTTAAAGATAAATGTTATTACCAGAAGTGGATAAGAAATTTTGCAAAATATAACTCAGCCTTTCAATCAGATTAATTGTTTACTATAAATATGAGTGGCAGGAGGCCAAAAGGGCACGGAAGGGATAAATTAGGTGGGTGGGGGAGTTGAAACGTTCCTGGGGTTGGAAGTTTGTTGAGCTGCTAAGCACCCAAATTTCAATTACATAATCATAGGGACACTGCTGTAACTTTGGGGACTTGTCAAGTTCCTTTATTCAGTGCTGCCATAACTTTGCATGGTGACTGAATGAATGGTTGTAAGTCAAGAACTGTCAAACACCAGGGAAATCAGGAGATCCAGGTAGTTCAAATGACTATGGAAATAAGCTAATAGGCAATAGATAAGAATCAGGGTGGGCTGGACTTAGATCTTTTGTGGGCATGAAGGGATACATGTATTGTATGTATGATGTATGGTGATGTATTTGACCCTTCCCACGGGCTCAGCCTGGTTATCTCCATCCCTCCATCTATGTTGCTTTCTCCTTCCTGAGTTGTGTCTTCAAAGTCTGAGTTTTCCTGGGAACTTGGCAAGGGCAGAAGGGAGGTGGTCTCAAAGGAATCCACCTCCCCTTCCTCTGAAGGAGCTGGTGAGTCAGGTGGTGGTTCCTGTAATACACCACAACAATAGAGGTTTTCTCTTTCCTCTTTCCTGGGAATTGAAGGCCAGATGTGGAAGGCCATCATAGGCAAATGTCCCGCCTCCCCCTGGAGAAATGCAGAGGGGATGCTTAACCTCTTCCTCGATAGGTTCCTCAGGTGAAACCAGCTTGGTCAGCCTTGGCTTGTGAGGAAAGCTCTGGTGAAACTGATGAACTAAATCAAGGGCATGAACATACCATGCATTTTCTCAGGAGCCATCTGCAACTGGGTAGCCTTTCCAATGAATCAAGTACTGGATGCCTTTGCCTCTTTTTCCTAGAGTCTAGGACCCTGGTGGCGAACCTATGGCACGGGTGCCACAAGTGGCACGCGGAGCCATATCGGTGGGCACGTAGCTCAGGTCTGGCGTGCATGTGTGCACCAGCTGGCTGATTTTCGGGCTTTCTGGGCCCACTGGGAGTCGGGAAACAGGCTGTTTCCAGCCTCCAGAGGGGGTGGGGAAGGCCGTTTTCGCCCTCCCCAGACTCCTAGAAAGGCTCTGGAGCCTGGGGAGAGCGAAAAATGGGTGTGCCATTGCATGCTGGGAGCAGGGGGGTGATGCGTGCATATGCGGGGGTGCATGGAACTATGAGTGTGGGCACGCACACACGTGATCCCCCACATTCCCCCCCCCTTTTGGCACGCGAACCAAAAAAGATTCGCCATCACTGGTCTAGGATTTCTTCCACCTCATATTCTGGTTCTCCCTCAATTATGACTGGTGGTGGAGGATAGCACTGGGATTATATTGTACTTTGGGGAATATTTTTGGAAAATAATGTTCTGTGAAACACTGGATGCACCTTCATTGAAGGGGGTCATTGGAGGTGGAAGGATACAGAGTTGATTTATCAGACAACTTTGAATAGCACCACAAATTTAGCATCTAGCTTCTTGGAAGGTCTTGAAGTGACTAAGAACTTAGTAGAGAGCCAAACTTTGTCTCCTATTGCTATGAGAGGCCCCTCCTGCCAATGGACATCTGCTGCCTTCTTGTAAGCCTGTTTCACTTGGTTGAGTTGGTGTTTTAAAAGGTCTTGGGCTGCGAGTTGCTCCTGTAAGAAGTCAACCACCCGTGGGACAGTTGGATGTTGAAGGCAGTTAAATGTTCATGGCCTTCTTTGAACCTAATGGGGTTGTAAGCATTGTGGAGGTACAGTCTCCTAAAAATGCTTGCTTTCTGCAGTCTATCTAATAGGTCTGGAATTAATGGAAGTGGATAATGGTCTTTTACTGTGGTTGAATTCAAAGTTTGTAATTATGGACCATCTCAGTGGGGGGGGGTTCCTATTGTGTTAGGCCCCCTGGGGTCTTGCTTCTTGGGTATGAAGACAATGGGAGTCGAGTCAGGAGATTGGGAGGTCTTATGCAAATTATAGTCCAAATATTGTTTTAAAGTTTCTAATTCTGTAGTAGATATTCGGTGTTGTCTCTTGGTAATAATTTTGGTGCTGAGGGCCATGTTTATGGCACAATCACAGTCTCTGTGTGGGGGAGGGCCATGGTTTACTCTCCCAAACATTTATTTATTTATTTATTTATTTATTTATTTATTTATTTATTTATTTATTTATTTATTTATTATTATTTATTTATTTATTTATTTATTTATTATTACTTATATTTGAATGCCGCTCAACTCAGCAGGGACTCTGAGTGGCTAACAACAATATAAACAATATCAATATAAAACAGTTAAAAAACAGGGTTAAAAACACAATAAAAACATTAAAAAACACTCAGTCATACAAACACTCATGGGCCTACATCTATTATCAATTAGGCCCAGACTTGCTGGAAAATCCAGGTTTTCACAGCTTTCCTGAAGGCCAATAGGGTGGCGATAGTCCGAATCTCAGGGGTAGCTGATTCCACAAAGTAGGGGGCCACCACAGAGAAGGCCCTCGCCCGCGGGCCTGCCAGCCGACATTGTCTAGCCGACGGAACCCATAGCAGGCCAACCCTGTGTGATATAACCGGTGGTACGGAGGTATATGGTAGGAGACGGTCCTGAAGATACTCTGGCCCTGCACCATATAGGGCTTTAAAGGTAGTCACCAACACCTTGAATTGCACCCGGAGACCCATGGGTAACCAATGCAGCTTGCGTAAGATGGGAGTTGTGTGGGTGTACCTAGACACACCAACTACAGCATGCGCCGCTGCATTTTGGATCACCTGAAGTCTCTGAATACTCTTCAAGCATAGCCCCATGTAGAGCACGTTACAGTAATCAAGCCGTGATTACTGTAACGGGCATGAGTGACTGTGAGAAGTGCATTCTGATCCAAGTAGGGTCGCAATTGCTGCACAAGACGATCAGTTGTGTGATTATGGCTTTGTTGAGCCTGTCCCTGAGTTGTGATTTAAGGTTGGCTCATTCCACTCCAGGTCTTCTGCAATGAGCTTAAAATCTTCAACTTTTCTTCTTATGGAATTATTGTCCGGGGGAGCTGGAAGATGCATTGTTCAGCCATTTCTATCTGAATAGGGTCTTCGGTGTTATCTAAGCCTAGTGAGGACGTTTGGGAAACTATCCAGAACAGGGCCATTGATTTCAATGAGTGGGCACACCCATTTGGCAGTGGAGTCAATTAAAAGACTGAGGATGAAGGAGACTCTTGAACTGTCTGTTGGAAACTCCCCAAGTCGGGAACCGATGAACACTTTGCACTGGGCTAGGAATGTTCTCATCTTATCAGACTCTCTAGTGAATCTCTGCGATGGGCAGCTGGGAGTCTTGGAGATGAGCGTGGCAGGAACTGGCAGTTGTGCCTGGGCAGTTAGAGCAAGAAGTTTATTTATTTATTTATTTATTTGTTTGTTTGTTTGTTTGTTTGTTTGTTTGTTTGTTTGTTTGTTTTGCAATTCTTATATGCCGCCCTACTCCCAGAGGGACTCAGGGCGGGGTACAGCATATATAAGAACAGCAATAGTATAATTAAAAATACTGTCATAAAAACAATTTTTAAAAATAGGAAGAGACCAACTAACGCCATTCATACCAAGGGAGAGATTAAGATGTTCAATAATCTCTCACCCTGCCTGCAGGAAGAGCCATGTCTTAATGGCTTTCCAGAAGGCCAGTAAGGTGGGAATAATTCAGATATCTGGGGGTAGTTGGTTCCAGAGAGCCAGGGCTCCCACAGAGAAGGCTCTCCCCCTTGGTCCCACCAACCGACATTGTTTGGCTGATGGGACCTGGAGGAGACCGATTCTGTGGAACCTAACTGGTCATAGGGATGTATGAGGTAGGATGCGGTCCCGGAGGTAACCTGGTCCTAAGCCATGTAGGGCTTTAAAGATGATAATCAACACCTTGAATTGCACCCAGAGACCAATGGGCAACCAGTGCAGCTGGCGGAATATGAGTGTTATGTGGGTGTATCTTGAGACGCCCACCACAGCACGCGCAGCCTCATTTTGCACCAGTTGAAGTCTCCGGATACTCTTCAAGGGTAGCCCCATGTAAAGCGCATTACAGTAGTCCGATTGAGAGGTGACAAGGGCATAAGTGACCGTGAGTAGAGCCTCCTTCTCCAAGTATGGTTGCAATTGGTGCACCAGGCGGATCTGTGCAAAGGCTCCCCTAGCCACAGCTGTAAGATGTTGGTCTAATTTTAGCTGTGGATCTAGGAGAACTCCCAAATTGCGAACCCGTTCCGAGGGAGTTAGTTTTTCTCCCCCAAGAACCAAGGAGGGACAGTCGACATAGTCCTTAGGGGGCAATATCCAGAGCCACTCAGTCTTGTCGGGGTTAAGCTTGAGCCTGTTCCTCCCCATCCAGATCCTGACATCGTCCAGGCATCGGCACATTACATCCACTGCCTCCCTGAATTGAAACGGGGTGGAAATGTATAGCTGGGTGTCATCAGCGTACTGTTGAAAACTCACCCTGTGTCGATGGATGATCTCCCCAGTGGTTTCCTGTAAATGTTGAACAGGATGGGCGAGAGGACCAAATCCTGAGGCACCCCACAAGTCAGGGGCCTTGGAGATGACCTCTGTCCTCCTGTTAACACCGACTGCATCCTATCAGTGAGGTAAGAGGAGAACCACTGTAAAATGGTGCCTCCCACTCCCAACTTGCCGAGACGATGCAGAAGTATACCATGGTCGATGGTATTCAAAGCCGCTGAGAGGTCAAGTAGCACCAGGATGGAAGAATAACCCCCATCCTGGGTTTGCCAGAGATCATCCATCAGGGTGACCAAGGCAGTTTCTGTACTGTAGCCGCACCTGAAACCCAACTGAAAGGAATCTAGATGATTGGTTTCCTCCAATAACCGAAGAAGCTGAAAAGCTACCATCTTCTCAACAACCTTACCTATAAAAGGTAAGTTGGAGACCGGATGAAAGTTCTTCAAATCTGCCAGGTCCAGGGAAGGCTTCTTAAGGAGGGGGTCTCACCACCACAACCTTTAAAGGCTGCGGTACGGATCCCTCCCTAAAAGAAGCGTTGATCAGCGCCTGGATCCAGCCGCGTGCCACCTCTCTGCTTGCCGAAACCAGCCAGGAGGGGCACGGGTCCAATAAACAGGTGGAAGAGTTCATCGCACCCACGGCCTTGTCCACGTCATCAGGAGTGGCTGGCTCAAACTCCTCCCACAACACTGGATTAAGACTTGCCCCTGTCAACTCAATGGACTCTGTCCAGCCAGAGTCCAGATTCGACCGGATCTGAGCAACTTTATCCATCAGAAACTGAGCGAATTCCTCAGCTCTACCATGCAAGTGTTCCTCGCTCCCCCCCCCCTTTAGCAAGGAGGGAGAGAGTCACCCTAAACAAGGCGGCTGGGCGAGAATCTACGGATGCAATAAGAATGGGAAAATGAGATCGTTTTGCCACCCTTATCGCCACTAAATAAGTTGCAAATGAATCCATTGTTGAGTCAGGATTTGCATTTTCTGCATCATTTGTTGAATATTGGCTGCAAGATTCCTGATTTCGTCTTCAATGCTGTCTTGGTGTTTGCTGATGGATCAAAGGTTTGGCTCATCCACTATTGCTGCAACTCTGGGATCTGAAGCCATGGCTTGGGTATTTCAGGATCTGTGAAAAATTCTGATGTAGAGAGTAATTCAGATTAATGTCAAGCATCAGGGAAATCAGGAGACTCAGGCAGTTCAAATGAGTATAAATATTTTTATTGCAATAAGCTCTTTACAAGAATCTGAAACTACTAACGGTCAAAGCAAATGGGCAGTAGATAGAGTCACAGGAATTCAGGATGGGATGGACTTAAATCTCTTGTGGACACAAAGGGACCCATAACTAATGACAAGTTTGATCCCTCCCTCAGATTCAACTTGGTCATCTCCTACAAGGACTTCTTGTATGTATTTTAAGTAATTATACCATTAGATGATCTGGGTTTTTTTTATCTACACAAGCACGTTCTTAATACGGTGTATTTTCTTTAATAAAACTAACTTAAAAATTATTTCCGCTGGTTCACATGACACAGCAGGTTAAAACTGTGGTTAAACATCGCACATTTCAGGTTTGACTCATGCCTTCCTTCATGCGGACAGGAAACTGTGGGAGTAGAGAAAGCATTTTTTTTTCTTACTGTTTTGATAGGTGAACAGGCTAGAAAGAGACAGAAAGTGCAATTTCTCTGCAGAGCTTCGAATCTGGTTTCTTATAAGAAAGGATGCTTCTCTGAAAAAAGACTGTGCATGTGTGAGCCTGGGAGTCCCATGACACAAGCCACAGATTCTCCCAGAAGGCCAAGGAAGTAATGTGTGGAGAGAAAATCAAGAACAACATGTGGTTGCTCAGGTGTTCCCTACTGCAGGATGTGGGGTGGGGGGGTGGGCAGGGAGATTCTCCAGGAGGTATTGGACTTTAGTAACAAAGCAATCTCACGCCACTCGTCTTCAAAATAAAAGATACTATTTCCTTAATAATCTGCCCATTTATTTCTGGATTTTCAAACTGGAGAAGGACCTTGAGCAAGGCTGATCCAAGCACCGTGTGTCCCTCTCTTCCATCATATTCCTTCCCTCCCTTATCAAGGGGGTTAAAATACAAAACTGACCCATTTGTTTTAGTTCTTGCTATAGAAATCCCATGGAAAAAGTCTTTGGGAATAACCATAACCATCCCTTATAAATTAAAACATATTTATAAATTATAAATTAAAACATATCACCTCTGGGACCGCATCCTACCGCATACCTCCCTACGACCAGTTAGGTCCCATAGAGTTGGTCTCCTCCAAGTCCCATCAACCAAGCAATGCCGGTTGGGGGGACCGCGGGGAAGAGCCTTCTCTGTGGGAGCTCCATCTCTGTGGAACCAACTCCCTCCAGAGATCCGGACTATCCCTACCCTGCTGGCCTTCCGTAAAGCCGTGAAAACATGGCTCTTCCTGCAGGCGGGGTGAAACAGAGATCAATTCCCCCATGTATGAATGATGGTTTATCCTTTTTTAATTTTTGTAATCATTTTAAAGTGTTTATTATCGTGTTTTACTGATTGTTCTTTCTTATGCTGTACGCCGCCCTGAGTCCTGCGGGAGTTGGGCGGCTAATAAGAACAACAAAATAAATAAATAAATAAATAAATAAATAAATAAATAAATAAATAAATAAATAAATAAATAAATAAATAAATAAATAAATAAATAAATAAATAAATAATAAAATAAAATAAAATAAAATAAAATAAAATAAAATAAAATAAAATAAAATAAATAAATAACAAAAAACATTTTTAAGTGGTATCAAAGTCATAACAGAGTAAACAAGACTCATTCTATTTAATCTGTGGGCTCTGATTTGTCATTTTCATTCACACCAGAGCTCCCATAGTGCACTCATAAATGAAATATGTTTTTCTACAATTCAGACTATACAAACCCAGCCACTGTCATTTGTCACCCTGATTTATGGCTTAGCATGATGTGGTCATCACAGTTCATTCAATATTTGGGCTGCCAATTTTCCCTCTCTTGTAAAGCTACTAAAAGAATATGAATTCTGACTATTATATTCTAATGCTCACTTTTCAGATAGAGCGAGGAATATAGTAACATAGCTGTGTTCACCATTGTACTAAACTAGCCAGGATTTACTCAACAGAAGGGAATATTTGAAGCTCAGGATGACCTGTGGAGACCTTGGTGCTCTCTGAGCTTGGTGTTTGCTTACAGGTATTTCATTACTGAACTAGGTAATGTAATGAGACAAACAATCAAGCTCAGAGAGCACCAAGGACTCCACAGGATTTACTCAATGATGTTTTTTTCCCTCATATGCATTTATGCTTAGCCATAATTTCATTGCAGCCATGAACCTATAAAGTCTTCTGAGGCAACCTGGTTTTTTTTTTTTCCAGATTCTCCCTTACAACAATGTTACACGTATGACTCAAACTGGCCTTTTCTAATTTGTCCAAGGGATACTGGAAGTGAAGAACTCAAAAACTACATAAAACCAGGTCCCCTTGCAAGTATGGAGCAATAGTTACTTCATCCTGAAGTTTCTAAACAGATTAGCAACCAATATGAAACCATTCGCCTTGGCAATGAAAAAATCCGGAGGAGATAAAGGTATTAAAAGCAGCTGGCATGGATTGGCCTGCAGTTTCCAAACGCTTGAAAACCATCCCCCAGGATCTCTTTGAAAATTAAAGTTAAAATATAATTTTAAGAAAGGGAAAAGTAGCAAACATACCTGGGGAGAAATCATGCAGAGGTGACTTCTGAATGCTGAGATGATACCACAATGGAAGAGATCTCAGGACTCATTTATTCTACTCCAGTAAGAGGTTGTTTCAGCTTTTGCTTTTGCCTCTTCCATTCCCTCTCTTCAATATGGAAAATATTTATAATTTATGTTTTATAACAACTGGAGCCAAGAAAACAGTATAGCACAGACAATTTTATCCCCAGGAAGCTGTGGCATATTCTCACATGGATTGGTGGATACAGATAGTTCTCTCTAAATGACTGCAATTAAGACTCACTTAATGACTGCAATGGTTGTTGAAAGCTGGCTGTGAGGTTTGAAAATGGTGATGACATGGCAAATGGTATGGAGCTTGCAATGGCTGTACGTTCAAGAACTGATCATAAAGCTATTTCTTTAGCATTAACATAAATATAAACAATTGCTAAACAGGGAAGTCTTTACCTGTATCTATATAATGTGATGGCCTTGTCTCTTTTTTTTTAACCTTTTTATCTCTGTTACAGAAGTCATTCATTCTACTGTACAGAGAATAGTACCATATTTGAAAGCAAATATAGGACATATTTATGTGGAAGGTTGCCTAGTGTAAATTCAATGGAGAGGAAACACCAGAAAGTAGCGATTTACAATTGAGCAATACAGTGATCCCTCGCTATATCGCGGTTCACCTTTCACGGTCTCACTGCTTCACGGATTTGCATCGTGCATTGTGTTCTGCATTCTGATTGGCTAAACAGTCTCTCCTGGATGTCAGCATCTGCGTTCTTTTGCCCTCTGCGCATGCGCAAAGCGTTCTGCTTGCGCAGAGGGCAAAAGAACGCAGATGCCGTACAGGCGGGCGGGGGAAGTGGGCGGGGGAAGCCCCGCGCCGTGAACGCCACCAGGTTGTTGGGCTGTGCGGCGACCAACAGGTAAGAGCGAACCGGGAGGATTTCACCCCTGGTTCACTCACGTATATTTATTTGTTAAACAAATGCTTGGGCCTGTAAAAAGGTTTTGTTCTTTGGTTTCAATGTATTATGGAGTATTTCATTGTATAATAATTGTAAAAAAAATAAAGGTTACTACTTCACGGATTTCGCCTATCACAGGTTCTTTTTGGAACGTAACCCCCGCGAAAAACGAGGGTTCACTGTATACCAGGCACAGCTAGTATGAGATGGGTTACAAACTGATTTAAAGCATGGGGATTACTTTTCAACTTGCCTCTATTCACGCAAAGCGATATATTCACCTTTTTATGTCCATCTTTTGCCTTTGTTTCCCTTTTATTCTTTGTGCTTTTGCAAAAGAGGTAGGATTCTGTTTTAGGTATGTTTGTTTAAAATTATATACAGAAATGCTTGTATAAAAATAATATAAATATCTGGGTTGCAGATATTTGCATACATGGACAACCATTTGAGGGGTCAGGGGGAACCATATAACTTTTTGCTGTAAATGGTGTCCCCTAGCAGAGAAAATATTAGGGTGAAATTACACTTCATGTGGCAGTTTGATGATCAGAAATCAGCCATGTGATAAAGTTAAGGCTCATATGTTCCAGAACCGGGGGGGGGGGGGAATCCAATTCAAATTGTCAAAGACCTTCTCTACATCTAAGAATATCAATGCTCTTTGTTTTTCATTATGTTGCTACAGTTATTTCAAAATAATCAAAACATTTCTATTATTTTGTAGTAGTTTTTAAAGTAAAAAAAAGTATTGATCTTCATGAATAAAATCCTGTAAACTTATCTTCAACCTATCAGCGAAATTCATAGTAAACAGTTTACATAATAAACATTATTTAATAAAAGATATTGGCATCTTCTTTCTTCTTCTATTCAGCTGAGTCCAATTCTCAGGGACTGCCCTGTCAATAGTTTCTTATTAAATCAAATCTTGTTCCTCTTTAGGTATTAATATTATATTAGCCTCTTTCCAACTACCAGGAATCTTTCTATTCTATAGGATAATATATTTGTTTTACAATATTTGTTGTAAAAGTTGTAACAGCTTATCCTCACCCTAACCCTCAAAACATTTTTAGTAAGAAGTTGGTAACCCATCTGGCCAAGTGCCCTTCTTGTTTTAGTCTTTTTCATACTGTAGCTTCACACAGTTCCCTTAATGTTACAGGTCCATTCAAAGTCGGTCTCTGATTCTTTGTAAACTACAGTACATTCTTCCTGCAGATATTCATCCACTTTTTCTGAGGAAATTTCTTGGCCTTTGTATAAGTAGTATAACAGAATGAAACACTTTTCGCATATTTGCATTATATGTTGTTGCAATACATATTTCCTTTTGGTAACTTCAATATCACTTTCTTTTTCTTTTTTCAATTTGTCTATTTGCAAATTTAAAATTTCTTTGTTTTATATAATTCATCTTTATTTTCATCTCTCTCGTTGTTAATATAGATAGTAGTTGCCTCTGTAAAAACTAAATTTGGTGAGTCATATTTGTCATCCCTGGGGATTTTTAAAATTCTTCTTCCTTTTTTTAATCTCATCCAAAACCATTTACATTTTCTCTTGCCTTTTCTTTTTAAATTCACTCTGGGGTGCAAACTACTCCCTCAAAAAAGCTTTACTTGCATACCAAATCATCCTTATTCCTGTACCTTTATTAAGATTATTCTCAAAAAAAATTCTTTTAACTTTTTATTTACAACCCTTCATATCATTTCTTTTTGTGACAACATCCCATTCAATCTCCACTTAAATATTTTTTATTTTATTTTAAAAGTTAAAGTCATTGGATTGAGATCTGAAAAATATGTGGTAAAATCTCCACTATATAACATTTTAGCCAAAGTCTTAGAAATTCAAATCATAATTATTCTTGAAAAAGATCTATGTATTTCAGAAAAATAAATATATTCTTTTGAATCACTTTATATATTCATGCATCAACAAACTCCAAATTATCCATTAAATAAATAAAAAAACCTTGGTTAATTTACCCAGATATTTTTAATTATTTTTCTCAAATGTTCTATCTTTTAGAAAAGAAACCACTCCATTCCAATCTCCAAGGAGACCCCCATTTTCATATATAAATAATGTATTCATAACTCTTTTATTAAAAAATGTTTTATCTTCATTTGGAGCTATAAATTCCCAATATCAAATTCTTAGCTCCCTGTAGATTAATTTCCACCCTGAATACCTCCCATAATCATCAGTCGATATAATTTTTGGATGTAATTAGAAATTTATATACAAAACTGCTCTTTTAAAAAAATCTTGATGAAATAAATTCTTCTTCTAGATTTTTGTGGTTAAATATTTTACATTTTTTCCTTAATCTGTGTTTCTTGTAAAGAAATCATCTTGTTTTAAATTATTCAAATAATGAAATGTTTTTTTCTCTTTTTTTGGAGCATTTGCCCCATTTATTTTCCATGTTAAGCATTTATAATTAGTAGTTGAATCAAAATTTGGGAAAAGTTGGTACTTGTAGTGGCCAGTCTGAAATTCTCTTCAGTATGTTCTCTTGGGTAAGATGAATCTCTCAAAGCACAAATAATTGTTAATGGAGAATTAGCAAAAACATGTGAGATTCAAAAAAGGGACAAGTCAAGGATTTCCACTATTTTTACTTTTTTCTTTCTTTCTTTCTTTTTAGTGCTTGAGGTAATGATGAGAGAATTATGGGAGAAGAGGTTTAAAAAGAAACTCACAAGTTAAAATCATTTGGTGATTTGGTGTTAATTCTGAAGATCCATTAGAGCAAATAGAAAAACTAACGGGAAAATTAAAGGACTTTGGTATGTTAGCAGATTTTAGATTAATAATCAGAAGAAAAAGATATTAAGAAAAATATGAAATTAGAAGATCAAGTAGAATTGATGGAGAAAACTGGTTTGAAGATTGAGAAAAAAGTTAAATATGAAGTATATGATTTAAAAATAATTAAGTTAAGGCATGGAATGAAATTAAGGAGAACGTATTATTGACATTGTTGACATTATTGTCATTGTTAGGGAGACTATGATAATAATGAATGTGTTGCCAAGAATAATGTTTTGTTTCAGACAATACCTGTTACGAAAACTTTAAACAATGGCAAAAAGTTGTATTTATGTTTATATGACAAGGGAAATAATCACAAGTTAAATATAAAGGTGTTAAAAGATGCAAAGGAAAGGCGATGATAGAGTATAGTGCATTTGCAATTGTATTTTGCTGCTTGTTGCTTGGTCTGAATAAAAGAATGGATGCTGCTGAGAAACAACTTTTAAAGGTAGAAGAACTCTAAAGGTTTGGGTGGCATGGATATTTAAATTACAGTAAAGTTAAATTAATGTGGATTAATCATTTTATTAGACATCCTGAAAATAAACGGTGCCCGAAGACATCCTTATGGATCTCAGCTCAAGAAACATATCATAGAAGAAAACAGCAGACAAGAACAATATGTGGAAGATTGGAAAAACAGCATGAGAATTTAATAGCAGAAATGTTTTCCCCATTTACAGATATCAGAAAGATTCAAAAAGGACAAAAAGATTTATGACATGAAGAAAAATAAAACAGAATTTGAAATACACCGGTGTAGTTATGATGAATATCATTGTTAAATTGTATAATATTTTGTTGAAATTTGAAACAGAGGAGGAAGTAATTAAAAAATTGAAATATATGATCGTAAAGTGATTTTAAAAAAATAAAATGATGTATCACTGATATATGGCAGCAGAGAAATGATCTAGAACAGGGGTGGGTTCCAAAACTTTTTACTACCACTCTGCGGGAGTGGCTTAATTTTGTGGGAGTTGCTTGATGGTCATGTGACCGGGTTGGAGTGGCTTGATGATCATGTGACTGGGTGAGGATAGTTTGGCAATCATGTGACTGGGTGGGAGGGGCTTTGCGGTCATGTGACTGGGTCGGGGTGGCTTGGTGATCATGTGACTGGGTGGGCATGGCCAACTTGACATCACTCACATCAAGGGTTAGGGTTAGGGTGCCTGGCGTCTCCTCACCTCAAAGGCCTCAACAAGATACAATTTCCCTGTCTATTTATTTACTACTACTGAACATCTAAAATATACTATTTAATCCTATGTATATATGCCATATGTGTACATACATATTACACATGTACACAAAATATACATTATCTACTATATATACTGTACACACACACACACACACAGCTCTTCTAAAACTACACATTCAACCTCACTTACTGCATTTGGAAAAACACACCCAGAGTCCACTTTCTGCCACACATTTAACCATAACTTCTGTACATTAGAACATTACACATGCCTTCAGATGTACTTCCCTAGCTTACACATGACTGTTAGAGCCAGGAAATGTCATGGATTGAGTAAAATGTGGTGAAACTCACTTAACAATGCTCTCGCTTAGCAACCAAAATTTTGGGCTCAATTGTGGTCATAAGTCAAGGACTATCTCTGCCTTCCTTTGCATGGCAGCCTTGTCCTAGTAAACTCCTTCTCCTTTCTGGCAATTTTCCTCTCTACTAGAGGCACCAAAATAATCCAGACAATGTAAGGTTTCCTGCTGCAGCAGGGGGTTGGACTAGATGACCTCCAAGATGAATTCCAGCCCTAAATTGCTGTGCTGTTGAAGTTTCAAAGTGTCTTCTGAAGCCACGTCTAGTGCCAGGGTTTGTAGTGCTTCCTTCCTCTTCTCTCTCTCTCTCTCTCTCTCTCTCTCTCTCTCTCTCTCTCTCTCTCTCTCTCTCTCTTCTCTCCCTCCCTTCCTTCCTTCCTTCCTTTTTCTCTTTCTCTCTCTCTCTCTCTTTCTTTCTTTCTTTCTTTCTTGTCACTCCCTTCCTTCCTTCCTTCCTTCCTCTTTCTTTCTTTCTTTCTTTCTTTCTTTCTTTATTTCTTTCTTTCTTTCTTTCTTTCTCTTTCTTTCTCCCTTCCTCCCTTCCTCCTTTCCTCCCCCCCCCCTCTCTCTCTCACACACACACCTCTGCCTGGTCTGGGCACAAAGTATATGTGGTTACAGAAGTTTTCATTTCTCTCTATAATACACCTGATACTAATCAATACCCTATCTTTCAACTACGTAAAGCCTATGCATATTTACTTGGCAATAAGTCTACTCTCTTTCAGTGGGATTTACTCCTAATAGATACACAATCATGATTGCAGGCAGGAAGCTAGCTCCGTTGTTTAATAGGCTCTAAGTAAAATGTCTACATTAACAAAATTTATACCTAAACAACAGAATATAGGAGTAAAAAATCATAGCAATAGTCTGAGCTATCCTTCTTCCCCCCTCCCCCCCTCACTTCCTTTTGCTTTCAGGGTTGGAGGGAAAACCAAATAAAAATGGGAAGGAGACAAGGACAGAAAATGGTGCATGGCTGCAAAAAAGGAGAAGGGAAATTTTCAGCTGCTTTCTGGGACTGAAAAGTTGACGGGACCCAAGCAGGGGTGGGTTCCAATTTACCTTGCTGCCTGTTTGCTTCCTCAAGATGGCGACCGCATGCACAGTGCCGTAAACTCGGCTTCTGCACATGCTTAGAAGAAAAAATAATAATAATTTTTTTTAGAAAGCCGAAAACAAGATGGTGACTGCATGCACAGAGCCAGAAACTCGGCTTCTGTACATGCTCAGAAGAAGAAAAAATGAAATTCAAAAAAATAAAAAAAATAAGGAAAGCCAAAAACAAGATGGTGACTGCATGCACAGTGTCAGAAACTCAGCTTCTGCACATGCTCAGAAGAAGAAAAAATAATAAAATAAATAAAATAAAAAAAGATGGCAGTGCCCATGGACCAGCCTCGACCAATCCGGTTCAGTGATGTCATCATGATGTCACTAGCAGGTCGCTACCAGTTCGGGCGAACTGGTCCGAACCGGGAGGAACCCACCCCTGATCTAGAATGTATAAAGACACTTCAAATATATGTTGGAAATAAGACCAAGATGAAGAGATATTTAATATGCTTGCTGGCCGTATTAAAAAACTAAAAAATGGATTCAGGTTCAAACTTTGATACAGAAGATTTTAATGTTAGTATTCAACTGAAGTCAGAATTTTCCTTTTAGGACTAATGAATAAACTGAAATGAATTTGTGATTTATGGCTTTGATTGTTAATCAGGAAAATTTACAGAAAGGAAAATATGATATAATTTTAGAGAGGGGGTTAAAATATAATTGTACTTATAACTTCTTTGAAGAATATCAAAAGCCACTTCTTTGTATGTTTTTTCTTTCTATTTTTTCAACTTTTTCCTCTCTTTTTTTGCACGTTTTACTCTTTCCTGGATTTTTTTCATTTTTTTTCATCCTTTATATTAATGTGTATTAGTTTTTATCTCCTTTTTTAAAAGTCGCAATAAAAAATTATATACAAAAAAAGGGATTATATCCGGGGTCCCCAAACCCGAGAATTCTGGGAGTTGAAGTCCACAGGTCTTAAAGTTGCTAAGTTTGAAGACTTCTGAGCTATATTCTCGGGAATGTTTTATGGACTTTAGTTAAAAGTAGCCATAACTCATGAACAGTTTTTTCTAAATCATTTTGGAATACAAACAATTGATACAAAATGACCAACTGGAGGAGATACCCGGAGTGAAACCCATAACTGCCTATGGACTGGAAATTAACAATTTATAGCAGAGTCTACAGATAGGTATTAAGAAGTTCCCACAAAAACGTTTGTTATGAAGACATACAGAGACACAGACAATAAAATAAAAGGAATATCTAGAATGCTGGATGTGAATGTTATGGGGAACTTATCAAATTTTCTTCTTAGTCAGTTCTAGAGAGTGCCACAAATTAGAACCATCAGCAAAAGAACTGTCCAGGGAGAAGGATCTGCATAGTAAAGTTCATATAGCTAGAGCAAAAGAAATTCTAGCAAAAAACGGGCCATACACTGTCATTCTACCAAGCCAAAGTCCTTTTCACAGTGTTAGAAACGCACATTGTTTTGCATGCTCTATTGAACTAAATGAAGAAATTGATTTCCCTTATAATGGTACAGATATAGTGCCGTACAAGACTGAAACAGACATTTTCTCCATTTGTGCTTTAGAATTGGGCAATAATTTGCTGTCAGTTGGTAATATGCCAGAAAGAGGACCACAAAGCTGAAGGAAACAACACCCCTTTTCTCTTATCACATATATAAACAGGACAAGACCAAAAAGAAGTAGCTTGGAACAGAGACCAGCAAGGCAACATAGAAGTTGGTAATGAGCGGCAGCATATTTTAGGTTGGTATAGTCTGGATGGAGAACAGGGGTGGATTTCTCTTACCTTCCCTACCGATTTGGAAGTGCGTGCGTCGGATCGGAAGTGCGCACTGGCTATGCTCGCACACATGCGCACATTACATCTGGGTACTGAACCTCTGCGCATGCACAGAAGCCTTTGCGCATGCACATGGCAAGCATGTGGCTTGCCAGCCACTTTCAAGCAGCGGTGACCGGGGAACCAGTTTGGGGGCGTGGCAAGCTGGCCATCACTACCGGTTCGGTGAACGGGGCCAAATTTCCGCTACCATCTCGTGCAAACTGGTCCGAACCGGTAGCAACCCACCACTGGTAGAGAAAGACCTTCTATCAAGCACGGAAAATAGAGAGCAAAAGGAAGGCAACAATTTACGTTTTGCATTCAGGCTTGCTTAAGATTCTTTTAAAAAAGATTTCCAATGTTCTGAGCTGAGAAGGTAGGTTGCTTTTTTTTTTTTTTTTGGTTTTTTTCCATCTCTCTGTTCCTCCTCCTCCTCCCCTTTATGAACTTTCCTGACTCATGCATTTTGCCCTCACTGGAAAGCTTGCCCTGGAAAGTGAGGAGTGAGTAATTGTAAGTCATCTTGTAACAATTGTGGTGGTGTTTGATTTGTTGTCACATGATTTAGAAAAATGTATCCTCTTTGCTGAGTTATGTTCTTGCGGACCAGATTGGTCAAATGAAACTGTACTGGCTTGGTTAATTCCATGTTTGAAGCTTGGGTTTTCTTTGAGATGGGGAAGACATGAGGGAAAGGGTTCTGATATACTTCTGCCTCTTCTGATGAACCTCGAGGGACCTCTATGGGGGTGACACAGGAGAAGTGCTTTGTTGCTTTGATTTCCCTTAATACCCCTGACAAGTTTAATTCTCCGCAAGCCTCTGATCTTTCATCATTTCAAGTTCTCTAGCACTTTTGTGACAAACGTGCACTGATATATATTGTCGCTTTTTAAACTGGTGGCACAATTATCACATGGCACCCGTTATGGAAATCATTGCCAACTGTGAAGACTACTGAGGCAGCAGCATGTCAATTTATAACTAGCAGTGAAAATTTGCAAAAATTTCTCTAAAATGTGTCTCCATTGGTGGAGAAGCGTCCCACAATGTGTAGAGTATCAAAATTGTCATGCAGATCCCAACGAAGAATTCTAGCCATCAAAAACACCAAAGAAAAGAACAGTAACCATTACATAGAATGAGAACTGCAATTTATTCTCCACCACCCTTTTATTCTCATTCTTTCTTTGTATATGTGAAATACAGAACATATTGAACCAAAGTTAGTTGCTTTGGAACAGAATGCAGACTTTCACATATCCCTTAATACTGATGTTTGTTTCCTAATAACCTGCTGCTAAATAGAGAGGAAGGGAGGATGCACAGGTGGGGTGAAAAAAGTCTAAATGGTGACTACATTTTTTTACATGTATCACATCTGCAAGACATAGGGCAGCAGATATCATTGCATAGAAGTAGCCACCACTTTCATTACCTTAATTCTTCCTTTGGATCGCCTTCATCGTCATTATACCAGGGTCTCTGAACTTCCAAGGCATTATGGAAAAGTCTAGGGCCGTGATGGCGAACCTATGGCACGTGTGCCAGAGGTGGCACACAGCACCCTCTCTGTGAGCACGCGAGCCGTCACCCCAGTTCAGCTCTGCTGTGCATGCACACATGCCTCCCGCTGGCCAGCTGGTCTTTGGGTCTCTGCCACACATGTGTGTGGGGGGCATACATGGGTTGCACATGCATGCACGGGGTGGATGGGGCACATGTGTGGGGGCTGTGTTTGCATGCGCAGGGGCTGCACACATGCATGGGGACAGGGCGCCTGCGAGGGCTGCACACACATTGTATTTTGGGGGTTCGGCCCCGTGCACATTTGCGCTTTGGGTACTCGGTCTGGAAAAGGTTAGCCATCACTGGTCTAGGGCAACAACTGAAGCCATACTCCTCTGCATTTTTCAGAGTCCACAGCAACATAGCAGTCTGCTATCATGACTCATCCCTGTAACCAAATAAGCCAAACATTGGGGAAGAGCCGCTCAGATGGATAAAATAAAAAAATCAAAGGTTTGGAATGTTGAGTAAAGTAAACCACTCCATATACACTTCCAACAAACTCTACTCTCCCATGCACTGATGATGTTATCTAGCATGGTAATGAAACATTCATAGGACGACAACCAAGCTCAAAGAATTCAACAGTTCAATTCTGAGCTACATTATTCCCTACTATTAGAATGGGAATAGGCTTTTAAGCTATGCCCCTTTCAATGAAGAGTAACCTACATCTCCTTGGTGCTACTCTCTAACTACTCTTCCTATTAGAGAATGTCTCTAACATTTCACCAGGGTCTTTCTTCCAACAATTTATACTCATTATACCCATTATCCCATGTTCTACACACAGTCCTGCCTTTTATCAAACAATTTTATTGGACATTATTTTAATTGGCTTATATATTTTCTGAAAAAATATATATCCAAAAATAAGTCTTGTTGAATTCAGTCCTGCTTATTTCCAGCATGGCAATGCAGTGGCTTGGTGGTTAAAATGTTGGGCTTGTCAGCTGGAAAGCTGGTAGCCCAGGTTCAAAACCCGAGTGCCACCTGACAGGTTGAGCTCCCGTCCTAGCCCCAGGTCCTGCCAACCCTAGCAGTTTGAAAACACGCAAGTGTGAGTAGATAAATAGGTACCACTTCAGTGGGAAGGTAACAGTGCTCCATGATATCATGCTGGCGACATGACTGTGGAGCTTTAAACAGAGATGAGCATCACCCACTGTCATTGGCAACGACTAGCAGGAACTCCTTTTATTTCCAGCATGTGTGAGATTGTAACCTTAGTTTGCCATTTTAAATTATTTTGTTTTGAGAAAAGTGGAGTTTGAATAAATAAATATATAAATACAGGTAACATGCTAGTTAAACTTTAAATTACATGAGGCCTAATTGCATTCACAGTAGACATATGAATCAGGGGTGGGTTCCTAATTTTTTTTACTACCACTCTGTGGGTGTGGCTTATTTTGTAGGTGTGGCTTGCTGGCCATGTGACTGGGTGGGCGTGGCTTCTTGGACTGCTGAAGGGAGGGGAACTGAGATAGGTCCTGCCGCCCATTCCCCCTCCCCTCAGCAGCTCGAGAAGCCTCAAACGTGTGAAAATGCCTAGGATTATCACTGCGCGTTCGTGGCTTCTCAGACTGCTGAAGGGAAGGGAACAGAGATAGCTCCTGCCGCCTGTTCTTTCACCATCTCACGCGCTCCCTCAGCCATCCTCCCCTGCTTGGACTCACTGTGGGGTAGGAAGGCAGCACATGTGCAGTGCCGGAAAGTCGGCTTCTGGGCATGCGCAGAAGAAAATTAAAAATAAAAATAAATTTTTTTTTTTAAATGGCGGCGCTCAGGCACCGGCAACCGACCGCACCGGTACTGTGACGTCACCAGCGGGCCGCTACCGGTGCTATAGAGTGGACCGCACTGGTAGGAACCCACTACTGAATATGAATCTACAAACATGCTCAGAGAAATAGAAAATACTATTGAGTTAAACTGAGCTCTGAATGCTCACCTATAGGGTGAACATATGAGAAGACATGTATGTGTGTAATTGTGCATATGGATATGTCTATGCAACCTAACACATCACACTGTTAAAGAGCAGAACTTTTCTTTCATGCTAATTGTAATTTCACATGCATTTCAATTTAGAAATTTTATCATAAATGTGACTGATTCACAAACAAGTCTTGCTGTGGGTTCTATTCTCTTTTCAAAATTTAGAATCAGTTTCTGTCAAGGCCTCTTTGCCACAACCTCTTCAAAAGCTGGGTTATCTCTTTCACACCATCTGGCCAAAGCTTTGTGGAGGGATTGTTTTGTTTTGTTTTTGCTCTAACATACCACAAAGGTTCTTCAGAATCAGGTTTTGCAAAGGAACTGTTTTAGGACAACATAAGCTTTTAAATAAATAAATAAGCTGTTGGAAAGTTTTCAGACTGAAATGGCATATAAACCAGAATAAATTAAAAGTTGTTTAGTGTTCTTTATGAGTTTATGAGTCTTTACCAAATTCCTCCCAACTGATCTAGGAAAGGCTACTATAGAAGACACATAAGGAGACAAACTACATATTACATTTAGATGCAGCTAATAAACTTTTAATGGATACCAGCAGCAGCAGCGGTGGTGGCAGGGGGGGATGGGATGATTTCTCATGTGCAACCCCACACGCACAAATGAAGGTTTGTGTGCTCGCCTGCCACTTGTATGGTCCGGTTCCCGATGGGCTGCGGCCTGGTATCTGTCTGTGGCGGGGGTTGGAAAGACACTGTTGTACCTTAGCAAATTATGTTTCATTACAGACTCAACTCCTCTGAGTTATAATACAACCCCTTATTAAAATACCCATGTTTTTTTAGTCAAAGCCAGCTTCATTTTGATAGTCACAGAACACTGTAAGTAAAGTTTGTACTACCGTGGATTTTAATGCCTGTAATTAGTAATTTTCCAACTCGAATCTTTGGATTGGGGATTACAAGCATTAACTGTCCTTCTTTCCTTCAGGGTTTAGGGGAGAAGAAGTCTTGTAAGTGGCTACTCTCTTGTGAGGTTCGTCAGGGCTGCTGCCTCCTACTATTTAACATTTGCGTGAAAGTCATTCTTCAGACTGAAATCTGGTACCCATCTCAGTTTTGATGCTCATAACTTCAGATTGCCACACCTAGCCTTTCTCAATATAGCCTTGATAACATGCCCTGAGATATGGAGGCTGCAAGGATCTGAATGGGAGCAAAGCAGGCTGAAGCTGAAACCAAACAAGGACCTCACATAAAGCGAGAAGGTCTAAGATTTGAAGGTACTTCTTTTTAATGGCAACCCCTGCTGTGTGGAACCACATTCTGGCTAAAGCTAAGACTACCCCTGTGATCTTTATTCAGAGGATACTGAAGGCAAACATCTTTTGAACAACATTTGTTGATCAAGTAGATGCACCTAGAACTGGATGCTAGATATTTAACTTTGTTGTTTAAAATTGCTGGTGTCATTATTATTATTATTTCCTATATACCATACCATGGAAGTTTTGTTATTTTTTTCTTCCTGTGGATGTTTTAATGATGTATACTTTGTTGATGACCATTATAAATCCTTGCAGAGTATGATGGAATCCAAGCTTGAATGGTATTTAAATAAAGACAAATTCTTGTTCTTTCTCAATAGTCACTTTGTCAGGAATAAAACAGGATTCACTGATTCAATTTGGCTCAATAAATGGCTCTCTATATTTTTCTTCAGCAGGAGGAGACACAAATGTAAAGTAAAACATTGCAAAATAAATGGAGATGTATGCAGTTTTCATTTTTGTGAAAGAAATATATTAATAGATTCATTGTTTACATTCAATTCATTGTTTACTAAGGAAAAATAGAAATGAAAAAGCTAAACATGCAACACTGGAAAAGAAAGCAACATATACGGATGCCTCATTTCTCTTATCTTTTCTACATACCCGTGTTTCCCCCCAAATAGGACCTGGTCTTATATTAATTTTTGCTACAAAAGACGCATTAGGTCTTATTTTCTGATTAGGTACTAAATGTGTCTGTCTGGCCCTTAATTAGGGCTTATTTTTTGGGTAGGGCTTATATTACGAGCATCCTGAAAAATCATGCTATGTCTTATTTTCGGGGAAACAGAGTAGAAAGATGTGATGTTGAGCGGCAAATCCCTCTTTTGGGGAATCCTTCCTTGGGAAGTAAAGGTCTGTGAGGCAATAATAGGGATTCTCAGCACCTCAACAAACTACACTTCTCAGGATTCTCCAGTGGAACCCATGCAAGTAATCATAAGATGATAAGCTTGGAGCCCAAAGAGACATCTTAGGTATGCTGATCTAGATATTCCCCAGCTTTAAAAATAACTTTAGGGGGCAAATTCCATCTCTAATGGCAATCCTACCCTGCTATTTTGTAAATCCATTGTATGTGTAAAATCAGTTCTTAAATAACAAATGAATACTTTACTTAAATCACCTTGAGAAGCACTCTTGTTTAACTCAAATTGGGTCAGTTACACTTAGCAGTAATAAGCAAAGTTGAACAGCAGAGGTTTTGTGAAGGGAAAGCAAAGAAGAGGTGTTACCTTCTCTACCTCAAAGAAGGAAGAGCTTATTAACACCTTCCCCACATTCCTAATAATGAAACAGGCCTCTGCATTGTGTGGGTTAGAGTGGTATGTTTCTCCCCCACAATGCATATGAAGCATCAGCCTCCAATTAAGATCTAATTATCTGAGGCAAGTTGATTTCCATTAACACGTCTGATTCACAAGCAAGTGTATGATGCCTTAGCCTTAAAGCAGACTTCATTAGCACTACTCCACATCTGTTTTTGGAAGCTAGGGGAAGTTAGGGGAAGTCATCTTGCTAACCGTCACAGATGGAAGTCTAACCAGCCAAGTGTTTTTATACTTAGCCCCCCCTCCATTAAAAGGGTAATTTAATGAAGGGGTGATTTATTGCAGATGTTTGTAAGAAAGGGAGGAAGGCCTTTAAATTGTTCTAGCAGGTGGGTGGGTTAAAAGGACTTACAGGTGGTCCTTGACTTATGACTATTCATTTGGTGACCATTTGAAGCTACAGCAGCACTGAAAAAGGTTATTAAAATCAGTTATTTACAATCAGTTATTTACACGTTGAGTGCGGTTGGCTGACTAACTGCACTCAACGTGTAGTGCTCAATGGAACTGCATCAACATGGAGGGAAGTATGCAGCAGAGTACCCCAAGGCTCTGTTTTAGGCCCAGTACTCTTCAATATCTTCATCAATGACTTGGACAAGGGGATAGATGGGGAACTCATCAAATTTGCAGATGACACCAAGCTGGCAGGAATAGCCAACATTCCAGAAGATAGGCTCAAGATACAGAAGGATCTTGACAGACTTGAACATTGGGCGCTATCTAACAAAATGAAATTCATCGGTGAAAAAAGTAAGGTTCTACATTTAGGCAAGAAAAACAAAATGCACAGGTACAGTATATGTGGTACCTTGCTCAACAGTAGTAACTGTGAGAGAGATCTTGGAGTCCTAGTGGACAACCATTTAAATGCAGTGTACAGCAGCTGCCAAAAAAGCCAACCCAGTTCTAGGCTGCATTAACAGAGGGATAGAATCAAGATCATGTGAAGTGTTAATACCACTTTATAATGCCATGGTAAGGCCACACTTGGAATACTGCATTCAGTTTTGGTCACCACGATGTAAAAAAGATGTTGAGACTCTAGAAAGAGTGCAGAGAAGAGCAACAAGGATGATTAGAGGGCTGGAGGCTAAAACATATGAAGAACGGTTGCAGGAACTGGGTATGTCTAGTTTAACGAAAAGAAGAACTATGGGAGACATGATAGCAGTGTTCCATTATCTCAGGGGCTGCCACAAAGAAGTGGGAGTCAAGCTATTCTCCAAAGCACCTGAGGGTAGGACAAGAAGCAATGGGTGGAAACTAATCAAGGAGAGACGCATCTTAGAACTAAGGAGAAATTTCCTGACAGTTAGAACAATTAATCAGTGGAACAGCTTGCCTCCAGAAGTTGTGGGTGCTCCAACACTGCTCGTTTTTAAGAAGATGTTGGATAACCATTTGTCTGAAGTGGTGTCGGGTTTCCTGCCTAAGCAGGGGGTTGGACTAGAAGATCTCCAAGGTCCCTTCCAACTCTGTTATTCTATTTCTATCACTGGAGTTCTTACACTTATAACAATCACAGAATCCACATGGTCACATAATCAAAATTTGAGCATTTGTCAACCAGCATGTATTTACCATGATTGCCATGTCCCAAGGTCATGTGAGTACTATTTTTGACTTTGCTAGCCAGCTTCTGACAAGCAAAGTCAATGGGGAAAACCAAATTTGCTTAAGAACCACATGATTCCCTCAACAACTGCAGTGATTCACTTATCAACCTTGGCAGAAAAGATTGTAAAATTGGATGCAAATCTTTTTAACAATTTAGCAACAGATATTCTGGTTCCAATTATAATTGTAAATCAGGAACTATCTGTAATCTGGAATGTTGTATCTTCAAATATTGGATATTGGCTAGCTAGAATTTATATAAACAGCATAACTGATGGCTGCATCAAGTAACTAAGGGCCTAATGCAAAAAACAAAATTTCCCCCATGGTCTAAAGTGATAATAAAAAGAAATACTTGAGTCAGGCCTGAGAAAGTAGATGAAATTCTGTACAAGACCCACTGTAGAACCCTACTAAGAAACTATTTAGAAAGATCTATTCAGAATGATTAAACCAGGGGTGTCAAACTCAATTTCATTGAATGCCGCATCAGGATTGTTTGACCTTGGGGGGCCAGGGTGGGCGTGGTCAGCTTGACATCACTCCTGTGGGTGCCTGTCATGGCCCAAGTGCTTTGCCAGCGAAAACGGGCTTTGAAGCTCCATTTTCGGCTGCCACGGCCTCCTGCAATCCTCTGCCAGTGAAAACGGAGCTCAGGAGGGCCGCATGCGGCCCTCCCCAGCTCCGTTTTCACTGGCAGAGGATTGCAGGAGGCCATGGCAACCAAAAACGGAGCTTCAGAGCCTGTTTTCGCTGGTAGAAGCATCGTGGACCAGTCCTTCGCTATTTTAAGGGTGGCCTCGCGGGCCAGATCTAAATACCGCGTGGGCTGGATCTGGACCCTGGGCCTTGAGTTTGACATTCCTGGATTAAACCAATAGTCTGGTGTTCTATGTTGTTCTGAATGACTTTTGTTCTTTTTATGGGCAGATAGGAACACCTCCCATAAAGTACAGCAATTCACTATTTATATTTTCTAAGAAATGCATTGGAGCATATTAAAATAAACACATACCAGAAGCTAGTGCTCTACACTGAAGCATGGTAACTTTTCAATTATTTTAATTAAATTTTTCTGAAGACATAAATTTAGTGGGTTAAAGGATCTTTATAGATGCCAGTGGAGGTGGTTATGGAGTAGGTCTGGAAAAAGCTTCAGTGTGAACTGTTGAATTTGAAATGACTCTTCTCCATTTGAAATTATTATTTTGCATTTGAAACAGTTACTTTTACTGCTTTAGAAGTGTTTTAGGCAGTATGTACTTTAAAACTTATCAAAAGAGCCTGTTTTAAATACAAAACTGCTGTTTCAAAATAAAACAACTGTTTCATGTATAAAATGGAGCATTTCAAATTTGAAAATTGTCATATAAATGCTAATGCTCTTACGACCTATGATCATAAGATTAGTAATCTGTGTAAAGTATCAGCATTTTTAAAACATTATACATATTTTAAAAAACTATTATTTCTTTGTGTATTTATCTGGAAAAATGTCTTAAGAACCATAGAGGACCCCTTTTTAGCCTTTCTAAACAAGAATCGTCATGCTGGTATGGTATTAAACTCAAAAAATTATGCTTCATTTTATATAATAAAATAATACACTCTGCTTTCGAACCTTTACTAATGACTTATTGAGTTGTAATTAGTATTTAAGGGGTTGCCACAAAGAAGAGGGGGTCAACTGTTTCAGTGGAACAACTTGCTTTCAGAAATTGTAGGTGCATCTCTGGATATTTTTTTAAAAAGTCACCTGTCTGAAATGGTATAGGGCAGTCATGGCGAACCTATGGCACACGTGCCATAGGTGGCACGGGGAGCCATATCTGCTGGCAGGCGAGCCGTTGACCTAGCTTAGCTCCAGCGCGCATGTGCGCACCAGCCAGCTGATTTTCGGCTCATGCAGAGGCTCTGGGAGGGTGTTTTCAGCCTCCGGAGGACCTCCGGGGAGCAGGGGAGGACATTTTCACCCTCCCCAGGCTCCAGGGAAGCCTCTGGAGCCTGGGGAGGGCGAAAAATGGGCCTACCGGGCCCAACAGAAGTCGGGAAATGGGTCATTTCCAACCTCTGGAGGGCCTGCAGGGGGAGGGCGGAGGAAGCCGTTTTTGCCCTCTCCAGGCTCCAAGAAAGCCTCTGTAGCCTGGGGAGGTGAAAAACGGGTCTACCAGGTCCATCCGAAGTCGGGAAATGGGGGGGAGGTGGAGTCATGCACGCATGCGTGGGGGGCAGGGGAAATTGAATTATGGGTGTGGGCACTCGCACGTGCATGATAGCACGCACGCTTGCACTTTCGGCACCTGAGTGAAAAAAGGTTCTCCATCACTGGTATAGGGTCTCCTGCTTAAGCAGGCCTTTAGAAGACCTCCAACATCCCTTCCAGCTTTATTCTGAATGATTGATTGCACATTCTCAGTATTTCTGTTCATTATAGATAATATATTTTTTTGAAAACCTATCTTTGTTTTAAGTACTTTTGATGTACTTCTTAAAAGAGGAATTGAATAAATATTCCTGCCTAACCATATTTGTATATTTGTTCACGTTGTATTTCATGTACTTCATTTTATGGAGAAAATCACATATGTAAGAACTACATATCAAAAAGGACTCAGTGGCACATGACTAACAATAATACACTGTATTATTATTTTTGAATAATTTTACCAGGAAAAAAGTCATGGTGGAGTAAATATACATAGGCTTAGACGATTAGGCTGCAGTCCTATATTTTATCTGAGATGAAGCTATTTTAATTCCATTGGATCTAATCTGGAATAATGTGTATGACAGTGGTGGGTTCCTACAGGTGCGGTCCACTCTATAGCACCGGTAGCGGCCCGCTGGTGACATCACAGTACCGGTGTGGTCGGTTGCTGGTGCCTGGGTGCTGCCATTTTTAAAAAAAAAATTCTTCTGCGCATGCCCAGAAGCCGAGCTTCTGGCACTGCGCATGCGCTGCCTTCCTACCCCACAGTTAATCCAAGCAGGGGAGGATGGCTGAGGGAGCATGTGAGATGCAGAAAGAACAGGCAGCAGGAGCTATCTCCATTCCCCTCTCTTCAGCAGTCCGAGAAGCCACGAACGTGCGGTGATGATCCTAGGCATTTTTGCACGTTCGAGGCTTCTCAAGCTGCTGAGGGGAGGGGGAATGGGCGGCAGGACCGATCTCAGTTCCCCTCCCTTCAGCAGTCCGAGAAGCCACGCCCACCCAGTCACATGGCCGGCAAGCCACACCCACAAAATAAGCCACGCCCACAGAGTGGTAGTAAAAAAAATTAGGAACCCGCCCCTGGTGTATGATTACAGCATTAGTTTATTATTTTCTAACGTATTTCTGAATGGAATATAAAAGAAAATGAGAGTTTATAGTATACATTATAAAAGGGAGGCTATATTGGGCTAATTTGCATAAAGTATTTGATATTTTTAAATTGTGTAAAACCATGATTATATAATTTGAATATACCATAGTCTTTTTAATACCTATTTCAGTCTTTGAAGTGGTAACATTTCTATTGTTAATATCTATTTGTTTTAGGGTATAATTTTACATATCCTCTGACACATTTGCAAAATATACCAATTTGTTCTTAAATGTTCCTCCACCAGTAATTGTAAAAATAGAACACACATTTTACAAAACCACACTGGAAAAAAAACCCGTACCTTCTAAGCAGCTGTTTGACAGGCAAAAGGATAAAAGTAAGTCTCTTGCATGAATTAAGTCTACTTCTGTTGATTTCTGTCTGCATAAAGATAATAGGTCTTCATCAGGAACACATTTTTCTTAGATAGCAACTGTGGCACCTTTAATCGTTGTATTAAAAAAACTTGATTTTTTTGGCCTATTTATTTAAAAAAATGGAACGAGCTTATTGTTTACTATCATTTTGATTCATTCTGGGAACATTTGAAATACCCCAAAAGAGCAACTTTATAAACTATAGCTTTGGATAATTTGTACTACAGTTGTTAAAACAGTATAAATCGTTTCAATAGCCCAATATTCTAGGGCAGTGATGGCGAACCTTTTTTTCCTCGGGTGCCGAAAGTGCATGCGTGCGTGCTATCGCACATGTGCAAGTGCCCACACCCATAATTCAATGTCTGGAGAGGGCAAAAACGGCCTTCCCCCGCCCTCCGGAGGCCCTCTGGAGGCCGAAAATGGCCCATTTCCCAACTTCTGGTGGGCCCGGTAGGCCCATTTTTCGCCCTCCCCAGGCTCCAGAGGCTTCCCTGGAGCCTGGGGAGGGCAAAAACACCCTCACTCGTCCCCTCCGGAGGCCCTCCGGAAGCCGAAAATGCCCTCCCATAGCCTCTGTGCGAGCCAAAAATAGCTGGCCAGCACGCACATGCGCGCTGGAGCTGACTAGGCAACGGCTCGCGTGCCGGCAGATATGGCTCTGCGTGCCACCTGTGGCACGCGTGCCATAGGTTCGCCATCACTGTTCTAGGGCTATTACAAGGAATTAAGATTGATGTTGAAAGCCAGAGCTTCATAAACCAGTCACATGCAGGATTGTTGGATACTTTAATTGCAGGTTCCGGACTATCCCCAGGTTTCTTCCTAACTATGTAGCAGCCTAGTTAGCTGCACCACTAGTCGTATTCCCCCTACTGTTTCCCAAAAGCAGATATAGGTAGTTCTTATGACCACTGAATGTCTATTGCTGAGCAAGGCAATTTTTAAGTGAGTCATGCGCAATTATACAATCTTTTTTTTTGGCCATGGTTATTAAGCGAATCACTGCAGTTGTCCAAGCAGGTGTGCAAGCAGGTGAATCGTGTGATGATTAAATAAATCTAGCTTTCCCCATTGACTTTGCTTGTTGGAAGCTGCTTGGAAAAGCTTCCAATGGTGATCAGTGACCCTGGGATGCTGCATTGTAAATATATGTTGGTTGTCAAGCTCCCCAATTTTGATCATGGAGATTCTGCAATGTTCATAAGTGCATGGATTGGTCGTAACCCTTTTCAGTGTTGTTGTATTTTGAAATTGTCACTAAAGGAATGGTTGTTAAGTCGAGAACTATGTATATCCTCCACCCCTGACAAATACAGGGAAGGGGTTTGTGAAGGTTGATGTCAAGAGAAATTATATTCCAATTGAACTCTTGAAACTGCAAAAGGTATGTTTCAGTAGCAGTATTGGTGCTTTCTTTGAGTAATGTGTTGGCTACCACTTCCACAGACAATCCTTGCTTTCTCCAAGACTGACAAGTATAGCTGTTCACATAAGTTTCATATTTATTAAATTGTGCAAAGTGTAAAAAAAGTAGAAGACCGAAGTGCTTTTTCTCTTAAAACACTAGAATTCAGGATCATCCATTTATTATGCATTGTGAGACATTTTGCCAATGGCACAAGGAAATAGGTCTTTATACAATGCATAATTAATTACAGTGCATAATTATCTGGAGTTTATGCCCTAAAATACGAAGATGATATTAGCTTAAGTGATTTTTGAGCACATAAGTGAGATTATGTACAATCTTGGAAGAATGCTTGGGCATTTCCTTCTATGTAAGTGCACTGAAGTTCTGTTGGCACATCTGGTTAACCATGTGAGAAACAGGATGCTATACTATTTAGGGTTTTGGTCAGACCATCAGGTCAAAACTGCTGAGGAATCCTTGTAACCTGGTGTCTGTAATACCGGAATCAGCTCAAGCTTAGCATTGTTTCAGATTTACTAAACTAATTTTCATGTGAAAATTAATCTTAGAACTTGTAGTTCAGATGTTGTGTGGGGAAGGAAATGAGGATAAAAATACAGGACAGCAAAAAAGAGGAAGCAAAACTTGCAGAAGAACCTCGGAAATTCAGTAGGTGGGAAAGAAAAGAAAGTTCTTGCTTTATCTAGCCCAGTGTTTCTGGACTGGGGAATTCTGGGAGTTGAAGTCCGCACATCTGAAAGCTGCCAAGGTTGAGAAATGCTGCTCTAACTAGTTATATATCTCCACTATCAATTACCTAAGTTGAGTGCCTAGGATAATACCTCATTGATCTTACTGGATTAGCATGATCCATTTTGAAATGCAGTTAATTTCCAAGCAACAGCATCTTCCCCTCAAACTCCTGACTTAAGCCATCACTCTCACTCTCTCTCACTCACTGTCACACACACAATATTATATATTACATATTATAAAGTTGACTGATTATAGATTTGAAATTAAAATACAGATTTTAAATTCTTTTTCTATTGCTTATAGAACACGTTTTATTAACTGGCAAAATGGTACACAGAAACAGAAAATATGAAATACCATATTTATAAACGCTCTCTTCAATTGTGTCATTCCTCCTTCCAACATACCTTGAGTAAAATGTAGTCCTTGTTATATTTTATGGTTAAGAAGCAGCTGTGAGAACTCAGTCTCAACTATGGAACTTTGGATATTCAGTGGTGCCCCCATTTCATTGCCTTTCTTTTCAAAGAATGAAAAGAATTTCATTGATGATAAATCTTGCTCATATCTGGGATTTTGTTCCAATATATTCCTCAGATATCTCCAGATGTTGTCAAGTAAACTGTAAAGCAGTTTTCCCCTGCTCCCAGGTTTTACTATTAAGATTCACTATGCCTAAACATGGAGGCTTCAATAAGGTCGTATCCCTTGGTTCTTGGTACAGCTCTTTGCTTTCAATGCTTCTAAGACTACAGTCCTTAAATCCTTTTAAACTCAGCTTCTGAATAATATGGATAGGATTGTAAGGAATTTTTGTTTTTCAAAAACTATTTTTAAAAATAATTATGTTAATAATCCATCTTCCCTAACACTTAAATAGCTGTCACTCTAGACTTGAACTTTCTTTGCATGATATTTCCATGCTTACAGATCAATAAGAAAAAGAATCTTTTTGCAAGGGCTATAATTTTATGAAATTTCAAGTTAATTCTCACTATGTGAATTCTTTTTAAGTTGGTCTTGAACCTAAAGCAGGCAGTTTCCATGATGGTATCTATTCTTGCTGAGAATTCTAACTTTCCAAGTCTCATTCATCTCATTTCCATCAACTTTTATTTATTTATTTATTTTACAAAGTTTGAAACTAACAAGGAAGTTTGTGGGTATACTTATTAATTTGCTAAACCTCAGACCACCTGTTTTTGATAATGCTCTATTTCAGTTTTTAAACACTATTACCTCAGAAATCAAAAGTCAATCCTGCTTCCTGACAGCATTGATGCTATTGCTTTAAATAACACTTCATCTTAGAATGAGTTAGATATTTTAAGAAGTGATTTTACTGGGCTATTCAGGGCAGCAGAGTTGGCTACAAATGAATCAAATTCATTGTAGACCCCAGTCCACCTTCTTCGACTTGCTGCCAAAAGCCAAGCTGACTAAAAATTTTACAACTTGCTGTTCCAATATATCTGAAAGATGCCAGGTGAGAAAAACAAAAGGGACCCACATACATTAACCCATTACCCTCCTTAGTGTAAAGTATGCAGAGGGATGCTTGCAAGGAACTCTATTTAGTGGAAAGACACCATTTGCATTACTCACTTTGAACAAATATTCATTTAGACTTAGACGTGAGTCCCCTCTTGTTGATCAGTTACCACTGCACAGGAAAATGGTCCTTTAAATGTCACATTTTTCTAAATGAGTCATTTTTTCTTCATACAATGACCCTCCACCTGCTGGTTCTGCTAAATTAGGCATATGGTAACCAGAGCATGAAGTCCTTTCTAATAATTGCTTTTTTGATATATCTGTGAAAAAGTAAACTTCCCCCCTTTGGGATTTTCTGAATTTTTGCCTCTATATCAGTGTATTTTTTTAAAAAAATTTGAAGGTCCCCAGGGCTTTTGTTTCCATGATCAAAGTTTACTGTATTAAAAATTAAAATGTATGCATTTATAGAGTATTTGCTGAGTCACATAAAAGTAACGTACAATTTTTCATGAAAAAACAATCAGTATTTTTATGAAATAAAATAAGAGTGAAATTGTTTTAAACTTTTGTAAGTAGTTTCAATATCTGGATTAATAGAAGACAGTTGGACTCTCATGACTGATTCTGCATTTAATCTATTGTGTTATGCTGTTTTAGATGAATTATGTGAAAGAAATCCAGCTTTGTGCAGATATGTATTGAAAATGAAAGAAAAAAGTATTTTGACAATCTTATCATATAATTGTATATTTATCTTCGATTCTACCAAAGAATTTGACAAGTAGGTTCTCAAAGGTGCTGTGTGAGATCTGGCATCAATTAACTTGTCATGTTCAGCTATATTAAAATCTAGTGGTCTAGCATGAACTTTAAATGCATCGTTTACCCATACATGATTTTCTAATATCATGCTTTGATTAGTTGGAAAATATTGGTTCACTGAGTTCTGTAGATATTTGAAATGTTGATCCATTTATTTTTGTTGGCCCCACTCTAGCAAACAGTCCAAAACCTCAAATATCCTTACCAATCCAGGTCTTCCTTCCCTTCAGACCACCAGCCACCACAATCAATCAAAACAGTCCATCCAATCCTGAGCCACACACAGATGGAAGAAGCCATCAAGATAGCAGCTGGACCATGCAAATGACCCATTGGCAACCACTAAGTGCGCCTACTCCCATCATCCACTTGGGTATCTGAGTCCTCCAGTCATCCAGGACGCCTCCTCCCAGGGCCCTAGCTACATATACTTTACCACAGAGAGCTGTAATCCTATTTCTAGACTGAACTGCAGAATGGAGGATAGAAAGTATGCTGCAATTCGCTCAGCTTCTGCCTTGTTTCGCTGTTGCACCTTCAGGGGCTGACTAAACATTGCTGTACCAGAAACAGTTCATCCACAGCCTACCAGGCATTATCAGCATCCCACTGCATCAGTCCACACTATCCCATGCTCCTGATGCTGAGATGCCACTGTCTGCAGCCAGCTTGCTAATCCACCCCACCCTACGCCACATGCATAGGTCCATGTAAAACTGTTTGTCTGTTCCTCTGACACTGCTGCTGCCACTGCCACTTCTCATGGTTGTTTCATGGGGTTTTAATATTGTAATCTTTTACTACATAGCTGGCAAATAATTTTGATTTTGCAGACCCCTGGACCACATTTTAAGAATCACTACTCTAGATTGTATCAGGTTTTTGTATGAGTCTTGCTAATACATAATGTGAATGTATCAGCAAGACCCACCCATATAAACAACATCGATGTTTAGTGCTGGTTTCATTTATTTTATGAACATTTAAGATACCATCCAGTATGAAAAAAATAATAGCTTGCTCAGATTCAGCAATTGGCTGGACCCACCTTTGGCTATAATAACTGCACCAGAGCACTTCCTGCAAAGTAGAATCTGCCAGAATTTGTGTAAGAAACAAATCACAATTTATTGTGAATTAATTCTGAATTAATTCATGAATTTTGGTAGATTCTACTTTAACATTCAGCTTAGTTTTCCAGAAAGAACTATTTATTTCAGATCCTACCATATTTTTGTGAAGCTTAAATCTTTACTTTGACTTCACTGTTCTAGGGCTCTGAACAGGAGGAACACATTGAAATCTGGAGCCCTCTCAGAGCCTGGTAATACTCTGTTTGATGCACTCACTATCATATCATGTTCCAGCTTTCCTTTCTATTTTGTTTGGACAATCTGACAGTCACAATGGCAGCAAATTCTAAGGTATTTACATGTAAAAGCCCCTCCCCTTGTACTCCCCTTCAAATTTGCCTGTAGACACCTGAGATTACAACCCACAGGTGAAAACTTCTGAACTGGGCTATTGTGAGCATTTAGTTTTAATATTTATAAAGATCAGGGCCCAGATAAACATAAACGCCAAAAACAGTTGTTTAAGCCCTGTAGATAGGTTTCCTACTTGGACAAAGTGTTTCTTAGTGAAGTGTGATTTTTCCAAGCATTACCAAGAAAAACAGATGACACTGGCCAAAAAAGAACCCCAAGCCATGATTGATAAAATCTATTAGTTGGCAACTTTTATTTGAGTTATTCTGTTTCACAGAGTACAGAAAGAAAGGGACAACACAGACAGATCATCTCTCTCCCAAATATTTTACTCAAAGTGCTAAGAAAAGATCCCTCTTGCTTTTTTATACTTGGGTTAAGCAAGCTAGAGAGAAGAGGGTTAGTTGAGTTTCTGAGAAATGAGTAATTAAAAAAAAACTTTATATTTTCAAAGTGTCCTGAATATCTTCCCCTGCATTTTTGGGAAACTCTGCAAAGAGACATTCATGAAATTGAGTGAATTTAAAGAATTTTCAGAAGACTTTAATCTTTTAATTACATGACCAACAGTAGTGGGTTTTCATTTGGACTAATTTAAACAACAGCATAGCTGCTCCCAATGGATGTATTCAATGTATTAAATTTGACAACTCTTTAAATTCATCAGCATGAGTATTAACTCTAGGACCATTTCCCCCCCAAAGTAAGGAAATTTGGCTTACAAACAATTGAAGTCAATATTAAATACCTAAGAAAAAATACCAGACAGAAGACAAGTTCTAATGAAAAATTATAATTGCTTACAAAGCACTTAACACGAATTCTTAATATATCTTTCCATCTTTATTTGTTGCATAAGCAGCAGTAAAAATGGCAAATGGTGGATATTCTGAACTTTTGAAAATACATTGGAATGGAGACTCTACATTAATGTTTGTGGAAATCCTCTGATAGTTAATTTTAAAAAAAGACATCAGTAGGGAACGTAAAGAAAAATATTTAAACATGCACTTTGAGAAAGTGAAATAAGTTATCTGATACTTACCATGCTGACTGACATTAAGAAAGTTAAGGATTAACATCATGGCTGAATTTGCCTATTATGCCAAACCAAGATATTTTTATGACGACTTGTTGAATAAGATATAGCCTAGCTCACACATAGTACTAAGCCACAATTGGCAGATTCATATTGCCCTTACTCAAAAGCAAACCACACTATAGTTTAGTATGAGATGTAAACTTAGCATTATATTAATTTGTCAGTGTCTCATGACATTAGTTTAGGAACATGAGGGCTGGCCTGCTTCTTCAGAATAAAAATTGTATGTATCCAGCACTCTCCTAACTGAGTGGATCATCTGAGGTTTTTTGGGGGGGAAATTAGCAGGACATCATGACAATAGCTTCCTGTACCAAAAATTGGCATTTAGCAACATCCTGCCTTTAAGACTGTTTCACTTAAGTATTACAGATAACAGCCATAAATCAACCTAGCAATTACCATACAGATAGTTTTAACTTCCAGTTGACTTCAGAACAGAATTGGCAATTTATTTAATATATCAGATTAAAATACTCCAGAATGTACAACTATGGATATGTGGAAACCACTTCCTGACTAACTACGTAGAATTTAACTTATTGTAAATTCCATAGATGTTATGTTGGACGTATACACTGAAAAAGTATTAATTGTGCCTAACACAGAAGGAATATTCTCTCAATCTCATGATTATGGGGGTGAGACTTTTTCCCCAAGGGATTTAGGAAAAATGTCACCATGACAATAGTTATTCATTGAGCTTGTCTAAGCAGTATATTGTCTTCATGACAAATATAAAATTTAAACTAGGGACCTTGTGCAATACAGGTCAATTGCATAACCACCATTTTATACCAGCAGAAACAAGTGTGAAGAATCTTGGTGGGAACCATGTTTACATCTCCATTTCGGGCTCTCACTCGTCCCTAACATTGCTGACTGCTCCTTGAGACCTTTAAAAAAGATTATGAAGCTTCAGAGCAAGGGGAACAATCTGAGTGCTATTTGAGCCCTTAGTAGTTTATAGACTTTTTTTTAAAAAAAATGAAATTATAAAAACATTCCCCTAATTCAAGGCCCACCCTTCCCCCATTCTTGGTTGGTTGGTTGGTTGATTGGTTGATATATTTTTTTTTGCTTGTAATCATTCCTGTTTCTCATAAACGTTGAGGTAGATTTCATGTAACAAAATGGAAGAGAGGTGAAAAGTTGCAAGATACATTTCCAAATGTGTACCACTTACGTGGCTCTCTTCCTATTTAAAGAAAACCAAATAGTTGTAGAAATCATGTGACTTATGCAGATGAAAATTTTCTATTGGTAATTTCAGGAGTTATGTGATAGAGAATATCACTGCCAATGCAAGGTCTCTTTGAATTGCTTCATTTGATGATGTGAACATGGGTGCAGGCCCTGATTGCCTCCCTCAGGAGGGCTTCTTTCATTTTCTTGTAACATTTGCAGAGATTTAGGAAATCTTTTCAGCCCTTTTACTGAGCTACAGCACACCAAGAAAAATTTAAAGTGTATGGCAGCTATGACAGGCATAACAACCATTTGTTATAAAATGTATGTGACCAAGGTAGGCTTCAGCAGAGACAGGTCTAGTGGGAAGGTTAATTAAAGCTTCAAGGCTGATATGGGTCCCGATTAAAGGCTGACAGGCGGGGTCAGAGACAAAGTGGATACAACTGGACATTCTCCTATGGAAGCCTCCAGGAAAATAGATCTATAACTTCCATTTATGAGTTCTACCAGACCATGCAATACTGGATTTAAAAGGTTTTTCAATGGAGGATGAATTTTCTCCTTGGCATCTCAGGAAGCTTTATGAGCAATCATTAAAAGATTGTATTTGTTCGTCAATTTATCCTGTGGAAGAGATTCCATAGCAGTTTCAGATATCTGAAGAGTTACTTCTTAAAAGGAGTGGCATTATTATTGTTTATTGTTCCAGAGTTAGGACCAGAAGGTTAAAACTACAAATAAATAAGTTCGGGCTATGCATCCAGAATAATTTCTGATCATATAGATTGCTAGCCACTGGAGTGGACCAGCAAATGAAGTATTGAGTTCATCAAACATGTCCTGGATATCATTTGTCAGATATATTCCAATGGAACCACCGCTGAGATGTATTCTAGCGTGTCTTCCAACTCTATAAAAGGCAGTTTGTAAAAAGGTTCCAGGTTTCATTGGGAGGCAGGAAGCATAGTGGGACCCAACTTCCCCAATCCCAAAACAAAGATCAGAAGACATGCTTCCTTGTGCATTTCTCCTGATCACAGGCACAAAAATAAGAGGAGGGAAAAGCAGAGAAAAACAAAACCTTCATTTCCCATAGTTGCACAGCAGCTAGAATTTTTAGATGTTTGCAGTATTCTATCTCCAAATCTCAGCTGATGAAAAACTGTTATCACTTAATCTATCTTCTATCCTGCATTAAAGGGCAATGTGGATTCAGCATTTTGAGATCCTCCCTGCAGTTTGTTCTAGTCACACGGACAGAAGCATACCTGTGCACCATCTTAAATACTGGTCTATAACACATTTTCAGGGGATTTCATTTGGTTCCCTTTTAATTTTAGAATTCTTATCCCACCTCTATTTTTTGTTTTTCTTTTTACAACCCTGTAGCTGAACATTTACTGGTTGGATGCCTTTCCTGATGTCTACGTGAAATTCACAGCAGATATTTTTTCTTAGCATCCTAGGAGAGAAACATCTGCCACTACTTAGGATTGAACTCTCTACCTTCCGAGTGGGAGGCAAGCGGCTTCACCACTAGGCCACTACACTGCTCTTATTCTACCTTTATTATTTTTATAAATAACTTAAGGCATGGGTGTCAAACTCGCTGCGTCACGTTGTCCTCACGTGATGTATCGCAATGTTTTTTCCCTTCATGGAGCTGGGGTGGGCGTGGCCTGCGCGTGACGCATCTGGCCCATCGGCCGCCAGTTTGACACCCCTAACTTAAGGCATCAAACATATCTAATATTCTTTCCTCCTGCTTTTTTACCACAACATCAACCTTGTAAGGTGAACTGAGAGAGAATGATGGGTCCTAAGTCACCCAACTCGTCTAATGCTGGACTAGAACTTTCACTTGGTGTGCAGCTTTGTCAAATTAGAGAAAATCAGCTCCAAGTACTATGAGGACCAATATGGCAATGTGAAAAGGGCCATAGCAATATTCAGTCCTTTAGATTTCTGCAACCAACATATAAAGAGATTTTTTTAAAAAATATGTGCAAAGTTCTTGCCAAATTACTTTTCAAAAAATTGGAACTTGAACCAAATTAGTTTGAATGTGATGTAAGTACTGGAAGCTTCTCTCCGTGTATATATAAATGCTGAATCCACTTAATTGTTTGTATAATATGTGGCCTATTTCTTTTGCTAGAAACGTTCGTTCCACCCCACAGTTGTATTTCTATGGCCTCTGAAATTGAAAAAAACAGGTTAGATTAAAAATACCAAAGCAAGCAGGGTAACTGAAGTTCACAGGAGTTCAGCACCTTTTCTGCTGCAGGCTTTTTTTTTTAATGTAATCCCTGACATCCTCTTGTATGACAGTGGTTTAACAGCAGGGAAGGTTTTGAAGACCTGATTCTCCTGCTGTTCAGTTTCTCCCTCAGCAGGGGGAGAATTTAAATAAAAGATGGGCATAATATTGACACATATAGAACAGAGAGTTAAAATCTGATTAAAGACAAGGGGCGGGGGAATGTGGTGATTTGCAATCTTGACCAGACAAAGATGGGAAGGAAAAAAAATCCTTCCCTAAGATTATTGTTGGTCTCCCTTAACCCAGTGCCTCCCCTAGATGCACTGGATTAGTCATTCCTCAGCAACATGGACATTAGGATGATCAGAATGAAATTCAGCACAGATGGAGGTATCTGGTTGGGGGACGTTGCCTTAAGTCTCTTAGAAACACTGATTCCAACTGGCTTTATGTGGCCAAAAAGATGGGAGCTAGAGAAATGACATTGGAAAGAAGTTTCTATTCTGTTATGCTATTTACTTCTAAAATTCAAATTTTCTCTTAGTTTGCAGGGGGGGGGGAGATTGTAAGCCCCGAGGATTCATGCCTATTGCCCATTGGCAGTCTGAGACCTTGGGATAAGGCAGGCTTTAGATCTTAACACATCCATTTGTTAATAGAATCTGGAGATAGGAAGACAGTTGCCTCAAGAAGAAGAAGAAAATCCATGCAACTCTTCTCCCCCTCTCCACTTTTTTTTTAAAAATAAAGCTTGATGTACAGATAGGCTGTTCCAAGGAGACTATCCTCCCAATACAGAGGTACCATACATCTGTACATGACCCTTATCTTAGAGCAGTGTAATAAAATATAGGTTCAGTAAAGAGAGAGAGAGAGAGAGAGAGAGAGAGAGAGAGAGAGAGAGAGAGAGAGAGAGAGAGAGAGAGAGAGAGAGAGAGAGAGAGAGAGAGAGAGAGAGAGAGAGAGAATACAGTGATGTCAAATATGTGAAGATGTTTACATTTACACTGTTACCCCAATAATGTTAACATGCTGCCATTGCAAGAGAATAATGAGGCAAAATGTGCAGCTACAGTTATTATATAAGAGCTATTTAAAGCAAGATGCGAAGTGGTGAAAAATGTGTAAAACAGTCGCCAAAATATGGGAATGCTTTCTGGGCTTCTACCTAAGTGTGCAGTTTACAAGTCCTCCAGAACGACTCACAAGAAGCCAACACAGACAAAAAGAGGAGCTGCTCTTGTGGAAAAAAAAGCTTATTATTCAGTGCAATAACATAAGAACGTCCATGCTACACTTTTGGAAGTTGGCTCTATTTCTCAGCAGCATTGCTAAAAGTGGACTTTTAATGTAAAAGACCAACGCAAAGACACTTGTACCAGCAATTGGAGGCCAAGGTTTTTTACATCTGTTAAACGACCAACCCCCAAATACCCTTTGTAGTAGCATAAGAGGCAGAGAAATCTGACCCACTTGAATATCCCTGTGTAAAACAGGCACAAACAAAAACTTTGTGATTTGTTGTGCCTTCAGTGGGTTGGAGTTCATTAACCTGTTCTCCTACCCCACCCCAAAACACGCAAACTTGGGTTATTTTTTTACCCATCCTACCCTGAGATCTTTCAGAGACATCAAAACTGAACCATGTAGATAGAGTCTCACCATCACCAGAAGCAACCTCACTACTGAGCAATCAGGTGGTGAAGGTGACTGTGCCCTGCTAAACCTAATTCCAGCATATTTCTCATTCCTTACCCCACCTTTGTGGCTGGTTGAAGCACTGAAGAAATATTGCAGGTCCTGCCCATAAAGAGCAGTAAGGAGAGGCAACCCACTTTAAAAACCAAGGCAAAGAAGACAAGGGAGAGGCAAAAATGTTCACGCTTCAGTCTAATGGAAACTTGGAGGTATTTTAGAGAGAAAAGAGCCCCTTGTGGTGCCTCCACTTTTCATGCAGCATCCAAGAAAGGTGAGGTGGGTATGAGGTGGGCAATCTCTTTAAGGAAGCCAGAAGAGGAAGGACGGTGGAACAGACCTCATATCTTACTGTTCTCCAGGTGTGAATCAATGTGTTTTATCAAAGCATCGTCTGGATAACCGATGGGAAAGGCCACCTGGCAGAGAGGGCAGCTTCGGATGTCAGAGTCTACTGTTTCCATCAGCAACTAAGGGATACAGGGAAGGAATGCAAAGTAGAGAAAGGTATCATAAAAGTGAACTTAGTAAATCTTTATTTTGTGTCATTTACATTAATTACCAAGATTCTGAAAGGTGGATCTTTTAGACATACTCCCATCATGGAATGGTAGATAGCCTATGACTCTCTGGGATATATATTAACTATAACTTTCCAGAAATTTCAAAGCCGATGGTGAAGGATGCTAAAAATTACAATTCAGCAACACTGAGAGAGCCACATTTTATTTATTTATTTATTTATTTATTTATTTATTTATTTATTTATTTATTTATTTATTTATTTATTTATTTATTTATGTATGTATGTATGTATGTATTTATGTATTTATTTATTATTCATTTATTCATTTATTCATTTAATTGCATTTGTATGCCGTTAATGTAACGATTTAGCTGGTAACAATTGAAGTTAAAAGGTAAAGCGTAATCATATTTAAATAAATTTGTGGTTAAAATGAGAGGTTCCTGTTATAGAAAAGTGACCACAGTCACAGGGAAAGCATATAACTAGATGTGGAAAACTCCAGAGGGCATATACACATTCTGTGAACTATACTTTTTAGGATCCTCATGCTGATCCCTGAGCATGAAACAATATAATTAAATAGCATCAACCTGTATTTGACATCAACTGTTAGAATAAAACCAATAATTTATAGTCGTTTTTATATACCACCAAATGTAGCAATTATTTGAGGTTTTAGATCTTCCCTGTCACTTTATAGCATGTAGTGTTCTGCTGTGATCTGACACTACTGATGTCACTAAAGTTATCTGCATTTCATTCATCAATGTAATATTGTAATATTATTCTTAACTTCATGCAATATTTATCCATACAAATTACAATTTATCTGTAAGATGCAACTACTTAGCTAGCTTCTCTTTATTTTTGGGAGGGGCGGTAAATCTTGAAAAATATACATGCAAACTATCATATGTATTTAAAAACAATGATGGGAGTATTATTGATCAACTTCCAAAAGTAGCTAAACCAGTCTTCCTGCAACTGATGCCATCCAGATAGGTTCGATTTCCTGAATCCAAACCACCCTGGGGGCCGTTCTGAGTGCTGTACTCCCAAAAGAACTGGAAGTCTTTAGGTTGGGGATCAAAGCCAAAGATTCCTATTTTTCCCAGGCAATTGTTAATTGTACAAAATCTTGATTCCCCTTTCTTATCAAAGGCATTCTGCATAACAGGGTCCCCAACTTCCCCGGTCTGCGGCCTGATATCGGGCCGCTGCCTGTTGGGAATCAGGCCGCACAAACCATCTCCTGCCCCACCGGCACCGCTGCCAGTCCGCAGAGCCGGAAAGGTTGGGGGCTGCTGCTGCAGAAGATATTTCAGGCTCCCTCCCTTAACAGCCTTGATATGTAACCTCTTTTAATTTATTTTTAAACTGATCCTGTTAAAATCATCCCCATTCTTAGAAAAAAGCCTTCTGTACAAGGTGCATGAGGCCCCTTACCTGATAGCTTTTTTTAAACCGAGGTACATTTTATAGTTTTAAGTGATAATTAGCATTTTGGGGCCACAGTTAAATTGTCTTCTACTGCCATTGTTCTAGTTAATTCTACATTATATAGGATTATAAACATATTTTTTTGTATGGTCATTATTGTACAAGCCAGCATGAGAATGCAATTCAAAATAAGCAGTAAAATGAAATAATGTTAATCAAGATAAACATTGAACATGGGAAAATAATTAAACTATCATGAGCATGCCTACAAACATGGTACCAAAATATCATTTCCATCCTTGTTGGAAATAACTGGCAACTTTAGAGTGCAAACTCTGATCAGATGTGGGGGAAATGTTGCAAACTTGTGAAAGGTCAAGCATCTGCTAGAACATCATCAGGAACTACTTGGGTTGGATGTTAATTGCTAAGATTAGGTATGTGATTTGAACAGATTTTAAAATTCTAAAGTTAAATAATCTACTTGATTCATACTATTGATCATTGCATCTTTTCCAAAATGGGCATCAACTTGAATTCAGGCATCAACGTGAATTCCTACCCAAGATATACTATGCTTAGAGGTCCTTGAAGCTGTGCTCATAAGAGGGTAAGCCTGATGTATTAGGATCTGCACAGAAATTGAAATAAAAATATAAACTAACTGTGTCACTGAGGCCTTGTCGATGTATAATTGAGTCCTCAGGGAGTAGGGCAGCCAATAAGAATCGCAAATAAAATAAATAAAATAAATAATTAAAAGATGGTTACCCTATCTTGGGAACATTAGGTCTCATAAATTTTGTTTCTTACCCAAAAGATTTAAGTGTTTGGTCTGTAATATTAAAATATACACCATAAACACTTTGCACCCCTAGAAAATATTTGTAAGTAAACTAAATTGGGCAATGAAAGATCATTTAGTTAACTGATTCTGAACTGAGTTCAAACTGGGGTGGGGAAAAGGCATAGAATACACATGGCATTGGATGTTGCTTACATTGATTGAGGGCCAGGACTGAGCATGCTCAGCCCTGGAGTACGATGCATCAATCCGGTGCATGGAGGTGTCGGGAATGGGGAACCCTGCACAGAAGGAGGCGCAGCGGATACCCCCTACTTCAGGGCTGGGGGGGCTTGGGAGGGCCCAGTCGTCTTCATCCGAGGACTGCTTCTCAAAGCGCAAGTGCTCTTCGAAGTTGTCTCTGGCATAAACCTCGCAGTAGGGACGATGCTTTGGTAAGGTGGATATTTCTGGCTGCAGCCAGAGAGAACGGTTCTGTTGATACAGAGCAGCGTCGCTCACCTCCGAGTAGCTTCGACGACCTTGGAAGCTTGCTTTGATGTGGTGACTGGAGGGCTTAGAATATCCCAGATCCATAATGTTTCTGTCAGCCCCCGGAGATCTATGTTGTGAAGTCATGGCAGGCGATGAACAATTTTGGACTGGTGAGCAGCGCTGCTGGGCAGGAGACTGGCTGGGTGGTGGAGCTGGTGAACGCCGCTGGCTAGCAGGAGACTGGCAAGGAGGGGGGGCTGGGGAACGACGTTGATGTGCAGGGGATTGACCGGGTGGGCCTGGGGAACGCCTTTGTAGGGCTGGAGATTGGCTTTGAGGAGCAGAAGGCCTCCCTTGTTGAGCTGGAGATGTGCACTGAGGAGCTGGAGAACCACGTTGCTGGGCAGGAGAATGGCGCTGGGAATGAGGAGAATGGCGCTGACCTGGAACAAGGGACAGAAGCATAGATGCTTTGAGGATACATAAGGTATCCACAGCAACGACTGACCAACTTCCAAAAGATGCCTAGACAATTTTGAAAGCTCACATGATCAGTACGAGTCAAAGCTTTGGTGCTATACACTCATTACATACTAGTTGGTTCTACTTGATTATTAATATAAAATATGTTTTATTTAAAAATACGTTTATAGCAAAGGCTAAAGGAATTGCAAACTTTCTTGCTCATGATTGAAATTAGAATCATCATATTTATCAAAGCAAGTGGGAAGAGGTGAAGTACCACCTGTCTCTGCAACATATAATGCCCTTTCCTTTGCACTTTTACAATGTAGGTCTTCTAAAATCTGTGGATCTGGGCATATATAAATAGTTTATCATGTGTTATTATAAAGATAGTTGGAATACTTGTATCTTATCCATGTATCATCAAAAACTAAGAACAGTTTAAGTGAATTTATTTCTCAAATATGAGACTTTCTATCACTGATACAATATAGCAGCTAAATTTGGTGATGCTCTAATGAAAATGAGTTAACAACTGATGCAAGTCTAAACATTGTTGCTTTCCCTTTTTAATAAATGTGTTTGTGTTATTTATTGATTGTTGATCAAAAAAAATTCATTGGTCTGTCTGAGATATGTAAGTCTTGACTGTTGCAAGAAGAGGTGGAGGTGGAAGTGGAGGAGGAGGAGGAGGAGGAGGAGGAGGAGGAGGAGGAGGAGGAGGAGGAGGAGGAGGAGGAGAAGGAGAAGGAGAAGGAGAAGGAGAAGAAGAAGAAGAAGAAGAAGAAGAAGAAGAAGAAGAAGAAGAAGAAGAAGAAGAAGAAGAAGAAGAAGAAGAAGAAGAAGAAGAAGAAGAAGAAACAACCACCTCTATCTATACAGTCATTCCTTTATGTCCAAATTCCACTCACCATTCATGACCTGCTCCTGCATAAGAGTCCGGAGAATCTGACTTTGAAGAGAAGTCAGGTTTCTTAGGCGGCATAGCTCTTCAGTGAGTTCTGTGTAGGCCAGGGCTAAATTTACTCTAACAAAAGACAAAAATAGGCAAAGCCTGAAAATATGTAAATGGTGAATATTTTGAATACAGAAAGCTATTTTTCCCAGCTCTCCTTTTACTGCAACTTTTCTGGGCCATTGTTGGTAGAAAAAGCCATAACATCTTCCTTTGGAGCTGACTTCTGAAGACTCCAGTCCCACCTACAACTATCATGAGCAAACTATCTTTTCTTCAGTGGGTTAGTACACTAAAACCCGAGCCACAGACAATACTCTAGGCACTATCTCATCCTTCCATTGTACAGATAAGAAAAAAGAGTTGATCAACCATACAGATAGAACACTATCTGATCTCAGGAGACCTCATACTTTAGGCAGTGGAAATTTTTTCATTCCTTCACAAGGGATTCTGTGCAAGTGGATCTCTAAAATATTTCTGCGCCGAAACAGTTGTGGATGCATAATTTGTTAGATTTTTGCCATATCCTACATAAAATGCAGATAATAAATTTAAGTTGTAAGTTCAAAGGTGCCTTGAATTTCAGGGGTTTATTTCTAGTGGTAGTATGTAGCAATAGCAGCACCAGTAACGCTCTGAGCAGCAATGGGTGATGATTTCAGCACTTATATGTGACATATGTCAACAGCATTATCAGAACATTATAAATAAACATCATAAATAAATAAATGAGTGTCCTGGGGCATGTCAATGGAGGGGATTTTCCAAGGATGCTTTACGAGGCCAACCCTGCATCACGAAATCAATTGCTCTTATGTGCCGATATAGAAACCAGCTTAGTAACATCATTTCAGTAATGCAAAATTAAGCAATTGGCAAAGTTATGGTTATATTGGGGCGCTCTGCCTAATTTCATATGCCCTCTGCAAGGAAAACCCCCTTCCCTGACAACATCTCTTAGGAAAGAGATAAGAGATGAAAGAAAATGATCTATCAGGAAAACCTGATATAAGCTTGTGAATTCCCTTTGTAATTTATCAGGAAGGCTTCACAGTAGAGAGTGACTGCAGTGATTACTCCCAGTTGCGTCTCCAATATCAAATAAAGGAGGACACATAGGTGAGGAGAAGTTAGCATGGAGCAGTGGATTTAATTGGACTAAATGTCACCTTACATCTCTCCTTTCTTCAGAGGCCCTAGGACAGTGATGGCGAACCATTTTTGGCTTGGGTACCAAAAGGGTGTGCACTCACACGATAGTATGCGTGTGCCCACACCCACAATGCAATTACCCCCTGTGCATGCGCACAACTCCCCACTGTCCCTGCGCATGTGCACAACCCCCCCGCACATGCGCACAGGCCTCACTGAAGCCTCCGGACTTCCAGTAGGCCCCTTTGGGCTGTTTTTCGCTCTCTTCAGAATTCAGGAAAGCCTCCTGAAGCCTGGGGAGAACGAAAAATGGCCAAAAGGGCCAACCGGAAGTTCGGAAATTTTGGCCCATTGGGTCGTTTTTTGCCGTCCCCAGGGTTCAGGAGGCTTTCCTGAAGCCTGGGGAGAGCAAAAAGAGTGGAAAAGAAGGCCGAAAATCAGCTGGCCAGCACGTGCATGCGCGCTGCAGCTGACATAAAGCAATGCCTCGCGTGCCCTCAGATATGGCTCCACGTGCTACCTATGGTGGCACGAAAAAAATCGCCGAAATCGCACGCCCGTCCCCTCATGAGATTTTGGTGATTTTTGCTTCCTGCACATGCGCGGAAGCAAAATCACATGAGGGGACACACGTGTGTAGCAAGCATGCACGCATGTGAAACGTGATAATGTGCACGCAGCGCACCGGTAGCCAGGTAAGGGGAACCCGCCCCTGGTATGGTGAAGATCAGAACTTTAGCAGGATGAGAAAGAGACTCACTCTTTTTGGAGCCTGCAAAAAGGAGGACAATTTCCATTCTTTAGCCCCAGCTAAACAACAAAAGCAACAGTTTTGGAGAAGGATATTTTTTTAGGTCCACCCAAAGGAGGAAAATGTTAACCTCCCTTCCCCTACTTGTTGCAACCTCAGTAATTACTAGGCTCTCCCTAACTCAGCAGAATATATGGTACTTCCAGGGGAGGTGAGGGATCTCCAATTTGAAAAGCTATCCTGGGATCTAGGTGCCCAGAGTAGCCTCAAGGTACTTCTGGTCAATTCTGCTGCAACAAAATTTTCTCCACCCATGACTTGGTAATGGCCAGGCAGATCTGGCCTGTATAACCAAGATCAGGTCGGGCAAGGACAATGATGTTTCCCTATCTATTGATTGGCAGGCTGTCATCCAACAGCCTTGTTGAGAGTCCCTAATCCTAACTCTGGCTGCTCTGAACACTTTGCACAGCTCTTCGCCAATAAAGATACTCAACCTACCTGATTTTTCCAGGAAAATCAGCTCATGGTCTCCCATATTTAAGCAATAAGAGGTGCTGAGGCTAGAAGGAACTTCTTCTGTGATAGCACTAGCCCTTTGCAATGGCCATCCAGCTGAAATTAGACTGACTCCCTCCTTAACTGCCTTCCACAGAGACTTTCAACCACAACTATTTCACAGAATGTTTGGTGATTTTGCTCTCACTCCCTGGCAAACTTTTTGTCTAGTTTATTTGATTATTGATTTTTTTTGTTTCAGTTTTTACTGTTGAAGTTAACAGTCTGTTTTGACTGTTGCAAGATACCTAGTTAAATCCAGCTTGAGTTTTAATTTCTTTAATAATGGCAATTTATTCTGTTTATTTTGTGCATCTATATTTCCTTGTTGAAGCCAGAAGGTACAGAGAAGTAAGATGATTAAACATTCTGAGGATTTTTGTGCTGCTTATTAACAACTGATAGTTTGATAAGGAGAATGACAGGACGAAACCCAGGAGGTTACAACTTTCTTCACCAAGATGTTGTAGCTGATTGTGCTGTGCAGTCACTTCAGAACCAGGAAACCTAGTTAAGAGAAAAGTTGGCAACACAATAATAATAATAATAATAATAATGGAATATATATACGTATTGCATGCAAGTCTGCTGAAATATGGATCCTTTTTCTCCTTCCTCTTTTATTCTTGCTCATTCATCTGCCGCATCCACTTGATATTTTTAAAGATGAGATTTTTTTAAATACACAAATAAGAAGAAAATAAGTTCCTGATTCTCATGATTAGAACAGGAAAAATAAACCTTAAGTACTTATGCCAAATGAAGAGAGTGGAACTGCAACAATTGTGGTTTTGTATCCTCAACTGCAACCACTAGCACAACTATGTGGTTTAGTTACATGCTTGGTTAAGTTAAATTTTACCTAGAAACAAATGAAACCACTAAGTTTGCATTTCAAGGCCCCAATCCAGAAAATCATTGATATAAAATAGACTACATATATGTTGTACCAGGTACTCTTACAAGCTAGAACACTTACCAACAGCCCTTTAAACTGGGCCAGTATTATTCTTCCAACACTACAGATAGGGAAGAAAGATTTTGAAGAAACAATTCCCCCATGGCAGTTTTCCATAACCTTGGTATCTGCCAGAGATATGACTTTATAGTCCTAGAATTCCACAACCAGCATGCAATTGCAAAGAATTCTGCAAGTTGTAAGTTATATATACCGTGTTTCCCTGAAAATAAGACATGTCCCGAAAATAAGCCCCACAGGGCTTTTCGGGACATGGCTTGAAATAAGCCACCCCCCGAAAATAAGCCCCCCCAACTACTTCCGGGGAAAAGGGGGGGGACATGCCGGGAGCCGCTCTTTTTGCGGTGGCACTCTTTTGGCCTGGAAAGAGAGAGAGAGATCCCTCAAGAAGTTTCCCTGCAAAGACCTGCCAAGCAAGAGAAGCAGCGAACTGCCAGATGCTGGTAAGATCATCAGGCACAAGTTGGGGGTGGTAAGGGAGGCAGGGGAGGGGGAGGGCCGGGCTGCGAGACGCTCATCTTACCAGCGTCTGGCAGTTCGCCGCTTCTCTTGCTTGGCAGGTTTTTGCAGGGAAACTCCTTGAAATGAAAAGTTATCGCGAGTGTGAGAAGTTAATTGCTCGCACTCGCGCTAACTTTTCCTTTTCATTTCAAGGAATTTCCCTGCAAAGACCTGCCAAGCAAGAGAAGCGGCGAACTGCCAGACGCTGGTAAGATCATCAGGCACAATTTGGGGGTGGTAAGGGGGAGGGCCAGGCTGCGGGACACTCATCTTACCAGCATCTGGCAGTTTGCCGCTTCCCTGTCGCTGCTGCCTTCCTCACTCGCGTCGCATCGCGCCCCGCCCCATCCCCCACCCGAAGCGCTCAAAGTCCTTCTAAGTATTTTAAAGGGATGTGCTTTGCCTGCCATGAAGGGAACTGATGTTCCCCGAAGAACAGAAGGCAAGCATCGGTTCCCTTCATGGCAGGCAAAGCGCATCCCTTTAAAATGCTTCGAAGGACTTGAGAGTTTTGGGCGGGGGATGGGGCGTGGCGCGACGCGAGTGAGGAAGGCAGCAGCGACAGGGATGCCCCGCCCATCCCCCACCCGAAACCCTCAAGTCCTTCGAAGCATTTTAAAGGGATGCGCTTTGCCTGCCATGAAGGGAACTGATGTTCCCCGAAGAACAGGAGGCAAGCATCGGTTCCCTTCATGGCAGGCAAAACGCATCCCTTTAAAATGCTTCGAAGGACTTCAAAGCATTTTGAAGGGACGCCCGCCACGCCACGCCCTCCTGCCCTGCCAAACCCCAGTACGAGACGCCCCTCCTACCTGGGACTTGTCCTGATACCTCGGTCGCGTTCTTACGGTCTTCTTTCCATGGCAGCCCGTTCCAAAAGAACATCTCGCAAGTTCAAACTTCTCGAACTCGCGAGACATTCTCTTTTGGAACGGGATGCCGTGGAGAGAAGACCGTAAGAATGCGACCGAGGTATCGGGACAAGTCCCAGGTAGGACGGCCGCCATGCCACGCCACGCCCACCCTGCCAAACCCCAGTGCGAGATGCCCCTCCTACCTAGGACTTGTCCCGATACCTCAGTCGCGTTCTTACGGTCTTCTCTCCATGGCAGCCCGTTCCAAAAGAACGTCTCGCGAGTCCAAACTTCTCGAACTTGCACGGCGTTCTTTTAGAACGGGCTGCCGTGGAGAGAAGACCGTAAGAACGTGACGGAGGTCCCGGGACAAGTCCCAGGTAGGACGCCTGCCCCACCCCGCCCCGCCAAGAGAGACGCACCACTTACTGGAGTTTTGCAGCTCCGTGGTCTCTCGGCTTGTCTGTTTGCAAGTTTTTCCCCTAAAGAGACTAGCCAAGAGACCACGGAGCTGGCAAACTCCAGTAAGTGGTGCGTCTCGTGCCCCACCCCGCCTGCACCCCGAAAATAAGCCACCCCCCAAAAATAAGGCCAGGGGCATTTTTGGGGGGTCAAAAAATATAAGCCCCTGTCTTATTTTCGGGGAAACACGGTATATGGAGGTCACCCAATTTGGAAAAAGCTATCAAATGTGGTTTGTGGTTTGATGTACCCTAGCTCTTACTGTACTACATTTTCACAAATTATTCACATAGCAATGACATAGAAAAATTAGAGAAAAATATGTATGCATTTTGTGATTGTGCATATTTGAATCATTCTGCTGTCGCATCTATGCACATAATTGTTCTTTCAAAGGCAAGCTGGATTGTTTGAATTTTTTTTTCAAACTATGGAGTCTATGGAGATTTTTCTGTTTAGTTGTGTCCAATTCTCAGAGACTGTTTGGACAAGTCCCTGTAGTTTTCTTGGCAAGATTTTTCAGAAGTGGTTTGCTATTGCCTCCTTCCTAAAGCTAAGAGAAAATTACTGACCGTTTAGGTCACCCACCTGGTTTCATGCTTAAAGCAGGACTAGAATTCACAATCTCCTGGTTTATAGCCTGATCCTTAACCACTACACCAAACTGGCTGAACATTTGTTTGTTTGGATAGGCTTAAATGTGAATGAACCTATATCCATAAGTGAGCAAAACTCACTTAACAACTGCCTTGACTGGCAACAGAAATGTTGTGCTCAATTGTGGTCGTAAGTAAAGGACTCCCACTACTGATACATATACAGTATGTCCAGGGGCGGGTTGCTCTCTTACCTTGCTACCAGTGTGCTGCGCGCGCATCACCACGTTTCATGCGCTCGAGTACTCACTATGCGCACGCACCCCCTCACACGATTTTGCTTCCGTGCACGCGTGGAAGCAAAATCGGACTGAAATCTTGCAAGGGGACGTGTGCAAGAGAGAGATTTTAGCGATTTTTTGCTTCCGCGCATGCGCGGAAGCAAAAAATTGCCAAAACCTCTCTCTCTCACGCGCGTCCTTTCACAATATTTTGCTTCTGCAGGAAGAAAAAAAAGCCCAGAAATTCTGAAAAAAAGATGGCAACTCCTAGGGACCAGCAACCGACCGCACCGGGTTGGTAACCTCTTGGTGACGTCACCAGCCCGCCGCTACCGGTGCGATAGAGTGGACCGCACTGGTAGGAACCCACCACTGAGTATGTCACAGAAGTGAGTACACCCCCTCACATTTTGTAAATATTTAAGTATATCTTTTCATGTGACAACACTCAAGAAATGACACTTGGCTACATTGTAAAGTAGTGTGTATACAGCTTGTGTAACTGTAAATGTGCTGTCCCCTCAACATAACGCAACACACAGCCATTAATGACTACACTTCTGGCAACAAAAGTGAGTACACCCCTAAGTGATAATGTCCAAATGGGGCCCAAGTAGCCATTTTCCCTACCTGGTGTCATATGACTCGTTAGTGATACAAGGTCTCAGGTGTGAAGGGGGAGCAGATATGTTAAATTTGGTGTTATCACTCTCTCTCTCTCATACTGGTCACTGGAAGTTCAACATGGCACCTCATAGCAATGAAATCTCTGAGGATCTGAAAAAATGAATTGTTTTTCTACATAAAGATGGCCGAGGCTATAAGATGATTGCCAAGACCTTGAAACTGAGCTGCAGCACGGTGGCCAAGACCATACAGTGGTTTAACAGGACAGGTTCCACTCAGAACAGGCCTCGCCATGGTCGACCAAAAAAGTTGAGTGCCTGTGCTCAGCGTCATATCCAGAGGTTGGCTTTGGGAAATAGACGTATGAGTGCTGCCAGTATTGCTGCAGAGGTTGAAGGGGTGGGGGTCAGTCTGTGAGTGCTCAAACCATACGCCGCATGCTGCATCAAATTGGTCTGCAGGGCTGTCATCCCAGAAGGAAGCCTCTTCTAAAGATGATGCACAAGAAAGCCCGCAAACCCGCTTGCCTGGTTTGCTGCAGACAAGCAGACTAAGGACATGGATTTCTGGAACCATGTCCTGTGGTCCGATGAGACCAAGATAAACTTATTTGGTTCAGATGTTGTCAAGCATGTGTGGCGGCAACCAGGTGAGGAGTACAAAGGCAAGTGTGTCTTGCTTACAGTCAAGCATAGTGGTGGGAATGTCATGGGCTGGGGCTGCATGAGTGCTGCCGGGACTGGGGAGCTACAGTTTATTGAGGGAACCATGAATGCCAACATGTACTGTGACATACTGAAGCAGAGCATCATCCCCTCCCTTCGGAGACTGGGCCACAGGGCAATATTCCAACATAATGACCCCAAACAACCTCCAAAATGACCACTCCTTGCTAAAGAAGCTGAGGGTAAAGGTAATGGACTGGCTAAGCATGTCTCCAGACCTAAACCCTATTGAGCATCTGTGGGGCTTCCCGAAACGGAAGATGGAGGTGCACAAGGTCTCTAACATCCACCAGCTCTGTGACGTCGTCATGGAGGAGTAGAAGAGGACTCCAGTGGCAGCCTATGAAACTCTGGTGAACTCTATGAACAAGAGAGTTAAGGTAGTGCTGGAAAATAATGGTGGCCACACAAAATATTGACACTTTGGGCCCCATTTGGACATTATCACTTAGGGGAGTACTCATTTTTGTTGCCAGCAGTTTAGACATTAATGGCTGTGTGTTGTGTTATTTTAAGGGGACAGCACATTTACACTGTTATACAAGCTGTATACTCACTACTTTACATTGTAGCCAAGTGTCATTTCTTCAGTGTTGTCACATGAAAAGATATACTTAAATATTTACAAAATGTGAGGGGGTGTACTCACTTCTGTGACATACTGTATATGATATTGTATGCTAGACAGGTATGAGTCCCATCCCTTAAGAAAACTTCAGTCTTTTCTTTTTTAAAAAAATGAACAAACATAAAGTTTATGACTTCAAGTATCTGAACTTTATGGGGTTTCAGTTCTAAGGCTGATTGACTTAGATATGATGGACCAGAATTAGCATTCCCACCGTAGGTATAGCCTAAATATCTGGAGAAAAACCATTTCAAAATGACTAATTTTTTGGCCTGAACAGATTGCTTGTTCCTTCGGGAGCAAGAAGGAATAGCAGTTTTTCTTCATGTTAGTTTTGCCCAACATTATGGAGAAGAATCAAATTTAATTAAATAGCTGCTTCTTTCCTCATACAGTCTGTGCTCAGGTGAACATTTTCTCATGTCGTCTCAACCAATTCATTAATTAATTTATCTGCAGCCATTTTCATTCTGTGGCATTCTCTCTTTGGTAGCTAACTTCAATCTAGTGCCTTTGAGATGAGCTACGAAGATGCTCTTAAAGTATTCGCTATAATTTCTGAAGATATTTTAAAAAGCAAATTATGCAGAAATATATTAACATAATTATGAAAGCAATATATTTAGCTAATCCCTCCAAAAATGGTCTGTGGAAAAGATTGAGATTCAAATATCCAATCATTTACCGGATGTTTTTGAGCCAATTAGTATCTGCCAATCTCCATTCAGCAAAGATTACTTTGTTCTTTTTTAAGGAAGGTGTAAGGGTCTATCTCAACTCCCTGGAAAAACATACTTATCAGCATATGACAAATTTGATAAAACCATAATTAGAAAATCAAAAATAAAGAATATTAAAATACTACACATTTATGTATATGTGATTTGATTCAGCAGAACTTGCTTTGCTATATCTGTTTTGTAGCTTGATCATAAATATTCTGGAAAACCCAGAACAAACAAATACTGTATGATAAATGAATAAACTGCGAAGGGGGCTTTACATGGTTTCTAAAAGGTTTGTGGGCAGCTCTAAGAGCTGCAACAAAAATTGGCCTATAACTGTTAATTTTATTGGGGCAGAAAGGGACAATCATTTAACATATGGAGAAGGGTCAAATAGTTGCATTTAATTAATTTAAATTTCATATACTAATATGAAATGTATAATGTTATATTAATTTAATTTTAATTTTGTTCTTTTTAGAATATTATAAAATGTTTTGATTACCTCTGGATTTCCCCCCCACTCCACATAAATTTACTGACAGTATATTGCCATTCTCTCTGACATTCTGATTGGTGCCATTTGAAATGAATAATTTATCTTGGATAATACGTTCATTTTAATAACTGCTATTTTTATGCTTACCTAAACTAATCCTTTTAATCAGCGGCCTCTAACCTTTTGGGCAGCAGGGACCGATTCCATGGAGAAAGGTTTTTCTGTGACCCGAAGGGGAGTGGTTTCATGTGCTGCCTGCATCCTGCAGATGGGGCTTTGCTTGTTTGCGCGGAGCCGTTTCTGACATGCTGCGGACCAGTGCTGGTCTACAGACTGGGGATTGGGGACTCCTGCTTTAAATAATCTAATGCAATATTTACAGTATGGTCTCCCATATTCCACTCAAAAACCAAATGCTGCCTTTCATTTGGTTTTAACTTTTATTATTTATTTATTATTATTTTATTTCACTTGTAATGATATTGCTAAATTTTATATTTTTTGTATTTTTTGTATTTTTTTTTCATTGTCATAAGCCATGCTGAGTGTTAATGCAAACAGAAACAGGGGACTATAAATTCAATAAATAAATAAAGAAGCAAACAAGCGAACAGGCTAACAATCAGAAAAACTTATACATTTCTACGGTTAAAAATCTTGCCATAACACAAGTAAAATCTTTCCCTTGTAAAAAAAAATGTGACAATCAATTCTTCTTTAAAACTTAGCCTATGGTCTTTATTAATATTCCTTGATTTATGTTAAATAAATAGAGTTAAGAGAGCAGACGGACTGGATTCTTGTGAAGAGAGCTTATGTCAAAATAAACTTCATTTCATGTCACTGTCCTGTCTACAAAGACATATTTTAGATCGTCACATTAACTTCCTTTTGTAATGCTTCACCATATTGCTCTGAGTTAAGAAAAAATCACCCTCTTTGAATTTTTAATCCAAAATAGCTCAAAAGGCAGATCTTTTCTTTTAGTTCTTTATCATCAAACCACAGCTACTGATATATCTCAAAATCCACTCGTTCATTTTTTTAAATGTTATAGTACATTATCTAAATTCTTTTTTTTAAACAAACTCACTAGAGTACAATAAGAATCCATATCAAATATGGGAAATTTTAAATCATATCAAAACTTTACACAGGAAAGCCCAATGATTAATATACAGTATTTAACTCCATAATAAAAAAATTGTCTTTGTTCATATAAAATGTTTAAAGAGGCAACAGTTATACTTGCATAGCTTTGCTTGATGTTACCCATACTTAGCATTTTGTAGTTTAATATATTGTGTGAATCCAGTCGTTTACTTAGTTTATGATTAAATATAATATGCAAACCCAGAAAATGGGCTTATTCAGAAAACCCAGAAAATGGACTTATTCAGAATGAATTGTTTCAGAATGAAATAAAATGAAAACCACTATTTGGGAATCATCTCTGATCTTCCTTGCCCCTGGAGGAACCTTTCTATAATTAAACTAATTAATTAAATAGCCCTTTTTATTTTTTTAAACAATGTTTGAGCAATGGTTTTTCGGTGCTTAGTTCATCTATTTATTCTGAACATTTCCCACAAAGATTGACATTATCATAATTATTTTCATTACCTTAATCTCAAGAATTAACAACTTCAAGAGGAAATACGCATAAAGATCAAAATTCAAACAAGCAATGAACAGCATCTCTATCTGTGTACAAATGAAACCTCAGAATGTAATCAGAAAAAAATGTACATTTCATTTTTTTCTAAGTTTCTATTCCTCATGGTTCTCGATAATATAGATGAGAGGTTTTGTTCATAAAAAAGGACTTTACTGGTTTTTGGTTCTCACTGTATATATTCACTGTAGACTGAGGGTTGGTATAGTTTATGCAATATAGAACGAATGCATGAAAATTTTATATGGATTTATATTTAGTAAACATGGAAAATGTTCAATGTGTATGATGTATATGAAGTAGAAAATGTACTCTTTGTCAAAATATTCATGCTGCCTTACTCTGTGGTCCATAGTGGAAAATAAATATGATAAAGCAGTATAAAGTAAAACATAAAATACTTAAACCAGTAGCTACAAGACAGGAATTAAAACTATTTAACCTGTCTTCCATTGCTGCCCCATTTGTTTATATCCAATTTTCAGGAGACTTGTGAGATCATTTCCCCTTTGCTTAAGAAAGAGTACCTGAAATAAATAAATAAATCAGAACAAACCAGGGTCTGATCCACATAAAATTTACTTATGCCAGATTCCATTTATACTTTAATGATAGCACTATTTCAAATAACTTAAATAAAAATATTATGCAAAGTCATCCACAAAAGCCAACATTTTCATCAAACAATGAAAGAAGCATGCTGTTGCAAATGTAAGCTCCCTTCCTTTTATACCTGTGTGTACATTACAACACAGCACATACACAAAGGGGGCAGAGTTTACAGTGTGGCAATGTGCCGTGGCATTTTTCATTGGCCTACCTTGCCGCCCCCGACTTGAAGACACCTGACAGGGACTAGCTAACTTGTGGTCCTTTTCAGTCTGCTGTTCTAATTTAACTGTCCATTTCAAAACTTTCACTGCCTCTTGACCTTGACTATGACAGCTTTCAAAGAGAAGTCATTCTTGGCCAACACATTTTTATAATGTTGCCTCTCTTTCTTTTCCATTATATACCATCTTTTCTACCAAGGACTACCTGTATTCAAAGTGTGGGAAAACCAGCCTGGGACTAGATCAAGAGAGGGATACAAGATTCCACTCCTGCCCTGTTTTCTAAATGATTTGATGTCACTAGGCTTGTAACATTTATAGGGAGAAGCTGTCCCCTTGTACTCTAATAAAATGCCACATAGCCTTATGAAAGGATCATCAAATTAAAATCAACTGTCCTGATTTTAAACAGAGTACAAAAATATATATATTATCCATCGTCATTCCTCCTATTGCAGCTTTCAGTATCAACCCCTACCAAAACATCTTATCAATCAAATCGATACTCATACATCAAAACACAAAAAACAATATGTTCCTAGATCAGAAAGAGTAGCTGCATTTATCCCTTGGGAACCTGATGCCAGAGGAAGAGACATGGAAGCTGTTGCCTGCCTTCCATTCTCTTCTTCAGGGCCCTTTCCTCAGAGTTGTTGGTGAAAATGGTACTAGGCACAAGGGAAAGAGAATCACACTGAGCACACTTCTCCATTCGCTTTCCCCTGCCTTCTTCCCTTTTGTTTCATGAATCCATTCATTTCCCTAAGCAGATTATGATTATCAAGTCCTGTATGAAGAAAGTGGGGGATCTAGCAGATTTCAAGAACTGCCTTTCTTCTGAGGAAAAAAAAACTTCAATAAATACTTTGGAACAACTACTCAACCACCTTTCCTCCAATGTAGTACCCTCTCAATGTCTTAAAACTATAATTCCAATATTTCTTAGAATGGTCAAGAAATTGTACTCCAGCACATCTGAGGGACACCAGAATGGGAAAGACTGTCTTAAGTTAACAGTTTTTCATGTATGTAATTAATTGCTGATCATGAATGTAAGGTACTTTCTTAATGGCCAGTTGGCATCAATAAGAACCTGGAACTTGTCTTATTGGATCAGGTCACAGGGAATCTTAATCCAGTATTTTGTTTCTCACAGCAATGCCTCTGATGTGCCCACAAGCAGAAGGCACCTGTCTGTTTCTCTCACTGTGGTTTCTTTGAAACTCAGGTCCTGCCATTTTGAGAGAAGAAGGAAAACCTCTCTGTTTTCTCTATGCCATCCATGACATAATACAACTCAATCATATCCCCTTCTCCCATGGATGATATTCTCCATTCAAGTTAGGGGTACTTATATAATTCTGCCTGTGGACTGCAGAATTCCAGATGACTTACAGAAGAGATATGTAAAAGAATATTAACATATAACCAATCAGTATTTAAAAGTCCAAGAAAATATAACCGGCAATATTATCATCAATACATAAATGGGCAACCATTAATAGTAGCAATAAAATGCAAAGGAAAATGCCATTCAAATGCCCCCCCCCAAGAACCATAATTTATATAACAGAAAAATCCCCCACACGGCATATGTTAGAACTTCAGGAAGTTCAATATATTTTGTCCAGAGGTGAGAAAAAGGTCAGAGTTTTATAACTGGCTGAAATAACCAGCTTGCGAATAGGAGTAATCAGTAGATGTCCTATGTATTAGAAGTGGAACAGGCTACATTTTCTGCCTAATAGGCATCTTTGGCATTATTGCTGCTTCTCAAATGGTTGTCATAGAGACTATGTATGGCAAGGTAAATAACATCTTGAATACAAGGTTGCTCTATGCCACTCACACATATACATAAACATATGTGCACCAGTAGTGGGTTCTAAAACCCGTTGCTACCGGTTCGTGCACGCGTACGACGCTTCTGCGCATGCACAGAAGCGTCCCGGGCAGGTGGGCGGAGACTTCCGCCACCGCTACCGGTTCACCAAACCGGGCCGAACAGGGAGCAATCCACCGGTGATGTGCACCGAAACACAGAGACATGTTTTTTCCAGCCCAAACTGATGTTTGCCTTTTTCTGGACATGAACATATTGTCATTTTTATTTTCTTAGCATGCTCAGTCCCTATGCAGCTGAGGAAAGACTGAGGAATCTATGATACTTTCCCCCCCAATTTTATATCTCTCTTTTCTAAATCTCTTCTATTTTCCCCAATTATGCAGAGGAACACAGGGGTCTCTTTGTGGCTTCTAAATGGCTAGCAAAACTCTCAGTCCTCAGCCACTGCGGAAGGAAAGAAGTATACCTCATAAACAAGACCAACCTATACACAACCAAACAAGAGAGCAGAAACCACAGTGTTATCTGCCAACTCAGGGCGGATGAATGGGCAGAGTATTGTGGGAGAGGAAACAGCAAGGCAGAACTGAAGTACCACCCTTTAAAAAAGGGCTGAGAATGAATGGAGCCACAAAACCTTTATTTGTCACATATAGTTGGAGTGCTATTTTTAAGCTTTCGCACATGTGACATATTTACCAGCTAAGGTTGTCAGTGGGACAATGACCACTGAGATTACCCTATATATGACCTTATTTTAGAAATGAGGACCTACTAAGGACTGTGTTGTGTGCTCCTGAAAAACCATGAACAGCAGTACGAGAACATTTGGAGTATCAGCTTCAAAACTGGATCTAAATTTCTGTGATTTGAAGGCTTAGATTACCAATTGGAATATATTAACTTAACCCAAGAAACAGGTTTCCAAATCGCTTTCAAAAGCAGTCCATAAAAAGAAAGAATGTGTTGTGAGCAAGTACTGCTGTCTCGTAATTCACTTGCAGCCTTGGATATCTTGCCATCTTCTAAATCGATAGTGCCCCAAATTGCACAATCAAGGAAATACTCATGTGTGATGTTCAGTTGTTTTCAACCTCAAATTTGGTTCATCTTATTTCTATATCAATTGGCATTTTTTTAAAAAAAAGTGCCCCAAAATTCTTACATTTAAATTTAGATTATAATTTAAATGTTTCAATATTCATATGCATAAAAGTATGCATAAAAGTATGCATTTCAAATCTCACAATGTAAGAGATTCACAATGTAAATGCATTACAAGTATAGTAATCCTACACCTTTTATTGGACAAATATATTGGAAAACTTATGGGGAGAAGTTCTTAAGTGTTCATATTGGTTTTATGTAACAAAACCAGCAAAGTCGATATAAAATGTGATCAGAATAAAGATTCTCTGTATAATCCCAGATCTCAGCTGTTGCTTTAGAAAGATTACTACAAGTTCTTTGCTTATGTTATGGGCTCGGTTTTCCTTGATCGAGTCAAGCTGCTTTCCTGATGCTATCCCTAGACATAGCTCAGTACTTTGAACCCAAAAATTTGTTTTTAAAGTCCAAGCAGAGTAATAAGTCACTGTACTTTTGGAATGAAACCAAAACTTTATATTGAAATGGGATAGAAAACAGGGCAGAAAAAAATACCCATCCAAGTAATATTGTTACTGCAGTTTTCTTTTCAAAGGAAGTACATTTATGTTGATGAACTCATAACAGAAAAAGAGAATTGCAGAATGAAAACAAGTTTTGGTGAAAAAAAACCCCAGAGAGATACAATCATGTGTGTTACAATCAACACACATATATCAACACACATATACCATTACAATCAATACACATATACCGTGGTACCATAAGCTTGATATATTGGAGCACAATTTTTTAATGAAGTATATACTAGAATATATAATCAAAGTTTACCATTATTTCTTTGCTGTAGCTGTGATATTATATGCCATGCAGTAACAATTCATGATGAAAAACACTTTACTCAATGCATTTAGAAAATGTTTTGCTAATCTTTAAAATTATTATTTTCTTGTTAGTTTTGTTCAGCAAAGTAACAAAATAGCTTGAGTTCACCAATCTCTACCAACAGACTGAAGAAAGATAAAAAAAAAATTCTGCAAAGCAGATATGCTATAATTTGCAGAGCACAATTCAAAGGGCAAATGCTGGAAAACACTGTGTAAATCCTATCTCCTGTGCTGCTTCCAAAAGATCAGTTCTTCCCCAAAATAGGAAGTTATCTTGGAATTTTATTTCACTTCGCGAGTACCTTGCAAAATTATCTTTGCACACTGTGGAAACTGAATTCAGGATTTGACATATCTTTTAGAACTTAAGTGAGCAATCTGCAGTTTGCCAGAAGTTGTTAGCTACACTTATCATTAAAAGGTTTTTTCTTATAGTTCCTTGAATTTACTATCTCTGCATCAAGACAGAATTGCAACTGAATGCAAGTTGAAAACTCCCCCAGATGTTTTTACCAATGGATTCTTACTTTTCTTGGACTCAGAGCCCAAAGCCCAAGAGAAAATGAAAGAGGAAGTATTTATGAGTCAAGTCTTTTTATTGCACTTCTGCAGATTACAACCCCCCCAGAAATTTTTTTGACAAAATCCCCATAAAAATGAACAATGTTTTTTGTGCAGTGTCCATTTATTTAAAGAAAATTCTGCAGACATTTCCCCCCTGACTATCATGTCCCATAGTGAATAGAGGGAGGAGGAAGAGGAGGTGGTGGAAAAAAATGTCATTTGGGCTTTCAGGTATCAAACCAACCTTCCAAATCTGTGCTCTTCAAATGTATTGGGGCTACATAGCATTCCGTATTTGGGCTGCAAATATCCAAATGACCACTAAAGAGTAGTCATTTAGTGGTCACCTGGATATCTGCAACCCATTTATGGAATGCCTGAGTGTAATTTCCAGAAGTTTAGATATGTGCAATTGCATACTGCAAACATTATTAATTTTATTTATTTCTACTCCATGTTTTAGCGCAGTAAAACAGGATGACTTTAAAATATACCGTATACATAAATATACATAAATTAAAATAAATATTTATCAAACTTATACCCTGCCTGCCCCCTCCATCCCCAAAAGAGGAAAATTGCAATTTCTGTGTTGCTTGATAATGGGCTAAAGCTAAACTGTTTGATATATCTTCCAAATTCATGGACCTTTCAAGAGATGATCTTGCAATACTTACAATAAGACTATTCAGTTAAACAACAGAGGAAAACTAGGTTTCATTTTTAAAAAATTGTATGGTTTTTTTACTGTTCCTATTTATCCTAAAGTTATATAATAAATAAAAATAGATATAAAATCGAATCTCTATTGCAGTTTAACATTGCTAGAGTTCTAAAAAGAGAGCTTTTACATGATTGGTTTTTATTCATAAAATATAGTCCTATTGCTTTACCATATCAATCTCTTACAGCAGTGTTGCCAGGCATTACAGTGAATTTTTAGCTAGATTGGAATTGGAAGTCTTCAATTAAATTATAGCCTTAGTTCTAATGGAATATCAAATGCTGTCTTACATTTCTGGTATTCCACCAACATATTTCTTATGCTTTTAGTTATTAAGCTTTATACTTTGGAGTTTGCCATTTTCTACAATTTAAAAAGGGTTTCAAAAGCTACATATGAGCTATTTTACTTGTATTTCTATGATTGCTTTTCTTAAATTATTGCTCTTTCAGTATAATATCCAACGTCCAACATCCAACATAAATTAAATATGTAGATTTTTATGCCACACTCAGCTGTTGAGGATGAAATCTGCTGCCACAGGCATAGATATGTGCCAAATGGTGCAAAGAACCATATTAAGAACAGATATAGATTAAGGTCCTTTAAGTTGTCACCTATCCAAGATTTCTAGAACTGTACCCTTCTCACTGTAAAGACTACTTAAAGTCAAGCTTGGTTCTTGATGACTATGGATTCATCTATGGAACATTTGTGGCAAGACCATAAAAGTTGCAATGTATGGCTGTGAAAGTTGGACCAAAAAAAGGCTGAGCACCAAAGAATTGACGTCTTTGAACTATGGTGCTGGAGAAGACTCCTGCGAGTCCCTTGGACTGCAAGGCGATCAAACCGGTCAGTCCTAGAGGAGATCAACTCTGACTGCTCTTTAGAAGGTCAGATCCTGAAGATGAAAGTCAAATACTTTGGCCACCTAATGTGAAGGAAGGACTCACTGAGAAGAGCCTAATGCTGGGAAAGATTGAGGGCAAAAGAAGAAGGGAATGACAGAGAATGAAGTGGCTGGATGGAGTTACTGAAGCAGTAGGCCTGAGCTTAAATGGATTCTGGGGGATGGTAGAGGACAGGAAGGCCTGAAGGAACGTTGTCCATGGGGTCGCGATGGGTCATACATGACTTCACAACTAACAACAACATAAAAGTTATTTGCTGCTGTTTTCTTGTGAGATGGATTTTCAAATTTCTAATTCAGCCTGAAAGCCTGACTTTTTCTGATGCTGCCACTTCAAATAATAACCAGTTCTGAACTTGCTCAGACTTTTTTCTAGATCAGCCAAAGTTTTACCATAGCTTTGACCTTCTCTTCCATCCTGCTTCATTTTACATGTTTAATTTATGGTATCTATTAAATATTTGGTTTTTTTTCCCTGTAGACTTTGACAAGTGCAGATTTAAAACTAATTCAATGTTATAATCCCTTTTTCTCAATTTTGCTGAAAGATCTTGGCTACGTTTGCCACCACTCAGTCTTGATATATCAAATGGGAATAATAATGAATCTGCAGTAACCTTTTGAATAGTTACTTCTGAAAAATCTGGGAAAAATTATATTTAAATTTAAATTATATTTAAAAGCTAACAATTTGACCATGGCATAAGGCTTATCTTCCCTATACAAAAACGATTTCATCAAATTTGTAACAAATATACAGCACATGATCCAATATATAAATTATTATTTCTTGTGCTTCAATTAGCAAAAAAGGGAGATTTATCTGGATTTCTAACAGTAATACATTCAATGCTATTACATAGATCTCCTTTACATATGACAAAGGAGTATCTTTCCATCTGCTACCATCCAAATAATGGGGTGCAATACATTTGGGATCTGCCCAGTTTGCACTCATGCTGCTGTCAAAAAGAACTTAGGTTTTGAAAAGTATTTAAAATCACTGATGACGTTTTCATTCACTGACTTTGTTCCTCTTTTTTTCTTTTTAATACAACCTTCTCTGATTAATAATATTTTAAGAACATTCTTATGCTCACTTTTGAAAATAAGTTGAGTGTGATCAATAGAATTTACTTTTACTTACAGGACTGCATTCTTTATTTGTGCAATTTAATGATAGTTTGACATTCTATATCGTTTTAGAATAGTAATCTTATTAAAAATAGCCTAAATAAAACTAAATGGAAATTTACTATTTCCACTCACATGTAAAGAACCAGAACGGATGTGTTTGTTTCAAGCTGGCAATTGCAGAATCACCAGTTCATCTCCACTATGCTCAGTAAGAGTCCCTCCCTCCCTTCCAACTTTGCATTTTTATTTTCCAAAAAGAGAAATGAAAAGAAGAAAAAGACAATGAATGAGGAGAACATGATTAAAACCAATAATTCTCCCCGCCTCTTTGTGGTAAGGTTTGGGAGCGAAGTGACTAGTTCAAGAAGTTCAAAAGACCAAAATGAAAGAAATTGGCACCTAAAAAAAAACAATACATTCTACTGCCAAGCGATGAAAAAGCATAATTGACAAGAAACAGAACTACAGTTACAAGAACACCGATTACAAGAAAGTCAAAAAGACTGTTTCTTCTTCTCAAGGACTGGCATGGTTTAGAGTGTGTGTTTTTGTTCTTTCCCACTTTTCTTCACCCTCTTGAGTTCAGAAAATTTGTTCTTAATTAAACCTATTTATTTCATCAAGGTCTATTTGTATGTTTGTATTAGGTCACCAAATTCATTCAGAACATGCTAATATCTCTGGACAACACTATCAACTTTTCACTGCTGTGTATGAATGAGCTATCATAACGCTTTTACAGATACAATTTTCATAGCACCCTGTACTACAATGCTCTCAGCAAATTTAAGAGAGATGAAATTTAGAGAGACAGAAAAAGGGGATGGTGTATGTATTTCAGGTCTGACAGCAGTCTTCTTTTGTCTACAGCTTTTGGTGGGAGGTCAATGGCTGCCTTAAAGAACTGCAAACAAGTACTCTATGTAGGTATCTGTGAGATACATCAGATAGATATAGGAAAACTGAGACAATTATATTCATGGACAATATGTCCATCATAATAAATAAACCATTTATTTCTCAGGGAATCCAGTCTCTATATATGATATATCACTAAGAAATGAGGGAATAACCATAATTTATGATCTGATAGTGTTTATCTATTGATCTATCTTTATAAGCCACTTGTCACAGTGCTATTGCAACCAGAATGCTAGGCTAAATAGACTTTTAGAATTCTGAACGGGCACTGTAATTTTCATTTTGTCATTGCTTTGTCATACCAATCATCATACCAATGTCCAATAAAGTGAAATTTAATATGTGCAAATTGCAGGCAACAAATATTTAAAATTGTCCCTCTAGTTAATTATTTTGTTTCTTAACATCAGAAAGAGTCCCTTTTATTCTTGGTTTGGAGCAAAACCAAACCAAACTATGGTTAGCAATCATGGTTTAGAATAATGAGCCCAATCACCATAGAATGAGTCAGTTGTGGCTAGTGATGAAAGGAACTTTGTAATTTCCACTCCATACAAAATGTATTGTATTACGAACTTCTACATGCCTGAGTCAGTCTGACATCCAAAGTAAAGAGTTACATTCTCCTTCAGCTGTATCTCAAAAATAACCATTACATTGGATTCCTTTGGCTGAGAACTGTTGAAATATAAAATTCAGTTCTGGAAGGCTTTTACAAATGATAGATTTAATCCCCACCACAGTAATCCTCAACCTTTTGTATTTTTTGTGTTAGGCTATAATAACCATTATCTACAGCCAGCAGGGAAAACTGACTAGGATTATAGGTAGTGGGGAAATTGACTAGGCTTATAGGTAGTTTGAATGCACTATGGGAAAAGCAATCTTGCAATAATACAAACATTAGGAAAATGGTCCATTTCCTCTAAACTTCTTAATCTATATCAATCTGAACATACAGGGTCCTACATGTGTCTTCCTTTTATAATCTTATATTACATCACTGGGTCGCTATTTGGAAAACAGAGATAAAGGAAAACAGCAAACCTTTCTTCATTAACTGCTCTCTAGAATGTCATGATCAATCCACACTTTATCTCCTTGATTTCTGTTTTGGTACACAGGTGATCTATTTGAACATTGCCTAATGTCAAGGGATGCCCCTTCACACTTTATGCGATGTGGGAAAGGTATATTTTACATGTTGGCATTAGTAAACAAAATAGTAGAAATCCCAGGCACAATAGTATGAAATGCAGTTTAGTTTGAGTTTAGACTAGTTCAGTGAGAAGAACTGGAAAAGAAAGATATACATATATTCCTAATTCTTAGCCTAAATCAATTTAACAAGTTTCTGTTAAGTAGAACTGAAACTGCTAAGCAAAGACTGTATCAAACTGGCAATTATCTGTTTCAAGATCAAGCAACAGTTCTTTCAGAAATTGTCAAATAGTCCACAGAATTTATTTATTTTTATCTTCCCTTTATTTTTCTTATGAATAACTCAAGGCAGTGAACCTAATATTTCTTTCTTCCTCCCTCTATTTTCTCCACAACTGTGTGAGGTGATTTGGACTGACAGAGAATGGCCCAAAGTCACCCAGAGGGCTTTAATGACTATGGTGGGACAAGAACTCACACTCGCCTGTTTTCTAGCCTGGTGTCTCAATCACCTGGCTCTCACTATTCAAGATTATTTCCAGGTTCTTCTACATCTAAAACATACTGTGGTATAATTTTTTTGATACCTTATATCGGCCTTTTTATTATTGCAGGTCTTTTCATCTTAAAAAAAAGTCTCTTGTCCCACTTTTTTAAAATTCATTTTTAGTGTTTTACATGTTTGCTATTTATTTTTTTATTTTTTTATTTATTTACTTACTTACTTACTCACTTACTTACTTACATAACACTTTTATTATTTTTGTACATAACTCATGGGTGCAAACATGCCTAACATTTTGCCCTGTTCTAATGTTCTCCATAACAACAATCCTGCAAGATAGGTTGGGGGGAAGAGGGAGAGAGGGGAGAGGGAGGGAGGGAGGGAGGGAGGGACTGCTGCAAAGTCATCCAGCTGGCTTTCATGCCTGAAGTGGGACTAGAATGCAGATTCTCCTGGCTTCTAGCCTGGTGTCTTTTTTCTATGTTTCTAAAATGATTTTTCCCCAGTGCAGCTATACGATGGTGAACCTTTTTGGCATCTGAGTGCCGAAAAGATCATGTGGAAACATCATGTGTGTGCTCATCGGGGCCTCGCTCCGGAAAAGCCGGACTTCTGGGTTGTGGTGCTGATGCGCACCCACCAATCAGCTGGCCGGCGCGCATGCACACACCAGTTTTTGGCACTGCTGACCGTCGCACGCGCACGCACGCACACCAGAAACCTGGAAGACAAACAGGCAAAGCCGCATATGCCGTGCGACATGGCTTCGCGTGCCACTTTGGGCACGTGTGCCATAGGTTCACCATCACGGAACTATACTAAACATTAAGTAAATGGTGAATGTATTTACCAGATCACAGAGAGATTTTTTCAGACAAACCACCAGGTTAAAAAGTAGCACCTTGTCATTGATCCCAGTGACATAGGAAAATACAAAGTAGTATGTGTTTGCTTTTTGGTAAGGCCTCCTTTTCCCCTTTACCAATGAATACCACAGAATGGAGGAAATTGCATTTTTAATCAAGCTCCTTGCAAAATATTTTATCAAGCAATAGCAGTAAGAGGTGAAAAGAACAAATAGACCAGCCACTTGAAACACAACGAAGTGTGCCCTTCCTGAATTTATATTGCTTTAGATTACAGATTAGATTTCTATAAACGCAAGTGTCCTGAAGAATTTGCTACAGCTGCTCAAAATTAGTCTGCCACAGCATCAGACATCAAAGGACCTATAACCTATTTATAAGGTAGCTAAAATGTTACTCTTTTTTTGTGTGCTAAATATGGGAATGAAAATTGTTATAACAAACTCTAAATAACTGATACTTTTTCCACCTTGTGAAAGAAAATTCCAACTAATATGTTAAAAAAAAGATTTGAGAGAACAGAACAGATGAAGGCCAGTAAGATAAGAATATGTCCATATGCTTTATGTACGGCCCAAATATATATAATTAAGTATCTGTGTTTTGAGTTGGAAGTCCCCAATTCAAATCTTCCCCAATAATTTTTTGGGTGTTACATTATTCCCATGTCTTTATTTTTTTCTTCCTATGGCACACTTTGATCATAAGTAGTACCAGCTCAATTATTTTTGGGAGAATGTCAAAGGTAAAATAGGAAATTATTTGAATATTTACAAAAATAGTTATATAAAGACTAAAATTACTGGATCAACTTCTGTGAATTTTATATTTTCTCAGAAAGAATGAATATGAGCAAAAGGCACCAGTTTGCTCTGCTCATCCTTTTACCTCATTTTCTTTCACACTTCCCTATCCTTTGGCTTTCTTCATGGTTGTCCTATGAAGCTTTGTTTTCTTCCTGTCTTTCTTATACATATGCACACATTCTTCTATACCCACACCCACTCTCATCATTTATGTACACCTTTCCATTCACTTTCAAGGCCACATGTACCACCTTAAAGAAAACAGCCATTCCAGTTGTTACTTGGTTTTGAGGGGAGGAAGCAAGTCATATCAGGAACCAGATACCAATGAACAAATGCTCAGGGGGTGTTAGAGTGCACAGATCTTGCTATCTCTAATTGGTGGGCAAAAGTTATCAGCAATGGGTTGGGCTTTAATTGGTAAATTGACTTTGGATATCAAACTGAAACAGCAAGCTTGTGACACTGTACAAACGTACCTCCATTAAAATTATGCATTAACACACTTTTTAATAAGCCAGAGGTTATCTATATGAATGTAGCAAGTAAACCGTATGAATTGAACTAAGCCCAGATCCAACAGAAGGAAAAAAGTAAGGAAGAGGAAAGTATAACATGAATATTTTTAAACCTTAAGTTGTTTTCTGAACTAGATTTCAGCTGAGTCAGGCAGATGACTAAGCTGTTCTATTTTACAGAGCTGTGGAAGAACAGAGCCAAAGTACTTACAGTTCATTCAAAACCATGGACCTCTGTTCTCCCTTCATGCTTCCATGCAGAGTTCAGAAATCTATGGCTCAGAGGCCTTTCTTCTCACTCAGCACAAATAAAGAGCAAGGTAGGTGTTACAGCAGCTCTCTTTGACACATTTTAAATTCACACTTCACACCCCTTTTCTGTAATCTTTCCCTCGTCAGACCTTGATTAATTAAAAAGAACATGCAAATCAAGATGCTAGATTTTTTTTAAAAAAAGCAAAAGCCAAAAGCTCACTTCTCCCAAAGCTTCTACCAGGTTCAACATACTAATAGGTAAAGCAAATCTCAAAAGATAATATTAACAATATTAGATCGCTAAACATCTTATGAGTCTACGTGGCAGAGTAATAATTATTAATGATAATAATAATAATAATTCCTTAATAATCCATATCTGCCTATCCTAGGTCCTTGGCAACAGGGGTGGGTTCTAAGTTACCTCGCTGCCGGTTCGCTTCCTCACACACCGTGTGGCTGCGCCGCATGGGCACGTGCGCCCTTTGCGCGCATGCGCAGTGCCAAAAAATAAAAAAAAGCTGAAAACAAGATGGCGACACATGCGCAGTGCCGAAAACTCAGCTTCTGTGCATGCTCAGAAGAAGAAAAAATATCCCCCCCCAATTCTTTTTTAAAAAGATGGCGGCAACCACGGACTGGCACTGACTGAACTGGTTCCGTGACGTCATTGTAACGTCACCAGCGGGTCGCAACTGGTTCGGGCGAACCGGTCCAAACTGGGAGGAACCCACCTCTGCTTGGGAAGGACTTGATAGGCGGACAAAAAAATGCCAAATCCAGTCTGAACATCTGACTGGTTGTGTGACGAGCCATAATTCCATATAGGCTGGCAGGACTTTCTAATGAATGTTAATTCAAATTAACATAATTCTTGGGAAGAATCATATTTTAATACTTGTCACATAGTTTAAACACATTGTTAAGATACTGAGACAGCTTCTGTGTGATTTTTCTTGATTCTCAACTGTCAACTGGCTAATATTTTGACCTCTGTTTTCTAGTGAAAATTAAAGGATTTAAGTGATCTCCAGTTAAATATTGCGTGAACCCCTCAGTTTCATGGCCAGGTTCCTAGTTTGACTGACAGTGAGCTACTTTTTCAGAATTAATGGTTGCAAAACATAATTGTATGAGATTGGGAAGGTAATTTAGATTTGATTGCTCTTTCTGTGGCAAATTGCCACAAACTACAACTCTGTAAATAGCAGGAAAAAATTATTTTGGAGTTCATGTGCAAAAAAATAGTATAAATTCATCATGTTGCAATCAAAATTGCTGAATAGTAATACATTCAATTAAAATATTTATTGCCTAGAGTCCTAGACCATTTGGATGGGATATATTAGCAGTATTAGAAATTCATAGATTTTTATTATCATAAGACAGAACATTGGGTAATTCCAGATTCATAATTTAATTTTTTATAAATAAATGATGACTATCACTTTCACATACACATACAATATAACGTATAGTATACAGATTTAAGTAAATTGCAAGAAACTTGAAATAATATTTTGAATAACCTATTTTAACAAATTAATGGGCTATTTAAAGACTATGAAATTTTGTGGCATTAAGATACAATTCAGCAAAATTCTCTTTCGGTATTTCTGCACACTCCAGAAGATATTTACAAAGACCTGGCTATCAACTTTAGTATCTTCAGAAATGCAATATGGCAGAGGGGACACTGACACACAAGTGTTGAATTTGTTACTTAGTCTTCCCATTTTGGCTTAATATACTAAGAGAAAAAATGATTGAAGATCAAGCTCTTTACTAAAGTATACTGTATACCAGGGGTGGGCAAACTATGGCTCTTTGAGGACCTGTGGACTTCAATTCCCAGAATTCCTGAGCCAGCCATGCCTGCTGTATACCAAAAATTTGATTACATATAGGTTCATGGAAATCTGGATTAATCATGTATGAAGCGTAGGCAAAAAATATAATTTTACTTAGATGTGAAGTATCTGCTACACCAGATTTAAAATCCTGCATTGAAGTTATGTGTTCATTCTCCATCTATTAATAGACCTATTATTACAACATTGAAAAAATTAAGCAACAATATTTCATATGCAGGAGAAGTTCCCTGAAGATGGGCATGAGTCAGAAGACAAAAACCTCTGGTCTTGGTGACCTACCCAGATTAGATCCTGCAACATTTTCCTGGGACACATATATTTGCCTTCATTCATGAATATTTAGTATGGTTAAGGTTTAACCTGCTATTTGTAAAGATAGTGATTTTTGGTATGTATTTTACTACCATGTTTCCCTGAAAATAAGCCCTCCTCTGAAAATAAGCCCTCCCTGAAAAAAAGCTATCCTTGAAAATACTTAAACGCATGCGCAGCCGGTCCCCGCCATTTCCTGTGGTTAGGGTTAGGGAGACAGAGCTGGAAATCAGGTAAGATGGCAAGAGAGCCCCATCTTGCTCCATGCCCCCCAAAATAATAAGACCTCCCCCAAAATAAGGCCAAGCACTTATTTCAGGGTTCAAAAAATATAAGACAGGGTCTTATTTTCGGGGAAACACGGTATGTACTTTTTAATTTCTATTTTTTTGGGGAAAGGTCTTGTTTATTTCTTGTTTTACATTGTTGTAGTTGTGCTTTATCCTTTCTTTTGTACATTCAAATACCATTCTTAAGAAATGTGTTAAATGTGCCTAGTTAAAAAAAACACACAATACAAGATGCTTGTCTTTCACTGATTAAACATACATCTCTTTTTCCATGTTACATGAAAATTACTATTGGAAGACAATATCAAATGAGAAACATGGTGTAACTAACTGAAATCACTCCCAGAATATCTCCAAACTTTCAAATGGGTTGTTGTTGGTTTACAATAGCAAAAGCATTCATCCTCTTGCCCCTTAAAGACTAAGAAACGTATTACAGCGTAAGTTTTAATGGAATAGAGTTTGCTTTTCCAGAAAACATTTACCCCACAAAAACTTTTGCGATAATCACTTTGTTAGTTTATCAGTTAAGGGCATAGCGAAATCTAGTTTTGGTAAATACAGGATGCTGTTTCAACTTTATGAATCTTCAGGAGTCAAGAAACTTGCTGTGCTGTTGCTACAATAAAAACCACAGGCTTTTATGGCCATTTAAAAGGTAACACAGTTACTATGACATTTTTCACAGGCTGCAATTTTATTAACTCTTTGGTATATTATCCCAATCCTGTTAACCTTCCACAAAAGACATTGACACTTTGGCCATTTTCTAGGCATTGGGTCAGGGGTTAGGTGAGTTCCTCTACTATTGACAGTGAGGTGATTTAACAGTTTATTCTTGGATGACAGAGGGTTATTTGGTGGGGAGATTTTTTTTAATCTTGTAAACAGCCCAGAATCATTTGTGTGAAATGATAAATCAATTATAAATTATAAAGTATAAATTATAAATTAATTATAAATCAAATAGACACATAAATAAAAGGAATAGAATAAATGGGGAGAGGAATTGTTAAAATGACAGGAAAAGTGACAGGAAATAATTACTGTCTTGTGTCTTTTTACAACACAGTTACTGATTACGACACTGATATTCTCGCTGATGTGTTGATTAATAACATATGGAGCATGATAAGAGACTTGGTATCCATTAAATCTACCTAAATCTTAAAATGCCTAAAATTTCAAATGTTCTTTTGCTTTGAAATTGGCCTTTGAATTCCTTAGCTCAAGACTGATTGATTGATTGTCAACATCAGACAATACAAGGAAAATGTTCCTTGCTGGTTTTCAGATACAGCTTTTTTAAAGTCAGATTTGTATCCATCATTGTTTTGCTTAGGGATTATAAAATTTATTTAGTATACAGTACAACAGTTAGATTGCTCACAGCTAGCTAGTGAGTGAGACACTGAAAGAATAGATTTCGAAGGACATGAAAGTTCAAATAAGTTAATTTATTGCAGAAAAGATAAAGAAGCCATTATGAAAGAATCTTGTCAATTCTATTTATAGAGAAACCATTATTTCAAATTTTCACAGCTCTTTGTTTACAAAACCGTTACAGCATTTTTGGTTGAATTGGTCATGCCATGTAGTATAAATTGGTTATCTCATGTAGTATGATAAGAATCTCTGGGCTTCCCCTATAGTTGTCCCAAAGATGCTTTTTCAAAAGGCAAGTGGACTTTCTGTTTTTTCTTTGAAGACATTTTTTATTTATTTATTTATTTATTTATTTATTTATTTATTTATTTATTTATTTATTTATTTATTTATTTATTTAATGCTCTTCTATGCCGCCCCTCAGGGCGGCGTACAACATTTTAGAGAACAACTAAACATTAAAATTATTAAAAACAAATTTAAAAAGTATCAAAAACAACATATGATAACATGCATACATGGGGGAAAGTATTCTCAAAGTCACCCCGCCTGCAGGAAGAGCCATGTCTTAATGGCTTTTCGGAAGGCCAGCAAGGTGGGGATAACTCTGATCTCTGGGGGTAGTTGGTTCCAGAGAGCAGGAGCCCCTACAGAGAAGGCCCTCCCCCTGGGCCCCGCCAGTCGGCATTGTTTGGCTGACGGGATCCGGAGGAGGCCCGCTCTGTGGGACCTAACCGGTCGAAGGGAAATGTGAGGTAGGATGCGGTCCCGGTGGTAACCTGGACCTAAGCCATGTAGGGCTTTAAAGATGATGATCAACACCTTGAATTGTACCCGGAGACCAATGGGCAACCAATGCAACTGGTGGAGTAAGGGTGTTACGTGGGTGTATCTTGAAACACCCACCACAGCACGCGCAGCCGCATTTTGCACCAGTTGAAGTCTCCGAATACTCTTCAACGGTAGCCCCATGTAGAGCGCATTACAGTAGTCCAAACGGGAGGTGACAAGGGCATGAGTGACCGTGAGTAAAGCCTCCTTCTCCAAGAATGGTCGCAATTGGTGCACCAGGTGAACCTGTGCAAAAGTTCCTCTAGCCACAGCTGTGAGATGTTGGTCTAATTTTAGCTGTGGATCTAGGAGAACTCCCAAATTGCGAACCCGTTCCGAGGGAGTTAATTTTTCTCCCTCAAGAACCAAGGAGGGACAGTCGGCATGGTCCTTAGGAGGCAATATCCAGAGCCACTCAGTCTTGTCGGGGTTGAGCTTGAGTCTGTTTCTCCCCATCCAGATCCTGACATCGTCCAGGCATCGGCACATTACATCGGCTGCCTCCCTGAATTGAGTCGGGGTGATGATGTACAGCTGGGTGTCGTCAGCGTACTGATGAAAACATACCCCGTGTCGACGGATGATCTCCCCCAGCAGTTTCATGTAAATGTTAAACAGGATGGGCGAGAGAACCGAACCCTGAGGCACCCCGCAGGTCAGGGGCCTAGGAGACGACCTCTGCCCTCCTGTTAACACCGACTGCGTCCTATCAGTGAGGTAAGAGGAGAACCACCACAAAACGGTGCCTCCCACTCCCACCTCGCCGAGACGACGCAGCAGGATACCATGGTCGATGGTATTGAAAGCCGCCGAAAGGTCAAGTAGCACCAGGATGGAAGAATAGCCCCCATCCCGGGTTCGTCAGAGATCATCCATCAGGGCGACCAAGGCAGTTTCTGTACTGTAGCCGCACCTGAAACCTGATTGGTAGGAATCCAGATGGTCAGTTTCCTCCAATAACCGAAGAAGCTGAAACGCCACCACCTTCTCAACAACTTTACCTATAAAAGGTAAGTTGGAGACCGGATGAAAGTTCTTCAAATCCACTGGATCCAGGGAAGGCTTCTTGAGGAGGGGTCTCACCACCGCAGCCTTTAAAGACTGCGGTACGGATCCCTCCCTAAAGGAAGCGTTGACCACCACCTGGATCCAGCCACGTGCCACCTCTCTGCTGGCTGAAACCAGCCAGGAGGGGCAAGGGTCCAATAAACAGGTGGAAGAGCTCATCGCACCCACGGCCTTGTCCACGTCATCAGGAGAGACAGGCTCAAACTCCTCCCACAACGCTGGACTAAGACTTGCCCCTGTCAACTCAATGGACTCTGTCCAGCCGGAGTCCAGGTTCGACTGGATCTGAGCGACTTTATCCATCAGAAACTGCGCGAATTCCTCAGCCCTACCTTGCAAGTGTTCCTAGCTCCCCCCTTTAGCAAGGAGGGCGCGAGTCACCGTAAACAACGCTGCTGGGCGAGAATCTGCTCATCCAAGAAGCTTCTTCAGCTGTGACTGGATTGTGGGGAATGGAAGCATTTATACTCCTTGCAGAAAGCTGGTCATTTGCATTCTTGTAGCGAGTTGGAGGTTTATCTGTATCGAGTGGTTTGAAAGAGGGGTCAAAGAGGCCATCTATGTCAAAATTGAATAGCCATCTCTCAACCAATGCGACATCATCTATCTCCAGTCTACAAAACTTTTTCAACAGTTCCAAGAAGGCTCCACACCCATTTGCAACACTCAGGTGACCCTGATGACACAGATAAACCTCCAGGTGGCTTTAACAATTCTAACAGAATGCAAATGACCAGTTGTCTGCAAGGAGTATAAATCCTTCCATTCCCCACCATCCAGTCCAGCAGTGGGTTGCTCCCGGTTCATAGAACCGGTAGTGCTGGCGACGGAAGGCTCCGCCCACCCGCCTGGGATGCTTCTGCACGCGCGAACCGGTGGTAAATTTTTTTACAACCCACCACTGATCCAGTCACAGCTGAAGAAGCTTCTTGGATGAGAAGTGAAACGTCTTCAAAGAAAAACCAAAAAGTTCAGTTGCCTCTTGAAAAAGCACCTTTGGGTCCCCTGTAATAAGACGTTTATTCTTTAAAAGATAAAAAAAATCCTTTTATTTTTGCTGAGCTGCAATATCTTAATTACCCAGATATTGGGATGAGTTACACCCTTAAGGATCAAAGCAGCTAAAGGCTGCTTTGCTTTGATTGATAACTAGGACATACTTTGAAGAGCAGTATTTGAGGAATTGGCATTTTATAGACCTGTCATTATACTTGAAGCCTTCATAGATGTCCAGGAAACAGAACAGAACACAACGGAACGGAACAGAATAGAATTCTTTATTGCCAAATGTGGATTCACACAAGGAATTTGTTTAATTGTTTCTTATTATGAGCAATACTGGAGAGATATTGTCAGTTAGAAAGGCAAGATATAAATGTAAAATGTCCTGAATAATTATGTGCATCCACCACCTATACTCATGTAACTAACTTCTTGGACTCTCTCTGGCACTTCGAGCTCCTGTAATAAGCACCAACCACTATTAACCTCTTAGAATCAGACCTTTATCACAATGGACAAGATTATCTTGGTCAATCAAATGTCAATACATCTGATTTCACAAGTTGAAAGTTTGGCACTTGAATATCCAGGCAATTCCATCTCAGTAAATGATTATCTACTAATAAGAATGGCACTTACTGGTCATCTCCAACCTTCTTCACCCATGCCATATCCCTTTGTGACTGACTAGCTGCGAGATCCTAAGAAAAATTAGAGCAAACTTTGTTATAAATACATACTCATGGTTATACAATCCCCAGTACAACAAGCCAGGGGAACACAGCTAGAGGGAAGCTCCATTTTGTAAATGGAACAAATAAGGTCTTATTTGCACTATTTCAACTTGATTTTTATCCTTATGGCTTCCATTAACATTTTAAATTAAAGTTCTAATTTGAATCTGAAATCATTGCAAAACACATGTCCTCACAACTAAAGCTAATATAGGCAACAAAAGTTAAAAGAAAATAATGAAATTCAGAATGACAAATATTTTTTCAGGAACTACCTAATACTTATCAGAGGAAAGTACTTATTATGCCTTCTTAGGGAGAAACTTCGATCATTTCAAAGTTTCCATTGAAAAAGAACCTATATTATATATTGTTCAATTGTGTGTGTGTGTGTGTGTGTGTGTGTGTGTGTGTGTGTGTGTGTGTGTGTGTGTGTGTGTGTGTGTGTGTGTGTGTGTGTGTGTGTGTGTGTGTATATATATATATATATATATATATATATATATATATATATATATATATATATATATATATATATATATATATATATATATATATATATATATACACACAATATAATTATATTATATATAATATAAAAGTTTTTAAATCAATTTTGACTCCTGGCTATCGCCTGGGCATGCATCCCCATGCAGTTTTCTGGGCAACATTTAAAAAATGATTCACCTGAATTCAGAACTCAAAGACTGATTAACCCAAAGTCAACCACTTGGGTCTATGTCTAAGGGAGGAGTAGAACTCACAGTATCTGTTTCTAGCCTGGTGAATCATAGTATATAGAACATAGAATAACAGGGTTGGAAGGGATCTGGGCGATCTTCTAGTCTGACCCCTTGCTTGAGGAGACCCTGTACCATTTCAGACAAGTGGCTGTCCAATCTCTTCTTAAAAGCCTCCAGTGATGGGGCACCACAACTTCTGAAGGCAAGGCATTCCATGGGTTAATTGTTCTCACCGTTAGAAATTTCTTCTTAGTTCTAGGTTGCTTCTTTCCTTGATTAGTTTCCATCCATTGTTTCTTGTCTTGCCTTCTGATGCTTTGAAAATAGGTTGACCCCACTCATCTTTGTGGTTGTCCCTCAAATATTATTTTTTGATATATTGATCAATATATTATTAAGAAAGTTATATAGTTAATTATGGTAATAAGAATTAAATCCCAATGATCTTACTATAAAATAAGAAAGACCTATGCATTAGAAAATGGAAACTTATTTAACAAATATAATAAATACGCGTGATTTTCAGATGTTTTAATCAGTAACTCAGTAATTGAGTGCAACAATCTGAAAATGAGACTTAACTTATTTGACTAAAATAAATGTTCTGCTATTGAAGGAGAAGCAATGGCAGAACCTGGGGTGGAGTTAAAATAAAGATCAGCATATAATCCCTACGTTGCCACAAATGAACTAAGTTCAAACCTCTTTGAATTCTGTTGACCTTATCTAACCCCTTAACTTTTAGTTGAGAAGATTCAGGGATATAAACATGATTGGCAATACATTAGTTTAATTGGACTTTCATAATCTTTCATGTCTGAAGCTTTTGCCTATAGCAGTGATGGCGAACCTATGGCACGCGTGCCACAGGTGGCACGCGGAGCCATATCTGCCGGCACGCGAGCCGTTTCCCTAGCTCAGCTCCAGCGCACATGTGTGCCCCAGCCAGCTGATTTTCGGCTTGCACGGAGGTTCTGGGGGGGGCATTTTAGGCTTCCAGAGGGCTTCTGGGAGGACAAGGGAGGGTGTTTTTGCCCTCCCCAGGCTCCAGGGAAGCCTCTGGAGCCTGGGGAGGGCGAAAAACGGGCCTACCAGGCCCACCAGAAGTTGGGAAACAGGCCGTTTTTGCCCTCCCTAGGCAAAATTAAATTATGGGTGTGGGCACTCGCGCATGCGTGATAGCCCGTGCGCACACGTTTTTGGCACCCGAGGAAAAAAAGGTTCGCCATCACTGGCCTATAGTCCTCTGTATTGTCTCTACTATGTTTCCCAACCAAGCAGGGTCAGGATTGAAGTATGCTGGTGGTTGTAAATTTAATAATATAAGAAACAGTGAACAACATCCACAGGGGCATACAGTTTTTCATGGAATGACAAAACAATGTTACATCACAAGTTGCACTCTTCTGGGGGAAAGTAGACAAGTGATGGGGATTGTGTTGTGGTACTGCTGGTGTTAGACTGATTCTTCTTGCCCTGTCTGATGCCACTGCTTGAAAAGGCTACAGCATCTTCTCTACTTCTTTCTGCTTTAGCTGTACAACATTCATTCCAATCAGGACACTAGAAAAATTAAAGCTGTCAAGTAAGATATTACAAATACAGAACAGGAAGGTTATACTGTATTTCTTAATTTGTACCTGGGAGCTCTGCTATTATTATTATTTTTAGAAAGAATGCACCTTTATTTTATATAAGCAATGTGTTTAACTAATCCATGATAGTGGAAAATATCTGAAGAACTTCAGGCAGATTTTTCAGAAAATCAGGGAATGGGGACATTAGGTTCAAGAGTTTGGATACAAAAGTCAATAGGCAAAGCTGGCTGGGGAATTCTGGGAAGGCCACATATCTTAAAGTTGCCAAGGTTGAGAAAGACTGATGCAGGATATGCCCATAGTATAGGACAAAAGTTTGTCCTTGTTTCGTTTATTGGAATTTAGTTTATTGGAATTTCTATGCCGCCCAACTCCCAGAGGGACTCTGGGCGGCTCACAGTATTGTTGTATAATGTGGTCTAGTTTTATTGGCTTGAATACAAACATCCAGGGATAGATATTCCTCACTGAAACTTCTAGGATTATAGCAGATAATAGGAAACTCCTATCTCAGCTACATTTGTTTTTTAATTAGAGGGATGATAATAAATCAATGACATAGTCCCATACAGCAAGCATCTTTGCATGTAACATATCTAGCTGCAATTATCAGCTAATTCTGAAGGTGGGAGGTATGGTACACGGACTCAGATATTTTCATACCCAGAAGTCACAGAAACCCCAGAAAAATACAAGGGTATTTTTAAATAACTTTCAATACCAAACAGTCTGCATCATGGACATCCCCCAAAATGTTAAAAACTGCAGACAGAAAATTCTTTCTAAATTACAGGTAGCCCTTAACATATGACCACAATTGGGACCAGAATTTCATTGCTAAGCAAGGTTGTTGTTAAGTAAGTCACACCAAATTTTACAACAAATCACTGCAGTTGTTAAGTGAATCACATAGTCAGTAAGCAAATCCAGCTTCCCCCTTTGCTTGTTGGAAGCCAGCTGAAAGTTTGCAGTTGGTGATCACATGATCCTGGGATACCGCAACCATTGTAAATACATGCTGGTTGCCAAGCACCCAAATTTTAATCACATGACTCCACCCCACATGACTGTGGGGATACTGAGATGGTCATGGGACAGCCGATTGTAAGTCACTTTTTTCAGTGTCATTGTAACTTTGGTTGGTCACTAAACAAATGGTTGTAAGCTGAGGACTACTTGTATTTGCTATTTCATAATTTCCACCAGTTTCATGTTTTGAGACCTCAACTACGGAGCTTTTATTACAAATAACATTTCAAACTGCCTTGATCTTTTTATAAAAGTGATTAAATGTCTCAAACAAGATCTCCAAGGCATTAACTAACAGTACGGGGAAATCGTGTTAGAAATACCTGAGCCCTGGTCTCCTGCAGCTGCTTCACCTCTGCCTGCAGCCTTTCACATTCAGTCTTCAACTGTTCTTCCCGGTGCTGACAGTTCTGGATTTCCTGCCTTGACTTCTCAAGCTCCACTTCCAGCCTTTGGACCTCCAAGGCTTCTGCCTGTTCCAGGCTCCGTGAGCTTGGCCAGTTCATTGAGCGATCCAGTACTAAGGATGTGGAGGGGGGGGGGTTGTGAAGAGTAAAAAAGGTGGGAGGAGACATAGAGAAAGTCATTATCAAAGAGGTCAAGATGGAAGATAGACTGGCAAGGCTAAATGTTTCTCAAAACGATAAAGGACCATTATGTTGAGTTCCTCAGAACTGGAATTGCAAAGAAATAAGACTCTTTGTACTTTTTTTTTAAAGGACAAATAACTTGTAACAACAATACTGGGCAATTGCTTCCGAAAATAATCCCTATGTGACAACAATCTTTGGTAACCATTATAAACTAGCAAAAGGATATCTCCTGGCCAGACTTCAAAATATGAAAGCAGACTTGTGGTTAATTTCTAAGTCTTAGGCCAGAATTAATAATAGAACACTCAGCTTACTGACTTCAGTTATTTATTTTAAATATTCATAATGATGAAATTAGGAAGAAAAGGTGAGAATAAAAAATATTGATATGGAAGCATGATCTGTTGCAACAGGTTTTGAGAATTCTGGACAATACTGGCTCCCGGATTGAGATGGGCCCAGCAACAGTGCTTGCTTTTCCTCTGTTAGAGCCTTTTCTCCATCAGTTAGTGTTAGTCCATCTGGCTGTGCTGGGAGCCTTCAAAATATCACAAGAATGGTGCACCTAACCATCCAGTAAAGGTAATACGTAAAACCATCCAGAAAACTGGACTGTGGAAAAAGATTCACCAATCAACCATTTTATCCTTTTCCTGTATTCCTTATGTTTCTTCTAGGAATTCAAAGCAAGTAAAGGTCAAAGGGAAAGCAATATTTTGGAAATGGACTAGTCTGCAGGCACCCAAGATTCAAGGACCCATAGCACCACCTACTGGCTGACAAATGTTAGTGCCATAATGTGAATAATCTCCATTTACACATGGGAAACAGATAGATTGGGCTAGGCCAGCCTGACATTAAATTCTGAATTATCAATGTGCTTGCTCCATTTTTCCAAGCCTTTAAAAACTTATCTGTGGATCTCTTGCTGGTATAGGCCATGATTCATCCTCACAGGATTCTGGAATGAAGAATGTTTTACATTGATAAATCAGATAGAAATCTGGTATCAGGGCCTGGATTGACATGGCCCCAACTATAATTACTAATACAGTTGAAGAAATATTCATATAGAAGTCTGGGCCTCATAATTGTGGTTTCACAATTCATCTTCAGTCTGCAACATTTTTTCTATTTGTATATAACACCTCCATCAAATACCTAGGATGGATGAATGGATATTTTTTTCTGTGTTTTAATGTAAAATACTAGCTATATCTGCAAAATACAAATATTAAAAATGATTTTTAATATTTATACAGCCTGGGCTGGAGAAATACAAATATTTCCATCCCCACGAGTTTCACACAACATGGTGGACTATGAGGCATGATGGGAGCTGTAGTTCAGCATCTTCTGGAATGCCCAGAAATTTCTGATATAGCAAGTTTCATGAACTTAAAATATTTCACAAATATTATCCTACAGTCAGTCTTGTTTTAGCCTCATAGGATAGTTTTGAGACATAGTTTAAATTTAACACAGCTCTTTGGATAAATTTGGTATAGAATTTAAAATAATCTTTTGGAAATGTAGATCAGTTAGAAATTTGAAATAGTTTCAGTTGATTACATGATACATTAATCATGTTTAGGTCAATTTTCATACATTCATTATATATACAATTCAGTGTATTTATTCACAGCACTATTTGAATAATTGGCATTGCTGTACATTTTCAACTGGATATTAATGGTATACTACAGTGGCAGATTTCAAAGAATTTATGTTATATGTTATTACCTGTGTTGTATGTCTGTATATTATATTACAAATTTTTACTGGATAATAACTTCCTTTTAACTATGACTGTTTTTAATTCAGTATTTTTAATTCTTTTTTATTTTAAATGTCAAGATTGTTGCACAATAAAAATAAAAGATACTAATATTATAATTTAGTATATATTTTACTTCTATTTATGGATAAATGAACAAATAAATGTTGATGAGTCAATGTACTACTGGAAGGCAAGATTTTGCAGAGTTAAGATTTCCCTCAAGTCTCTAGGTCCAGCCTCTGAATAGCTGACCTCAAATGACCTCAGCAGCTGAAAACGACTAAGGTAAAGGTAAAGGTTCCCCTCGCACATATGTGCTAGTCGTTCCCGACTATAGGGAGTGGTGCTCATCTCCGTTTCAAAGCCGAAGAGCCAGCACTGTCCAAAGACGTCTCCGTGGTCATGTGGCTGGTATGACTAAACGCCGAAGGTGCACGGAATGCTGTTACCTTCCCACCAAAGGTGGTCCCTATTTTTCTACTTGCATTTTTTACATGCGTTCGAACTGCTAGGTTGGCAGAAGCTGGGACAGGTAACGGGAGCTCACTCCATTACGCGGCACTAGGGATTCGAACTGCCAACCTTTCTGATCGACTAGCTCAGCGTCTTAGCCACTGAGCCACCGCATCCCTCAACGACTATCTGACTTCAAAAGATATATTTGACCACATAAATCCCTTAAGTTATCTGACTTCATCTTCTGTCTCTCTGAAATCTGACCACTGACCTATTTCTGATCACATCTCCTTTCACTGATCCTTTAGAGTAGACATTCAGCTATTTTTCATGTACTATGATTACTGCCTACATTTGATGCATCTCAACCATCTGCAGTCCTTTTAACCCTGTACTGTTGGTTCCAAAAATTGATTTTCCCAAATTGCAGTGCCACATTTTGGTTAATGCAGCATTCTCCAAACAAGTACCTTCAGATGTGCTGCAGCTACAATTCCCAATATTTCTACACAGGATATTTAATTCTGGGATTTGTAGTTCCAAACTTTGGAGAGGATCAATTGAGTATAGCTGGTTTCAAACCTAACAGTCAATATCTTGTTTTCTGGACTAGAAATTAAAAAAAAAAATCACCATGAGTGCCATGAAGTGATCGGAACTGAACTTCTTGATTTTGAAGTTGAGAGTTGAGATTTTGGAAAGTGTTGCCATCTCTCTGCCTTAACTGCTGTTCCAGGCTCCGAATGCGATTCAAATGCGTATCAACAAGTGCTCTCTGCAGAAAGACCAAGATAGAAACAGACGTTGTGATAGAAAGGATAGTTAATCCAGTAAGCAGAGAAGCCTTCAAATCCAAAGAAGCTGTCCTCAACTTCGCCTTCGCTCCAATCTAAGGCCAATCCCCACTCTTCTGCTCTGAAGTCTTCATTCTGAGTTCACTCTGATCCTGATAAACTTTTCCTTCATTTTAGTTTTCTTTTTTTTTTGTTTCAATTATTTATTAATTCATCAGAATATAAAAGGAATACAAAGAAAAAAATAAAAATAATGGAAAATAGGGGAAAGGAAGGGAAAGAGGAAAAGGCATAGGGAAAAGGGGGAAAGAAAGAGTAAAATATTGACTTCCGACTCTTTTTGGCACAGTAGAATAAGGTATTCTTAAACATACAACCTCAACTTTTTACTTATACATAATAATATCATTTCTATAACAACAAACCTATCTAGTCGGCAAAACCCCAAATCAAAATTTCATATCATTCTTTTCCATCTGAAGCATTTTTTTTCCATCTCAAGCACAAAGTCTAATAGTGGTTTCCAAGTAGAAATAGTTGTTTTCTTTAATCAGTCAATTTAGCCATCTCTGCTAGCTCCATCAACTTTGCAGCCATTTGTTCATTGTGGGAATCAAAGTATCCTTCCATTCTTGGGCATAGAGTAATTAATAACTCTTCAGTTAAAGATTTTATGTTGCAATTAGCTAAAAAACAAATCTACTCAACAATAGCATCTTAATTTCATTCAGGGCTCAGTAGTGGGTTTCACTTACCTTCGCTACCAGTTCAGAACTGTGAACGCTTGCATGCGGCACTTCTGCACATGCGCAGAAACTTCTGCGCATGTGCAGATCGTCCGTGATGACATCTGGGTGGGTGGGCGAAGCCTCCTGCCACTGCTGCTACTGGTTCTACTGAACCGGAGCGAACCGATAGCAACCCACCACTGTCAGGGCTCATATATTAAGCAAGAATATAGCTAAAACAATAGCAATTTCTGATAATGCTCCAATTGTATTAGGTCTTTTCAATCCATGATCTCAATTTTAATTCCTTTTAAATGGAGATTAAGTATCTAATTATTACATAATATTTAGCTCAAAGACAGCATTGCTAAAGGATTATAAAATACCTCCAAGGACATAATACAATTGAATGAAGAACATTTGAAGAAAGGTTGCAGGAATTGAGTATGTCTAGCTGAATGAAAAGGATTAGAGGTCACATGGTAGCAGCGTTTCAATATCTAAGGGGCTGTCACAAAAGAGAGGAGGTTCAACCTATTCTCCAAAGCACCTGAAGGCAAGACAAGAAGGAGAGAAACAATCTAGAACTAAAGAGAAATTTCCTGTGAAATTAATCAGTGAAACAACTTGACTCCAGAAGTTGTGGGTGCTCCAACACTAGCGGTTTTTAAGAAGAGATTGGACAATCATTTGTCTGAAATAGTATAGGGCAGTGATGGCGAACCCTTTTCGGTTCATGTGCCAAAAGGGGGGGTGGGAGTGCGTGCGTGCCCACCCATAATTCCATGCGCCCTCCTGCACATGTGTGCATGACCCCGCTCCCAGCACATGATGGCACACCCATTTTTCGCTCTCCCCAGGCTTCAGAGCCTTTCTAGGAGCTGGGGAGGGCGAAAACGGCCTTCCCCACCCCCTCCGGAGGCTGAAAACAGGCTGTTTCCCCGACTCCCAGTGGGCCCAGAAGGCCTGAAAATCAGATGGCCGGCGCACGCATGTGTGCCGGACCTGAGTTCGCATGCCCACTGATATGGCTCCGCGTGCCACTTGTGGCACGCGTGCCACAGGTTCACCATCACGGGTATAGGGCTTCTTGAATGAGCAGGAGGTTGGACTAGAAGTCGTCCAAAGTCCCTTCCAACTGTTCTCTTCTCTTCTGTTCTATTCTATTCATAGTGGTAAGTAGCTGGTAGATAGGAAAAAAATCCAAGTTCCATTAAGTAAACAAAAGGACATACAGAATAATTATAGCATTTTATTCTATTTATACATGTAATAATTCTGAAAATCTTAAGTTTACAGATTGTAGATAAACTCTAAACTCACTAAATTAATTGATGATCATGGAGATTTATTTAGTCAGTTAAGAGAAGCTGAAATAGCACATTTTTAAACTGATAAGCTGCTTTGAACTGTTTAAATGTTTAAAAAAATGAATACCAAATAAATATTATTTATGTAAAAAATTACATATAGTTTCCTACCTTGTGGAACTAAAGTAGTAGTGTTCTGTTATTCTTTAACCAAATAAGGATCTCCACAGAAGATCAACAAAAAAGCCTATTACATTGTTAAATCAAGATTTTTTAAAAAGTTCACCACATTGTTAATCTATAAGCTAAAAATGTTTATAAATAAATGTTTCCTAATCAATCTGGATTTATTCCTAAAACAAACCTAGACAATTAATTTATAGGTGTATTATGTGTTGTTAATGTGTTATGCAAAACATAATAAAATCCCATTTTATTTCCAAGAGCCATGGTGGCGCAGTGGTTAGAATGCAGTATTGCAAGCTAATTCTGCTGACTACTGGCTGCCAGCAGTTCGGCAGGTCAATTCTCACTGGCTCAAAGTTAACTCAGCCTTCCATTGTTCCGAGGTTGGTAAAATGAGGACCCAGATTTTGGGGGGCAATATGCTGACTCTGTAAACCACTTAGAGAGGGCTGTAAAGCACTGGGAAGCGATATATAAGTCTGCTATTGCTATTTGCTTTGCTCTGCCTGGATATCTTCCCACATCTGATGAAGTCAAATGCATACAATATTTCTCAAAACATTATTGGAAATAAAATAGAGATTATCTGCAGGCCAGAATAACAGTTGGGACTGGGATTGCCATTGCTAAGCAATGCAGTTATAAAGCATTACATCATTCCTTCTTTCCTCTACAGTCACATGGAGCACTAAACATTTTGGCTGAACACTTTGTATTCTTGATCAGTGGCATCTGCAGGGTCAAATAGGGGGATAGAATAATAAAAGGAATGATACAAACCGATCCTATTTTGTACAAGTACTGTGACATTGCATGCACATTTAAAAGAGTTAGAGCTTGTGTCACACTGCTCCTTTCATCATTCTAAGAAAAGCAACAAACTCATATTCCTGACTTAAGTCAGGGCGACATTTTTCTGTCATTGCTGAATAGAAAAACTGTGATTAGAATTGCTATTCTTCCTTAATTTGTTTTCCTGTTTCAATGTTTCCAATTCACATTAATTAATTGATGTGCACATGGCAAGGAAACGTTTGTTTATATAAAATAGTTTTCGAAGGCTTAGACAAAGCATAGAAGAGAGATTTAGGTAGAGCAACCTGAAATATTAGAATTATTATTATTTTATGCCTTTTTTATATGTAACTCAAGGAACTGAACATACCTAATACTCCTGCCTCTTATTTTCCCCACAGCAACAACCCTGTGAGGTGAATTGGGCTGAAAGAATGATGGGTCCAAAGTCATCCAGCGGGCTTTCATGCCTGAGGGTGGGCTAGGACTTGGTCCTGTTTCTAGTCAGCACCTTTACTACTACACTAAACTTTAAACATAATAAAAATTATACTAATTTTATTATTACTTCAGTTTAAGATGAGTAACACATATTATTCAGATCTCAAAGGAGGTTTACTGAATTAGTGCTAGATATTCAGCCTGTAAAGCAATATCATTTCTCCCTGATATTAAAAGTACTATTCCTTATAGTACTATTCTCCCATAAAACTGTATTGTACTACATATTGTCATCATGCTGAAGGAGTGTAATCAAATCATTGTGTACAACCATTTCTGGTGACAATGCCCACGCAGTTATACAGTTATTTGGGTTGGAAGATTTTCAAATAAAATGGAAAAAAGTATATAATATATTTAATAATTCATTTGATTTGATTAGATTAATTTTTCGTCTTTCCTAGGAAGTAAAAATAAAATGGCATAACACAAGAAATTAATTCAATGTTGTTTTGAGCTGCCAATTTTACTATAAGAAAACACTGCAAAGCTTAACTACATCAATGGAGTTTAAAATATGGGAATTAGCAAAGGATGTAAATTTATACAGCAACCAATAATCTTGAAGAACGTTTTAATTAAATATTCACATTGAGTGTTCTTTTATTTAGTTGTATAAACAAAGTAATTCCTAAGTCATTACATCCACCTATAAAATATGTTTTAGAAATAATGAATGTGGATGTTTATTTATGTTTATCTTTCTTTAAATTCTCTCTCTCTCTGTGTGTGTGTGTGTGTGTGTGCATAAGCGCACCTAATATATTGTAGATTTTCACAACTGGCATCAATGAAGCAGTATTGAGCCTCATTCTCTAGCTAGAATAGAAAAGCCATCAAGGTCCATTAACATGGTAAAAGAAAAACATGACTGGCGCTCAAAACAGAAGTCAATCAGAAACCAGCTTTCTTGGCCTCCCATGATATGGACCATGGATCAGCTTGCCAAGTTCAAATACAAGAGCCCAGTCAGCTCATTTCAGCTGCCTGTGAACTGTCAAGAGGTACACCATAAAGCAGCTCAGTCTGCCTTTGAAGATGCCAGCCATAGCTGCTGGAGAAACATCAGTACTAGACCATGGCCATTTCGTTGAAAAGTCCATCACTGCTTCATATCTTTCTCTTGTTTTTCTCTTTTTTCTCTTTCCCAAACTTTATTTTTTTTAATTCTCAACTTTCTCCCTGTTTGAAAGAGGTTCGACCAGTCCTTTTTTTCATTTACATGTAGTCCTCGACTTACGGCCACAATGGAGTCCAACATTTATGTTGTTAAGTGAGAAATTTGTTAAGTGAGTTCTGTCCCATTTTATGACTTTTCTTGCCACATTTGTTAAGTGAATCACTGCAGTGGTTAAGTTAGTAACTCGGTTGTTAAGTGAATCTGGCTTCCCCATTGACTTTGCTTGTCAGAAGGTTGCAAAAGGGGATCACATGACCCTGGGACATTGCAATGGCCATAAATGTGAGTCAGTGGCCAAGCATCCGAATGTAAATTATGTGATCATGGGGATGCTGCAACGGTCATAAGAGTGAAAAATGGTCATGTCACTTTTTTCAGTACTGTTGTAACTTCGAACAGTCACTAAACGAACTGTTATAAGTGGAGGACTACCTGTACTGACACATTTTCTTAAAAAACAAATTGTATCACACTCTCATGTTTATTTTTAGTTTCTAAAAATTAATACAGTCTTAAGAATCTGAAGAGATTCTTTGAGAAACAACAGAAAAAGAGCCGTGGTGGTGCAGTGGTTATAATGCAATACTGCAGGCTACTTCTGTTGATTGCCAACTGACTGCAATTTGGCAGTTCGAATCTCACCAGGCTCAAGGTTGACTCAGCCTTCCATCCTTCAGAGGTAGGTAAAATGAGGACCCAGATTGTTGGGGGCAATATAAATATACTGTACATTGCTTACTGATGTAAACCGCTTAGAGTAGGGGTGGCCAAACTATGGTTCTTTGAGGACCTGTGGACTTCAACTCCCAGAATTCCTGAGCCAGCCATGCATGCATGCATGGCTAGCTCAGGAATTCTGGGAGTTGAAGTCCACAGGTCCTCAAAGAACCATAGTTTGGCCACCCCTGGCTTAGAGAGTGTTTGCACTGTGAGGCGGTATATAAATGTCACTAATAAATAATAAATAAATATATAAGTCTAAGTGCTATCGCTATTAAGCCAACAGATGCGGGGATAGAAATGACAGCATTCCCCCACACCTGAAAAACTGTATTATGTTATCCAACATTTCATCCTGGAAATCCTTAAACTATCGAGTGCTCTCAGGATTACTGACGAACCCCACCTCCTTGCTATCATTGTATGTTCTTTCCTTCAAGAAGTCCTTTGGGTGACTTTGCTTTGGACTTGTATCGCACCCTCTAAAAGAGTTAGATTAGTTCCCTTTATTCAAAATATGGCCCTGCTGAATTTGTTCTGCTATAAAACACCCTGGATTTCCGCCTCAAAATTACTTCTGCTGTTGAGTATGAAATGTTGAATAACAGGGCTCCTTAGTTTGACTCACCAAGCAAAATTATGTTTTTCTTGAAAGCACAGTTAAGACCAATTATTATGATGCTTATAAGACTGGATAACAAGAATTGCAAGTTCTATATTAAGTTATGTCCTAATGCACACTTCAAGGGGGGGCAAAAGGGATCAAGGCTTGCCAACACAGTTCTGACTGGCTAAATAATAATCTTATAGCTTTTTATAATTAGTATGGCAGATTATCGTAGGTGGGGAATAAAAGAAAAGATATACCATTAAATCCATTAGTCACTGAATTCATGAGAAGTTCTAATTCTGCCATTCAAAACCAACCCCACTGAATAAGACAAATTGCCTCTGCGTGATTCAGAAACGCTTTATGGGGGGCTTTTTGGCAAAAGTCAGGGAAGCAAATGGCATTCCCTATTCACCTAAATTAAGATTCATGATGCTTATGGCCATCCAAGCTATTTTGGAAGATGAAGCAAAAAAATCTTAGAAATACCCATGCCATCTGAGGCAGGATTGCAGTTTGTGGCAGCAAAACCTCATGGGACTTCTGAAATCTTTAGTGGCAACTCCAGAGCCCTCCTAAGTTGCCAGAAAATTAGGTTGCCAGAAAATTAGACCTTGATTGACCCAATAATTGTGATTGGAATTTCCTCCACTAACATCACCTGACAATTAATAATAGCAGTCTCAGCACTCCCTGTTGCTGTTGTTTCATGAGGATTGCAAAATTGTTAAACAAGTCCCAGGTGGCTTGCAAGAAGGCCACGAGGCAAATAAGTATCTTCTGCCCAGTGGGTGTCCACAGTAAGATGCATTACAAACATGGATGGATCTGGGAATAGCTGCTACTGGGCAGGAAAGGGTAGATGGGCGGCTGATGAGATAAAGCGCTATCACAGTGAGGCCAAGGGTGGCTGCTGCAGGGTGGGGGAGAGTGTAAACGACCTACCCAAAGCAACTTGCAACCTTCCTTGTTGGCTTAGCTATTGATTTTGCTTTGGGAAGCCAGCAGGGCAGGTTGCAAATGGCAATCACATAACCATATGATGCTGCAGCCATCATAAATCAAGCCAGTTGCCAAAATTGATATCATGTGACTGTGCTGGGGTGCTTGAATGGTTGGAACTTCTAGGACCAGTCATAAATACCACTCATTTAGCACCATTGTAACTTCAAAATCCCTGATTGAGTAGTTGTTAAACAAAGACTAGCTGTGTAATTTTTTAATGTGATAGAAGTTAAAACAATAAAACTGTCATCAGTTCTACGTTTGGCTCATATTGTTTTACTGTTTTTATTGATGTTATGTTGTTTATGTTTGACATGGCTTTTATAATCTGTAATGAATGAATCGAAATTTATTTAAGGTCCAAGACCAAACACAATAAAAGACCAGTAATCAATAACTACAAAAAATGTGAGAAAATCCTAACACAATTAGCAGCTAACAATTAATAGCGTGAGGGAGGAACCAGATGGCTTCTAACAGCTACAGCTATAAATAAGAATTTTACATTCTTTTTAGAAGAATGGTCACCAAGGAAAAGGGTAATAACTTCCTGGTCACAATAGCAATTAGAGTTATTAACAATTGGAAGTATTAAACTTCATTGTCCCTGAGTGTACAATGGACATTTCAAAAGCACATGTGAAATGGATTCTAACCAAGTCTTAATAGAAATAAATTTGGATTTCATACGGGCAGCATATAGATCTACTGGTTGTTGCTCTAACATTTAGCAACCATTTCTGACCAAAGTAAATAGTCTCCTACCTGAAGGATATAAAATGTGATAGAAATATTTAGAGACAGATCTTGGAGGAGGAACAATTGTGCTATAAAAGAGTTGGAAGAGTTTGGCTCTATCGTAATCTCTGTAAATCACCAAGTCTCTGGATTTCAGCAGGGTAGAAATTTGAAAACTAAACCAATACATATAAAAATATTAGTGACTCTATTAAATATAGTACGATGCCAGTTTAGACTAGTGGTTAAGGCAGTAAGCTAGAAAACAGAAGCCTTGAGTTCTAGTCCCACCTTATCCATGAAAGTCAGTTGGATAACCTTGGCCTAATTACTCTGCCTCAGACCAACCCACTTCACAGGGTCGTTGTTGTGGGGAACATAGGAGAAGGAAGGTGTGTGGATAGGTTCGCTGCCCTGAGTTATTTGTAAACTAATATAAAGACAGGATATAAATAAATAAAATAAAAAATAAAATAAATCATGTTAATTGTATTTAAAAAAATTCAAGGAGCTTTAATTAAATCTACAAATAAGTTAAATTAAATTTCGTTCTAGTCCTGTCTGCCTCCATATTCTTGATTATAATTTTTCCTGTATCCCCATAACAAAATGGGTTGATAACAACCCATTAGTGAGTGGGGTAGAGTGAGAGTATAGGAAAGGTCAAGGGGATAGTCATGACTGTGCAACTGAAGCCCTTCCCCCAAGTGTGATATTCATAAAAAGGAGAAGTCTTCAATCATCTGAAGACTTATTGCAGGTGTGCAATAAGTGAAGGTATGCCAAACTCAATTTCATTGAGGGCCGCATCAGGGTTGTGTTTGATTTCGGGGGGCCAGGGTGGGTGTGGCCAGCTCAATGTCACTTGTGTCGGCGCCTGTGGTGGCCTGAGCGTTCTCCCAGCAAAAACGGGCTCTCGAGCTCTGTTTTTGGCTGCGACGGCCTTCTGCAACCCTCTGCCAGTGAAAATAGAGCTCGGGAGGGCTGCATGCCCTCACTGGCAGAGGGTTGCAGGAGGCCATCGCAGCCGAAAACAGAATTCGGGAGCTCATTTTTGATGGCAGAGGCACCGCGGGCCCATCCTTCACTGTTTCCAGGGCAGCCCCGCAGGCCAGATCTAAGCACCCTGCGGGCCGGATCCAGCCCACAGGTCTTGAGTTTGACACTCCTGTGTTAGTGGCTACCATCTTTAATATTCTGAACAATGTCATCTCTTGCAGAAGACCTTGGCTGGAAGAAATACATGTCTTTACCCAGTGAAATAGTATTTCAGTCAAGACAGCTGCAAACATGGCTATTTTCTCAGTCTAACAAATTGCACCATCAAGTATGGGGGGGGGAATGCATGACCAAGAAAGTAGTTGACACCCACCATTTGGCCCAGCTCTGACTCAAGGTCCGTTTTCTCCATACACAGCTTCTCATAGGCTTGGATCATCTCCTCCATCTGTTCTTCCCTTTCCTTGCTTTTCTGCAGCTGGTTTAGAGAGAAGAAAGATAGGAAACAAATGAGCAAAAATCACATTCAGCAGCCACTAATTATATAAATCTGTGACTGCCAGTTTCAAAGGCTGGAGACAGGCAATTGCACATTCCCTGCATTTTAGACCCTTACACCATTTTCTACCCCATATTAAACTCAGGAAAATCTGTTCTTTCTGTTTGGCTCCTGAGTCAGATGTGTTCAGCCAGCTTGCTAATCAGCAGATAATTGTGTGGGTTGCTGTAGTAAAACAAAGCAAACCTGCATGGTCCTCCTGAATTAGGAAGATCATTCAACAAAAATGGCAGCAATTCATACTGAATTTGGAGCCAGGTACAGGTATCATTTCAGAAAAGAAATGCGGAATAACTCATTTTACAGTTAAAGAATGCTCAAGCTGCAGCTATTTTCACATAGAAAAGTGGTGAAGATACCTTGAGAAAGTTTCCATTTACACAATTGTATGTACCTGCAAAATCTATTTACTAGAGGTGAAAATGGGGTGAATATTAATTACTCCATAGTAATAAATAGTTAATTATCTCCATTGCTCCAAAAAATTTTTTTTCATGTACCAATAATCTATTTTCAACAAATATTTTTTCATGGACACATACTGTTCACCTAACATTCTTTTTAGGTACATTTGGAGTCAGCAATTTGTATCATCATTTCTTTTTGGGAGATATTATGAGGAAAAAGTAGGTGTTTTAGATCTTTGCAGAAGTTCAAGTGCATTTAAAAACTACACCCCTCAACCAGTCCCCAAAACTTTGGTTAGTTTTTTCCTATGGGGAGAAGTGTTAATTTATGCAATGGACGTCTTAAGCCTCTTATCCAAAATATCTATTCTACTTATCCCCCACCCAAATATTTTAAAATGCCCCAAAGTGAAGAAGTTAGCATCTTCTACTCCAAGATTGTCCCAATGTCACTGTAGAAATATTAATTCCATAGAAAAAAGTCAATACAGCTGAATTTTGGATTAGATTACTTTGTGCATTTATTAATTCAACTCATTGCTACAGCAACTCATACTGGCGATGTAATTGAGATAGATAGGAAAATAGTTGCAGCATCATTGCTGTCACTAATTGTTTTGATTTTGCCTCCTTCAAGTAAGCATTCCTTCTGACTGCCCTGAAGTTTTTAACTGTATTCAAATGACCTGAGCAGAAACTCTCCCTCAGACATCCTAACAACATGGAAAGGATGGGATTTCACCATTTTAAGCCATTATGTGAGAAGTGTAATCCCGTGTATTTTCTTGTTATACTTGAGTTTGGATGAAAAATTAAATTATTTTATGCTTACAATATTGACATTCTAAAATTTTGCTAATAATGATAGAATTTTGATTAAATACTTGTTTACAAACAAATGAAGTAAACTTATTCCAACTAAATAAAAATATATCTTCCTTATTTTCAATACTTTAAACTTCATAAATAATCGAATCTTCATAATTTATGTGTATTACATATATATAACCGCACTTAAATATTCATTGAAATAATGCACTGTATCAAGATTTATAACATTACAATAAAAACAAAACAAATAATATATAAAACTAAAAGGGGCTCTGTATAAAGACTCTTTGTCTAAAAGAAGAATCCCTTTGTTGTGATTATTGGTGGTTGATTGTATTTCTAATTTCTTATATAGTCACTTGATTATTCACTGCCTAAAACCTTGTATATTTAATGATTAAATAAAATATTTATACAATAAAGAAAGAAAAAGAATGGAGAGAGAGAGAGATAGGGAGAGAGAGATTTTACCTATACAGCCTTATGAAGTATGCAATGCTAAGAGAAACAACAATTGACCCCAAATCATCTCATGAATCTTCTAGGCTCAAGATTGATTTGAAATTTTAGGTCCTCTTATCTCTATTACCACTGTATTACTATGATGAGTTAAAATAACAATTAAGACTCATATAGAACACTAAATAGTTTCACTTTAATATAAAGACAAATATGCTAAAATTCATAAAATTCTGCTAGATTCATATCTGTTCAAGACAAAAAAAGTCTTTACAGAAAATATAATTAATGCATCACTAATTTAAACCTGACACATTATCCACTGCAGCCTATGGGCTCCCTACTCTAACCCAGAACACAGGTATTAGTATTTCAGTTACTCAATTATCTATTTCTAGGAAAAGACACAACAGACATAATTTCTCTTAAGAAATTTCATTCACAGTTCTCTGTCTCTGTCTCTGTCTCTCTGTCTCTGTGTGTGTGTGTGTATGTGTGTGTGTGTGTGTGTGTATTTGTACACACTTGTGTCTGTATGTGCACAATTTTGGATTATTGTCATTTGAGAGCTTCCTGTGCAAACAGAACCCTGGAATCTGAGATCCAGATCAGTAGTGGGTTCTAAAACCCTTTACTACCGGTTCGTGCGTGCGCGTGATGCTTCTGCGCATAAGTGTTCCGGGCGGGTGGCCGGAGCCTCCTGCCGCCGGTGCTACCGGTTCTAAGAACCAGGCTGAACCAGGAGCAACCCACCCCTGATCCAGATGTACCACTGGTCTCACCTAGTTGAAGGTGTGATTTGAGACATGTGAAACTCTATCGCTTTCTATGTCTTTGCTACTATTAGTTACAGTACTTACTCACTGTGCTTTCTGAAATTGAAACTGTACAGGACCCTTCTTCCAAATGTGAGAAGATTAAAATTACAGAACACAACAGAGAGTTGCACATCAAAATGAACACACCCCATTAAATTATCCTTAATGAAAATGGAGAGAGAGTCCTTCTTCAGGCAACTGCAGCTATTGGAAATGTCATTTTTTATTAATTTTTATACTATCATAGTCACATACTACTAAAATCAACCAAACAAGACAAACTCTCAGCCTTGAACCACATTTCAATTCATGAGGCAGTGGTAAAAGCCACCGTGTGACAGGAAAAATTCCATGAAAAGATCAGTAAGTTAAATGCATACATTTTTTTCAAAAGTTGCTGAGACAGTCCCCTCACCTCACGCTGGAACTGATTCAACTGCTGCTGGAGGTTGGCTTTCTCGCTCTTCAGAAGAGAAGTCTCCTTGGATTCATAAGCTGGGAACATACGTTCTTCTCCAAAGTCACTGATCAATGGAAACTGCAAGCCAGATATAAAAAAATGTATCTCTGTCTGTGTATGTATATATATATATATATATATATATATATATATATATATATATATATATATATATATATATATATATATATATATATATATATATATATATATATATATATGAGAATATTGTGTGTTTATGTATCTATATGTACACACATACACAGACGTTTCACTAATATTTGCACAAAATGGGAAGCAATAACATGTCAATCTGCATGTAAGATTTAAATATCAGAGAGTTACAATGTTAGCTACTGAAATAAACACAGAAAAATGATTCTAAGAGTTATCTGGCCTGGACAAAGTAGATTTTTAAAAAATCAAATACTGGGTAAAATATAAATATATTCAATGCTTCAATTGTCTTTCCATGAAGTTCTAATTGGAGTTGATAGTAATCTGTGGGCCACAGTATGAGAGCTATTGGTTTAAGGAGGAGGTTCTCTAGTTAGTTAGTTACTTTCATTTTATTTAAAATAAAAAACCAAACAAAAGGAGGGAGGTGTTGTATAACGAAGAAAAACATCTAAACAGATTTACAACATGAAGCCAACAGCAGCAATATGACATTTTTCCTAGGGAAAAAAATAAAATAGACTGGCTAATGCCTAGTCAGCACATTGGTCCGTCTAGCAACTACCCACCCTTGGCATGATCAAGTGGTCCACAGAGGTGTTAAAAAAAAGAGTAAATGAACTCTAGCCTTCTTTATCTTTGCATCCTCCAGAGGTATTAGAATATAACTTCCCAAAACTATTCTGGCTGGAAATTTCTGAAACTGAAGTCTCAACACAGGCAGTTGGAAAAGATTATCCTAGCATAACAGGAACCAACACATTAAAAAGTAGGAGGGAAGCACTCAGCCCCTATTGTGTGGGGTCAACGTTCTGTAGCAACAGGTAATTACATACATTCCTGCCCATGTTAGGAGCAACATTTTTCCCCTTAAATTGATATATGCTATTTTTCTTGCTGGCCCTACTTTAGACAGCTACCACTCACCTTGATCTCATACATCTTTAGCTTCCGTTTGAGGTTAGTGTTCTCCCGCTCTAGCCCTGTCAAGCGATTCTTGATGTCATCATATGCTGTGATGAAAGCAAAGTGAGAGGCAGAACACATCTCACTGGAGAGGTCGGTGTTCGGACTGTCCAACCATTCATCATCCTGCACCAAGGCATCTTGGGTAAGGATGCTGATGTCATCCTCAAACATGGAGTCCATGACACAGTCTGGAAGGAGTGAGCATTTAGCAGGAAATATCAATGCATGGCCAAACCTAGCTGTAGGAGGTGACAAGAAACAAGAGCAATAAGGGAAATAGCAAAATACTTTTTTTCTATCATTCCACTTCTTTTAAGCATCTTCTTATCATTTTTGTTATAAGTTGAGCAAAAGATCTATATATTTGTAAATGGATTTTAATTGTTGAAAGCTATTCTGTGGGACAATATCTGTTTGGAATCCAGGATAAGGTCTAATAAAGAAATGATGCAAATATGCAGCTTAATAATGATAATGTAATACCAGAAGAGAGGATGCCTCATAATGTCTTCATAGTTTAGTGGCAAAATATATGTGACAGATTTTTGTGACATAGTTTAAACTAGCAAAATATATGTGACAGATTTTTATCTCCCACAAGATAATATATTTTAATGGAAAATATATATTAAAAAGGCTACACTTTAGAAATTATATCAACATTTTTATTTACTTTGTTTACATCTTCTGATTATAAACTATGTGCTTCCTATTGATAGCATATCATTTCTGTTTTAAAGATTTGCGCTATACTAGTGTCATACTCCAGTGCACATTTGTGTTTCTAACCCTTCATTTCTAAGTATGCTCAAGAATTGTGGTAGATTGCTCTCCCCCAGCTGCATCTACCAATTATGCTGTCTCACTCATCACATATTGCAGGAGTTTAGAAGGGCCTATTATGCTTATTGATGTGTGCCTGGAAGGAAGTTAAGCACAAATTGACCAGACAGGACTTGCTTGGCATGGCCTTATGTCCTTCCCACCTGTTTTCAGAGAGCACAAACACTCTTACTATACCTCTCATTCACCCCCACAGGTCTTGTTATCAGAGAATGTCTGGATCTTTATTCACCAAGGATCCAGATCTGACTGTGTGCCATTATGTACTGTCCTGAATGACATCTGGGGTCTAACTCTCTAGCAAGTCACTTTATCCCCATTAGCAGATTCTTTTAAGTCACCCCTCAGAAGTGAAAAAAAAATCTGCAACTCAAATGCTGCATTGGATTTCTCAGTATGAGTATTGGAAAGAAGAAATGTGTTAGTCAAGCCCAACACCAAGATGGTCTGTTGGAAGAACTGAATAGCTTTGGATATGGGCACAGAACGTGACAACCCCACAGAGAAGGAAAGGAAAAGGGGAAGGGGAACGAGAAGAAGAACAATAGCAAGATAAAATGAGGTATTGAGGAAAGGTGGGTGTCCAAACTGCCGCAGCAACTTGCATGCCATAGCAGGCTTTTTCTAATGGCTAATGTGGGCGTTTTGAGAAAGAAATGAGACTACAAAAATCATTCATTATTTTTAAAAAGCAGAATAATTTTTTTACAGTTCTGAATGGCTCTTATTCTCACATATAAAGGAACAAAAATAGATAACTACTGGCTCTTTAGGAAATAAAAAGCACAGGAACCTACTTGTACAGACTCAATCCACTGACCTATCCAGTTAAATATTCTGCATCCAGACTAGACAGAACATGATGGATCAGCTCCACTTCAGATCTCCAGATGATCTGCAATGCCCAAAACTCCTCTGATTCCCAGTTGCCAAACAATAGCAACAATAAAAAGACCCCACTTATCCTACATAAGGTAACTGAAAGAAAATTCAGAGAAAAATTAAGGTAGACATTTCCCCTGGTCAAGAGGCCCTAGAGCAGTGGTTCCCAACCTTTTTGTGATCGAGTACCACTTGGAGGTCCCGTACAGTCGCTGCGTACCACCTGGTTCCAGAGAAACTAAATTCGATCAGATATCACTTTATTTCCATAATTGTACCGTTCCTTTTTTGGCCCCGCGCATCCAGCAACTGGATTCTCGGGCCGCTGGGACCAGGTGGGTGGCGTGTGGCAACAGTTGCAAATCGTTGCCAGATTATCTTGTGTTAGGCAGTAAACATTTTTGTGAAGTAAAAAATAACTAACTAAAAATCGTTCATGACCCTGAAAGTGTTCGCGTACCACCTGGAAGGCCCTCGCGTACCACTAGTGGTACACGTACCACAGGTTGGGAACCACTGCCCTAGAGAGGCACTTTTCTGCATCTAAATTCATTTGGTGATTATATGGGTTATAATTAAAATAAATACAAGCATTATTATTACTGCCCCCACCTATTTCCAGAACTCTGGAAATGTACATATAGATTTCTCCTATTTTATATAAAACTGTTAGGTCTCTGACCATAACTAATATTGGATAGAACAATATATGTCTAGCTTTTAACAGCTATAAGTCTGTTTAGCTTAGGTGTTGCAGACTGCCACAAGAGGGAGCTAGAGTTCACAGCTTATTTCTATGGGAGTCCCTCTCTGTTTGTCTTTGGTCTCTGCTACTCAGAGTGTGTGTTCTCTGCTACTCATTAGAGCAAGGCCTAGAGTATGTATGCTCTGCATTTCTCTCTGTGTTGTAGTTATGTATTATAGCTAAAATGTATTTGTACTGGATAATACTTGGATTGTCATTATGACTATTAAGTGTATGACTTTGGACTGTTTATAGGAAAATGCTATTTCTTAAAGTAAATTTTAATTCAAGTTAGTGTAGCTGTGTGTGGCTGAGTACTTATTCACAACTGATCTCAATCTAAACGTTTCTGTATGCACAACCTTGGTAACACAAGGAATACTCTGCTAATACATTAACACTGGTTATGGGCCCAGAGAGATATTGAGAGTTAGTGTGAATATTCAGTTTCATACTCAGACAGCTAACTTGTGGTTTACTGTTAAATTAACAATGGCACAAGAACAGTCAACTAGCTTATCCCTGATAACCAGGTTAGATGGAACTAACTATGTTTCCTGGTCTATGAAGTGCAGCTTACTTTTGCGTAAAGAAGGATTATGGACTGTGGTTAATAATCCACCTGATATAACAGCTTGGGATCCAACAAATGATGAAGATAAGAAGAAAATAGCTGCCTTTAACCGGGATAATGAAAAGGCTCTTAGTATTATTGGACTGACACTGAGTGATCAGCAACTGGTCCATATTCATGGTGAAGATTCTGCTGCCAAGTGTTGGAGTACCTTAAAGAGACTTTATGTTCGAGATAGTGTTGGTGCGCACATACACCTTACACGTAAACTGTTCAGAGCACGTTTGTTAAAAGGTGGTGACATGTTAGCTCATTTGGAGTTTATGAAGAGAACATTACAAGAGCTACATGAAAAAGAACTGATTTTCTCAGAGTTGCATCAAGTTTATATTATTCTTTCTTCTTTGGATGACTCTTATGATGATTATGTGTCTTCACTGGAAGTTTTGACCAGAGATGAACTGACATTGACTGGCATAATAGGAAGACTGTTAGAAGAGTCTAGAAGAAGGCAAGATAGAAAACAACTGAGAGAGAAACCACCACAGGAAGACAAACGGTCTTCAACTGCCTATATTGTTAGGAAATGTTATTCTTGTGGGGCTAAAGGTCATATAGCCAGATTCTGTAAAAAGAGTAAAAAGCAGAATGCTAGTAATATGCAGAGAGCTTATAATGATGTTAGTGTAGCTATATCAAGTACAAATAAAACTGTAAACCATGATATCTGGATAATAGACAGTGGGGCATCTCAGTGTATAACTAAAAGTAAAGAGAGATTTGTTAATATGACTAAAAGTAACCAGCATGTATCATTAGCAAATGGCTGGAAATTGAGAGTATCTGGAGAAGGTAATGCATATTGTTCATGTATTAATGAAAGTTTACCAATGTTATATGTACCTAACCTTAAAAATAACTTACTATCTGTGAGAGAATTGGTAAAAGCAGGGTTTGTGGTAACTTTTCAGGGAGATAAATGTTTAATTGAAAAACAAGGTAAAAGAGTTACTGCAAGATTGCATGATGGCTTATACATTATCCATGATAGTCCATTAAATAAGGCCAATTCAGTTTATGAAAATAAAAAGCCTCATGATGAATGTATTCATTTGCTCCATAGACGTATGGGACATTTAAATTTCAAAATTTTAAAGAAAACTGTTGAGTTATCTAATGGTATAAAATTAAAACCTTGTGCAAGATATTTAAATTGTAATGCTTGCAATCAGGAAAAGAGCAAGGTAATTCCTGCAAACAGGTTAAATGGATTTAAAACCAAGGAACCATTAGAGGTTGTATTTGCTGATCTCATTGGCCCTAAGAAACCCAGTTTAGGTGGAGCCTGTTATATATTGAGCATAGTTGATCATTTTTCTAGATATGGTTTCTGTTATCTGATGAAAACAAAAACAGAAACATATCAGCATTTTGTAAACTGGTTAAGGTTTGTTGAACGAAAAATGAATAAGAAACTGGTTAGTTTAGTAACAGATAATGGTACTGAGTTTACCAATAAGAGATTTGAAGATATGCTAAAGAGAGCTGGTATTGAACATAAGCATTCTGCTCCTTTTCGGCCACAACATAATGCGCATATTGAACGTAGAGGTCAGACATTACAGGCTATGTCTAGAACCATGATTTCAGATTCTGGTTTACCAGAAAGACTCTGGGGTGAAGCTATAATGTGTGCTAACCATGTTTTGAACAATGTAGTGAATGCAACAACTGATGAATTGCCATTTACTCGCTGGTATGGTAGGAAACCAAACCTTAGCTATTTGCATACATTTGGTGCACCAGCATGGGTGCATATTCCCACTCAAGTAAGGCGAAAGGGACAACATAGAGCACGGAAATTATGTTTTGTAGGGTATGAATCTAATCATAGATCATTTAGATTCTGGGAGCCAGGTACTACTAGAGTATATTGTAGTGCAAGTGCTAAATTCCTTGAGCATGTTGGATGGAGTAAACTGGAACAGGAATACAAGGAACAAGATAGTATTGTTGTTGAGGATCCATTGTTTCCTGATGATTCTGATAAGAATAGTACTAATGATAGGATAGTGAAAGAATCCTCAATAGAGGAACCATCTATGGATGATGTAGAAGATACTTCGATAGGGGAGGAAAAGGAAGAGGAAATTCCAACAACTTGTACTAAATTGCCTAGGAGGTCAACCAGGGAGAGACGTCCACCTGATAGATATCAGGCAAGTATTGTATGCCAGATTAATGTGGAACCGTCTAATTATAATGAACTTAAGCTGTATCCAACAAAGGAACAGGTAGCTTGGCAGGAAGCTATGAATAAGGAATTAAAATCTTTAAAGGATCTTGAGGTATATGAAGATGTAAGGTTACCACCAGGTGAGCGTGCAATAGGTTGCAGATGGGTGTATAAATTAAAGACTGGTGTGGATGGCACTGTTACCCATAAAGCAAGATTAGTTGCTCAGGGATTTGCTCAATCAGATAAGGATTATGATGAGGTATTTGCACCTAGTCTGAGAGCAAATACATTGAGAGGAGCATTAGTTTGGGCAGCTAAAAATAAATGCATAATTAATCATGTAGATGTCGAAACTGCATATCTACATGCACCTTTACAACATACCATTTATATGAAAAAGCCATTAGGTTTAAAAGATGATGGAAAAAATGATTATTGGAAATTAAAGAAAAGTCTTTATGGTTTAAAGCAATCAGGTTATGAATGGAATAAATGCATTGTAAAAAAATTAGTTTCCATGGATTTTAAAGCTGGTATAGCTGATCCTTGTTTATTTAGGAGAGAGAAAGATGGTTTGATTTCTCTGTTGCTATTATTTACAGATGATATAGCGATTATAACAAAGACTGAACAAGAAGCAAATGATATTGTTTCTGAATTACAAAGAAAGTTCAAGATTAGAAATTTAGGAGAAATTAAACATTATTTGGGTCTCGATATAATGAAGACAAATAGAGGATTCAAAATTTCGCAAGCTAAGAAGATTAGCCAATTGTTAAAAAGATATAACCTGGAGAATTGTAAAACTGCTAAGACACCAATGGATCAGGGATTTACAAATAGTGATACTAAATGTCCTGTGTTTGATAAGGAGATATATCAGTCTCTAATTGGTAGTCTCTCATATTTGAGTAATTGGTCTAGGCCAGATATATCTTACAGCGTAAATCAACTGGCTAGATATAATGCTGAACCAAATGAAAGGCATTGGCAAGCAGCTAAACGAATACTTAGATATCTAAAGCACACAATACATTATTCTTTATATTTAGAACCGAGAAATGAATTAGTGTTATCTGCATATGCTGATGCAAGTTTTGCTACTGATGCAATGACTCGCAAATCAACATCAGGTATAGTGGTAATGTTGGGTAATGCTTTAATAGGGTGGAAATCTATTAGGCAACAACATATTAGTTTATCCACTATGGAAGCAGAATTCTCGAGTTTATCATTAATGTGTACAGAATTGGTATATTATAAACAATTGTTAAAGGATATAGGAATTACTGTACAGGAGCCATTTATTGTGTATGAAGACAATCAATCTGCCATTAGTATGGCTAATAGTTTAGCTGTGAAAACAAGGTCGAAACATACTGATTTGAGATATCTGAATGTTAGACAATGTGTTCAAAATAAAATGGTTAAGTTGGAATACTGCATGACTGAACAGAATATTGCAGATCATTTCACTAAAGTGCAAGGTGCAATTAAACACAAAGAGTGTTGTGAAAACTATGGTTTAAAGATGTAAGGTATTATATATTGATCTACCCAAAGGGGAGAATGTTAGGTCTCTGACCATAACTAATATTGGATAGAACAATATATGTCTAGCTTTTAACAGCTATAAGTCTGTTTAGCTTAGGTGTTGCAGACTGCCACAAGAGGGAGCTAGAGTTCACAGCTTATTTCTATGGGAGTCCCTCTCTGTTTGTCTTTGGTCTCTGCTACTCAGAGTGTGTGTTCTCTGCTACTCATTAGAGCAAGGCCTAGAGTATGTATGCTCTGCATTTCTCTCTGTGTTGTAGTTATGTATTATAGCTAAAATGTATTTGTACTGGATAATACTTGGATTGTCATTATGACTATTAAGTGTATGACTTTGGACTGTTTATAGGAAAATGCTATTTCTTAAAGTAAATTTTAATTCAAGTTAGTGTAGCTGTGTGTGGCTGAGTACTTATTCACAACTGATCTCAATCTAAACGTTTCTGTATGCACAACCTTGGTAACACAAGGAATACTCTGCTAATACATTAACAAAAACAATCCTATCAGATAGGCTGGCCTAAGGGAGAATGCCTCCTCTACCAGTTTCCTAAAACTCCATGGTTTCACCTGGAACTGTTCACTATTGCCTTGTGTTATCTTCATGTATCTATATCATTATGAGGGCTTCATCAGGGGTGGGTTCTGGATTCTTCTACTGCTGATTTGCTCAGGGACGTGCGTGCGTATGAGCAGTACTAAAAAAAAAAGCTTCTGCGCATGTGCAGAAGCAAAAAACAAGATGGCGCCACCTATGGCGCCACCGAGAGAACCAGCTCAGGGGCATGGCAGGCCTGGGTTGCTGCCAGTTCCAGCGACCCAGGCCGCCAAGTTATTAACGGTTCTATAGAACCGGTCCGAACCTCTGGGCTTCATCAAAGGCATGAAAATCAGTATTTCTCTTTCTAGGAACTCATCTCAACACTCAGGGCCTAGCAGCAAAGAGTCAAAAGATAGTAATTTACCCTTTTTACAGATATTGAAGCAGCTTTAATAACGGGGGGAAATCAGCTGTTATATATGGGTCTAGAAATCAATCTACCGTATATACTCGAGTATAGGCCGACCCGAATATAAGCCGAGGCACCTAATTTTACCACAAAAAACTGGAAAAGTTATTGACTCGAGTATAAGCCTAGGGTGGGAAATGCAGCAGCTACCGGTAAATTTCAAAAATAAAAATAGATACCAATAATGTTTTTGAATATTTATTTCAAAGAAAAACAGTAAACTAGCTCTGTAAGTGGAAAAGAGGGTCAATAAAAACAATATGGTATCAACAAGGAGGAGGTGGGACATCGTTGCAGAGCGGCAGGAGGGGGAGGAAGGGGAATCGTAAGACAGCCCTGCATTACATTAGAACGTGAGGAGGGGGGATGGTGCGGTGCGCGCTGCGCGGCAAACTGACACAGAGGGAGGGGAAACTCACAGGGGCGCCGGGCTATTCACGAGCATCACCCAGCGGCATGGCCCCGCCCCTTTTTCTCCTCCATTTCGGGCAAATTTTTCACTGACTCAAGTATAAGCCGAGGCGGCTTTTTTCAGCCCAAAAAGTGGGCTGAAAAACTCGGCTTATACTTGAGTATATACGGGTACATTTATAGAATAGAATAGAATTCTTTGTTGGCCAAGTGTGATTGGACACAGAAGGAATTTGTCTCCAATGCATAAGCTCTCAGTGTACATACAAGCAACAAGTGATACATCACGATCATAATCATCATAAAAATACATTCCATCATAAATCATAAGATATATTTAGTGACAGTGATAGGATACTAAATAAGCAATCAACATAAATCATACTAGGATACTAAATAAAACAATTAATATAAATCATAAGATACAAGCAACAATGTTATAATCATAAGAAGATAAGGAAATAGGTAAAAGGAAAAATGAGAATAATAATAGCAATACAGCCCTACTAGGTAGTTTGAAAGTGTTGTGGGAATTAGTTGTTTGGCATGGGGGGGGACTGTCCTTGTGTCCAATTGTTTTGGTGTGCAATGCTCTATAGCAGTGTTTCCCAAAGTGTGGTACGCGTACCCCCAGGGGTACGGGAAGAGTTTGGTGGGGGTACGTGTTGCACCTGAGTTTGGTGGGGATCACGTGGGAATATCCACTGCACCGTGCTTAGCTGCGCCCACAGAACAAGGAAAGAAATAGGCGCGTATCGCAGTTTTTACATGGGAACTGGGGCCATCGTACATCGTATCGCAACTTATTATAGCGGGAACTTCTGCGCATCCTTTGCGCAGCTCGGGTTTGGCCATTTTTAAACTGCGGGAACATTAACAGTTGACGTTGAGCCGCGGAGCTGTTTAAACGCCGGAGAATTAGTAAGTTCCACTGATTTTGATTATTTTTATAAAATACAATTTTTATCCCTAACAAAGATTATGGATCGCTGGTTGAAATTTGGAACTACTAAACCGAAAGAAAGTAATGATTGTAGTAGCAATCAACGAACACGAAATAATGAAATTAACGACGAATCAATTTCAATTCTGAAAGAACCTGTTAAGAAAAAAGCAAGGAAAACTCGCAAGTACGACAAAGAATATCTTAAATTTGGATTCTCATGGACTGGAGATGAAAATGAGCCTATTCCACTTTGCATCATTTGTTTTGAAAATCTAACAAATGAAAGCATAAAACCATCCAACTTAAAGCACCATTTTGAGACAAACCATAATCAGTACAAAGATAAACCCATAGATTTTTTAAAAAATAAACTTAAGGATTTAAATCAGTCTCAAAAAGTAATGCGGGGTTTGACGGAAGGTGACAATAAAAAAATACTAGAAGCTTCGTATCGCGTGTTGCTTTTAATTGCCAAATGTAGTGCAGCGGAAACCATTGGCGAAATGTGTATCCGGTTTTAACAGAAAAAGTCCTGAAATACATCTTGCCTTTACCAACTTCATATTTATGCGAAGTTGCTTTTTCTGCATTTGTAGACATTAAGTCGAAAAAAAGGAACAGACTATTGGACGTGGAACCGCATCTCAGATTAAAATTAACAACCAGAGAACCAAATTATGATGATCTGTCATCTCAACATAAACAATTTCATCCTTCTCATTGAATCAAATAAATGTTCTTTATAATATGACTTTCGTTTATTTTGCGTATGTACCAAAAAAATAAAAAATAAATATATTTTTATTTTTATTAAAGCATATGTTTTTTATGAGGGGTACTCAGTGATACGAAAATTATAGAAGGGGTACACATATGTCAAAAGTTTGGGAAACACTGCTCTATAGTGTCATCTTGATGGAAGAAGTTGAAGCAGTTTATGTCCAGGATGTGAGGGATCTGTAGATATTTTCACAGCTTTCTGGCTCGTGCAATATACAGGTCCTCAATGTAAGGCAGGCTGGTAGCAATTATTTTTCCCTGCAATTATTTTTTTCTGCAATTCTAACTATACATTGAAGTCTGTGTCTGTCTTGTTTGGTTGCAGTGCCAAACCAGACAGTTATACAGTGCAAATTACAGACTCAACAATTCCTTTGTAGAACCGTATCAGCAGCTCTTTAGGCAGTCTGAGCTTTTTGAGTTTGTGCAGGACATTCTTTGTTGTGCTTTTCTGATGACATTTTTGATGTTAGGTGTCGATTTTAAGTCTTGAGATAGTATAGAACCTAGAAACTTGAAGGTCTCTACTGTTGATACTGTGTTGTCTAGTATTGTAAGAGGTGGTAGTAAGGGAGGGTTTCTCCTAAAGTCTACCACCATTTCTACGGTTTTGAGTGTGTTCAGTTCCAGATTGTTCCGGTCGCACCACAAGGTTAGTTGTTCAACCTCCTGTCTGTATGTGAATCCATCATTGTCTCAAATGAGACCAATCACTGCTGTATCATCTGCAAACTTCAGTACTTTAACAAAGGGATCCTTTGAGATGCAGTCGATATAGAGAGAGAAGTGGAGAGAGTGTACAGCCCTGGGAGGCCCCTGTGCTAATTGTACAGGTTTCTGATATGATTTTGCCTAGCTTTACATCCTGCTGTGGATCATAAGCTTTCTGTCTGTTAGAAGCTTATGATCCACATGCAAGCTGAATCAGTTCAGTTAGAAGAATATCTGGAAATCTGGAATGATGGTATTGAATGCCGAGCTGAAGTCTACAAAAAGGACCCTTGCATAGGTCCTTGGAGATTCAAGATGTTGTAGGACGTAGTTCAGAGCCATACTAACAACATCATCTGCTGATCTATTTGCTCAGTAGGCAAATTGCAAGGGTCTAACAGCGGATCCGTGATGGTTTTCAGGTGGGCCAGCACTAACCTTTCAAAGGCTTTCATAACTATGGATGTCAGAGCAACCTGTCTGTAGTCATTCAGCTTCTTGATGGAGGGTTTCTTCAGCACTGGGATGATAGTAGAGCGTTTGAAGCAAGAAGGAACATAACACATATCCAGATGCAGGTGAAGATGGGGGCCAGTTGGTCAGCACAAGCTTTCAAGCAAGAAGCAGTTACTTTGTCTGGGCCTGGTTATTTTCAGGCTTTTGTCTGTGAAATAGACCTCGCAAATCATTTTTGGTGATCACCAGAGCAGTGGTGGGTTCCTACTGGTGCAGTCCACTCTGCCGTTTCGGTAGGGGCCTGCCGATTGAGCAACGGCTCCGGTGCTTTCTTTGCCGGTCCGTGCGTGTTGCCATCTTTTTTATTTTATTTTATTGCGGTTTTTGGCTCTCTGCGCATGCACGGAAGTGAAATTGTCCTGCGCATGCACAGATAGCTGAAATCGCGCGAGAGTATGCGTGCATGCAGTGTGTCACATGTGCACAACATCGTGATGCGCACCGGTAGAAGGTAAGAGGAACCCACCTCTGCACCAGAGGTAGGGGACCCAAAGGTATGAGGTCAGTTGTAGGAGGCTTGGCTGTTGTTGGTCTATCTGAGATGGAGATGGTGGTGATAGGTGACAGTGGTTTCCTCTCAAACCTACAGTAAAACATATTCAGATCATCTGTCAGTTGTTGATTCCCTTCAGCATGGAAAGAAGGTTTGCTGTAACCAGGGAGGCAGTGGATGTGATGTGCCGTTGCCTGGACGATGTTAGGATCTGGATGGGAAGGAACAGGCTCAAGCTCAACCCTGACAAGACTGAGTGGCTGTGGATTCTGCCTCCTAAGGATTATACCAATTGTCCCTCCTTGGTCTTCGGGGGAGATAAATTATCTCCTACGGACCGGGTTCGCAATTTGGGGATGCCCTTAGACCCACAGCTAAAATTAGACCAACATCTTACAGCTGTGGCTAGGGGCGCCTTTGCACAGGTTCGCCTAGTGCACCAATTGTGACCATATTTGGAGAAGGAGGCTTTACTCACGGTCACTCATGCCCTTGTCACCTCTCGTTTGGACTACTGTAACATGCTCTACATGGGGCTACCCTTGAAAAGTATTTGGAGACTTCAATTGGTGTAAAATGCGGCTGCGCGAGCTGTGGTGAGTATCCCCAGATACACCCACAAAACACCTATTCTCCGCCAGCTCACTGGTTGCCCATTGGTCTCCGGGTGCAATTCAAGGTGTTGATTATCATCTTTAAAGCCCTACATGGCTTAGGACCAGGTTATCTCCGGGATCGCATCCTACCTCATACATCCCTATGACCAATTAGGTCCCACAGAGTCGATCTCCTCCAGGTCCCTTCATCCAAACAATGTTGGTTGGCGGGACCAAGGGGGAGAGCCTTCTCTGTGGGGGCTCTGGTTCTCTGGAACCAACTACCCCCCGAGATCCGATCTATCCCCACCTTGCTGGCCTTCCGGAAAGCTATTAAGACATGGCTCTTCCTGCAGGCGGGGTGATGTGACCACTGAACATCTTAGGTTTCCCCCAGGTATGAATGCGTTGTTGGGTTTTTAATTTTTTTTTAATTATTAATGTTTTAAATCATTATTATTTTTTGTTACGGTTTTTAAATATTGTTCTTATATTCTGTTATACGCTGCCCTGAGTCCCCAGGGAGTAGGGCGGCATATAAGAACAGCAAATAAATAAATAAATAAATAAATAAATAAATAAATAAATAAATAAATAAATAAATAAATAAATAAATAAATAAATAAATAAATAAATAAATAAATAAATTTTTAAGTGTTTTCCACACATTTGTTGGTTCATTTGTTAACAGCTGATTCCTCTGCTTTTCAGAGTAGCTTCTTTTTGCTGCTCTGATCTGCCTTGTTAATACATATCTGGCCTGATTGTACAGCATTCTATGGCACAATGTAGCTGCTTGAGTTTAGCTGTGAACCAAGGTCTGTTGGTTCTATATATTTGCAGGTTTCTGGTTGGCACACATAGGTCTTCACAAAAACTAACATATGATGTTACAGTATCTGTGAGTTCATCCAAATCTGCAGAGGTATGTTCGAAAACACTGCAATCTGTGCAATCAAGGCAAGCCTGTAGCTTTAATTTTGCCTCCTCAGTCCAAGACTTCATTGATTTAATTGTTGGTTTTATGGTTTTAAGCCTTTGTCTATAAACAGGTACAAGGCGAATCATACAATGATCAAAGTGTCCCACAGAAGCTCGTGGTAAAGACCGATAAGCATCTTTTAATGTTGTGTAGCAGTGGTCTAAAGTATTCTTGCCTCTAGTAAGACAGTTGACATGCTGAAAATATCTTGGTAGCTCTTGGCTTAAGTTAGCACTGTTGAAATCTCCTAGCACAATGAGGAGCAAATCTGGGTATGTCTCTTCAACCCACATAATCTGGTCACCTAGAGTTTGTAATACATTGCTAATGCAAGCTTGCAGAGGAATATATGATGCAAATAAGAAAGAATGAGAAAAACTCTTAGATAATGTCTCCAAATCCACATCACCGAATCTTTTATTTTATTTTTTAATATCACACTGGTTTTAAGTACTACCTACATCTCTTTCTCTTGCATTTATGTGATAACAAATTTCTTGTCATTCATTTCTTGACCTTGAAAGTGGAAAGCACTGTTTTGACAGATGTCCTATGTGGTCTTTGATCTAGCTTTTCCAGTTTCAGTGGTCACAATTACAAGAGAGGACCAGACAATATGATTTTTTGAAAACTATGTAAAAACGGCCATTATGAGACAGCCTTTAAACCAAAACTATTTCACTTTTGTCCTGAGAAATTATGCATATGCTATCAGAGCTGACACAAAATATTGAGCATTTTAACCACTCTAGGACTTAAATTACTTTTTCAGATTATAATGTAGGAAGTCCATATGTATCTTTACATGCAGATAATGGTATGGGGAGTGATTGTGTTTGCTCTGGTATGTTCCTTTCCTAATCATTTGGATTACAGTGCAAATTTTAGAAAGCAAATGCAGATGCGCAATCCAATTCCTGTAGCTGGTCCAAGAATGTTTGTTGCCTGAACAGGAAAATGGAGCCCCTTCCCATTCTTGTCCCATCGATAAAAGCTAACTGGAGCAGTGACTGAATTTCCCTTCAAGCCTACTGGTAAGGTGGTATTCCCATCACACTTGCAGATGGCTGCCCACCTGAAGGGCACAGAAGGCCTTTTGTTTCAATATCTTGTGGACATCTTCCAATATCTGTCCTCTAAAGCAACTGCTTGCTCATTGCTACATGAGAAGAAGACAAAAGAGGCCAGAGAAAGAATACGTTGCTATTTTTCATAGCCCTGCAGTTAAAGGTAAATGCATGTTATTTTAGTCTCACCCTTACAATGGCTGTGAATTAACGGCACACATTTAGTTTATCGCTAATAACAGCTTTAGACGAAGGACAGCAGCAGCAGGGGTGTCATTTGCAGGGAAAAAAGAACAAGAAAGGTTCCTTTCAATGACTTTCCAATTTAAGCTAAAATAAAAGTCCAGTCTGGTCCGTGTAACCAGTCCTATTATAAGAATACATTTAAAGAGAAATGCTAAGCAATTAGTTGAAAGTAGTCTTCCTTTCAATACCTGGCATTATTTGTTTGTTAAATAAATAAATAATGTACAATATTTATAGACATTTAAATTTTGTGTGTGTGTCTGATTTCAAATCTTTAGACAGTTCCTTTTCAAATTGAAAAGCACATTTATCGATACTTACATTTGCCTTGTGGCGTAATATATAGTATGAATAGAAGCCATTCTTGCTTAAATTTAATTAAACTTCTGTTGTGAATATATGCTGTTAATTTTGCCCTTAGTGCATATTCTCCAAGTTTAATGTCCCAGTCTGATATCTTTGGTAACACATCTCTCTCTAATGTGCTAAGTTTATCCTTCTACTTTAAACATGTATCTTAATAAATTATATTTTGTTATATGTTTTGGAATTATGCCTAGTGAGAATTGCAGTTTCATTTTATATTTGATTTCTCTGAATAGTGCTGTATATTTCTGTCATACTTTTCGGGATGGGCATGTGGGTTACATGTCTGCAACACAAGTATGTTCCTTCTATTTTATAGCATTTTCAACTTTAATTACTATACAATTTATCTATCTTGGCAATTACTGACAGAGTTGTATACCACCTATATTTTATGCAATTTTTTTCATACGTTATAACTTGGAACAAATTTTATACATTTCATAATTTTTCCTATTGTTTTTTTATGACTGTTTTTTTTTCTTTAAAGTTTTGCAACCATTATGCAGGGTTTTTTTATTTGTTCTGTCTCCATGTCATAGCTGAGTAACAGTTTTAATACAGGTAGTCATCAGCTTAAAGCCATTTGTTTATCACAGGGGTCGGCAACCTTAAACACTCAAAGAGCCACAAAGGCCTAACCGGAAGCCCCCTATTCAATTCTGGAGCCAAATCAGAAGTCCGGTATCCCCCACCATAGAGTCTCCTCCTAGCGCGGCATCCTTTTTCCTCTACCTATCCTAACTGAAAGCCCTATCAATTGTGGAGCTGACTGGCGACAGGAAACCACAGCAGAGGGATGAAAGAGCCACATGCGGCTCCAGAGCCGCAGGTTGCTGACACCTGGTTTAGCAACAGCAGTGAAAATAAAGACTTAGATCCGATCCTTGTATTTACAACTGTTGCAGCATCCCGATGGACACATGATAAAACTTTGAGCACTTAGCAACCGGTGTGTATTTAAAAGTGTTGCGGCATCCCAAAGCCATATGATCATCATTTGTCACCTTTCCAGCTAGTTTTGACAAGGAGAGTCAATGGGGGAGGTTGGATTTGCTTAACGACCACATGATGCTCTTAACTTTAGTAATTTTCTTAACAACTGGGGCAGAAAAGATTGTAAAATCTTAAAACCACCTTGCTCAGCAATGGAAATTCTGGTTCCAATTGTGGTCATAAGTTGAGGAGTAACATGTATATGCTCTAATACATGCTGTTGATTGTGCATGAGCATTCCAAATTCTTAACATTTTCTTAGAAGCTGTCCCTTATTTATGAGGTCAGTTTTTATTTTTCCAGCAATCTGTAGATACATCAACAATGGTATGTTCCAGTTTCACCAAGTAGTTCTTGGTATGTCTTTGATCTGTTCATGGAGTCTAAATGGATGATACTGTAGTTGCATTTTTCTTACTATAGTTGTCTCCAAAATTAAAGTAAATTTAAAGGAGAGGCTACCAGTGAGATTGTTTGAATTATTATTTTTCTCGTAAGATTTCACACTTTTTATCAAACTTCGCATTATGTTTTTTAACATTTTTGTACTCTTCTTGTCCCTGTACCAAAAGTCTCTATAAAACCCATTAGCTACACCAGCTCCTCACAATGTTGTTCTACTATATGAGGATTTTATCAATGACAAACAGTTTGTCCTGTAATATAGTTTAAAGTTTGGAAGAGCAAGACTTACCTCTATCTTTTGATTCTTACAAAATGTTGTAAGTAATTTGACTCTAGGGTTTTTTTTCTCACGCCATGTAAATTTACCAACAGCTTTTCTTTTTCTTTTTTTAACCATTCTTAACCATTCATTCTTATTAATTAAAGATCAGATGGTTGAATAGCCCATGCCTATTTATTGAGGTTTATTATCACAACTTTTTTAAAAAAGTAGAGGATGTAGTGGAATGTAATCAGGAGTCATTAGGAAGGGTGGGCCCATTCCCAGACTGGCAAAGAGACAGCAGAATTTGGAATGTCTGGCAGGCAGGAAGACAGCAAGATTGAACCCTCTCTTATAAGTCACAGAATATAACTTGTAATTATTGCAGATAATTGCTTTTGTCTGGCCAGATTCTGTTTGTAGGAGAGAAACAATAAAGGAACTACTCAGTACTCAGAACTCCAAGAGTCATTCTTGATTCTTTTGGCTGGGCAGGAACTGAAACCAAGCAACTTGCCCAAGCCCTGCCACCAAGTGCGTGCGCGTGTGTGTGTGTGTGTGTGTGTGTGTGTGTGTGTGTGTGTGTGTGTGTGTTGAATATTAACCCTCCAGGTTTCAGCTCAGGTAACTTGTCTAAAGCTACACTGCACAGAGCTATTTTGGTTGCATTTGCAGATGGCAGTAGAGGTGAGGTAGTAATGGAAGGGAAAAGAGTTACGGTAATTCTAAAAACTGAAGCTGTCCAAATTAAATCAACTGGCAGTCAACAGCTATCTAGATTTGCACACCCAACCAGCTAATTCAATATGCTACAGTTTCAAGGTCATTCCAGGTAAGAAGAAAAGCTGTAGCTTCAATAAACAAAATACCAGCTAAAAGTTCTATTTTCTAGTATTGGCATAAATGCATGCACATGGACATGCACTATTTTCTGCTGCAGGTAAATGTCATTTTCCTTTTCCATTCAATCATTTATTTTTTAAATTGTGCTTTGTAAAGGAGTGTTGCGGTTACTATAGGGATCTGTATTTAAATACATTCAATTAAAGCAAAGCCTACCCATACCTGCAAGGAACAACATAATTGAGAGTCGGAGAGATGGGGGAAAATCCTTCCACCAATGTCTGGAGGGTTAAAAAAATATTTTTAATGGAAAAAATACAAATCTAAGCAAAACAATGGTTTATTTTAAACCTAGAAGAAAGAAATGACTTATATCCCTATAATATATGGAAATGCATGTGTAAGTTGCATCTTTCAATATGAATAGCTTTGAACCCATTCCTCAGATTAATCTTTGGATCAGAGTAAACCTTACTCCTTAGATTTCTTATCTCCAACAGTGAAACAGAAAAAATGGCAGCCACATACAAAAATGTATCCTTAGGAAAACTGCATTTATAAATATATAAAGCAAAGCAAAATAAAAGTAATGAAGTAAAAATAAAAACACCTACTCCATCTTAAGGTAACATTCTTATTAGGCCAACTCAAGTTTCTAAAATAACATGCAAGCTAAAAAAACGCTTCACCAGACAAGATGAAAAAAAAATGGAAGAGGAAAGGGAAACAGCTGGTGTTTAAGGCATGACAACACCAGGTTACACACTTAGGTAGAATGTAGGAGTCTGCAGACAGGCAAATGATGGGAGAATATCATCTGTTAGAATACATAAATGCTTTGCTAGACGCATCTATAGTATAATGTATACATCAAATATACAGAGAGCACTATTGACCAAGAGAGGGGATTTTCTTATAAAGAAGCACTTTCTCAAAGTACTATAAATCTCCAGTAATTAACCACCTGTCTTCTTTGTATACTTCAAATAATTTACTACATGGTACATTCAAGTTTATTTTTGATATTCTAAGTACAAGAAATTTTGCATAAGTGAATGAAAGGAAAGGAAAGCCAAGATTTGCAGCCAACATAAAAATCCACATGATGTGATGGAAAAATCCAGATAAAATCCAGGAACGCTTCCAAAGATTGTGTTCAAAGACCATTCCTTCCATTTATATATTAAATGTGGAAAATAGGCATATAAGAAGTGCACATTTGACAACCCAAACCATATAGATTGGGAAGTCTACACTGGTCAGGTCTCCCCACTAAATCCACACAGCAGCCATATAGATTAGAAAGCCTAGAGTAGTCAGGTCTCCCCATAAAATCCACATAGCAGCCAACAGATGTTCTGAAATGACCCATTGCCCAACTGCAAAAGGGAAGCTGTAAATGATTCTTTTTCTCCATATCCAACACATAAGTGACACAATCAAAAGGTTAACATTTGAGATTACCATGGGACAGATGAGAGGATGTGACATAAAATCCTAAATCCTAGTTGGTTCCTTTCATGAACTTCTGTCAGTCCTCTTTAAACTTCACTATCTTAGAACCATGACACTGCTTTTTTCTTCCTCCTAATCTCCTACACCAACAGCAATGAAAATCAGAAGACTATCAAAATAAAGTAGAAATCTCTAATATTGGAGAAGCACACATAAAATGAAACCAGAGGGAAAACTTTTCTCCAGAAGTCAATGAGAGCTACAGTAAAGATCACTTCTGGAGAAGAAATGTTGAACTGAAAACAGCTCCACTGAGGAGATTGGAGCCAACAACCCCACAATGGAATCAAGAATTTATGAATGGATCAGCTCATCAGGATTTCCTTCCAGAAAAAGAGAAGACTTGAGATCTCCCACAAGTGTTCCAGAGAGTTGCTCCCCACAAGGAGATCACAAAACACTGGTATCTGGCAGTTTTAGAGTTCTGGGAGATGAGGGAATGCCATCTTCATTCAAACCAAGGTTAACATACTTCCCCTTTCCAGTCACTTTTGGAAATTGTTCATTAACTACTTTTTTAGTTATTAGGAACCTTGGAAATGACAGATTTTACTGTGCAAATTTCCTTCAACACTTTGCAAAAATAAATAAATAAAAGTTTAATTTTAAAAAATTCACTCTTTTTTTGGAATAAACAAGAAATTGTGAGAACACTGATTTTTGAAAATTACAAACAGATTAAGGATCCAGATGGATTTCAAATAAGACTTTGAATTTAATTAAAAGGATCCTTCCCATGGAAAAGCAGTTGAATGATAGGTTTGAACTCTGAAGATTGGATACTAGAGGGAAGCATCAGGGTATTTGGGAAGAATTGACCCAGGAGTTAATTTTAACAGTGTCTGCCTTTATAGACAGACTGTGTTTAAAAGATGTTATGGAAGAGGAACAAATTTTCCTGAACAAGACAGAGGCAGATCTAAAACTGGATTTAAAAATGATAGGCTACAAGAATTATATAGAAAAAGATGCTAAACTGGATATACAAATGAAACTGGCTGATGTTTTAATAATTAAAAGGGATATGTATATAACAAACCAAAAGAGCAACCTGGATAATTTTCTACATTGGGTATACAAAAAGGACTTGTTAAACTCTTGAAGGAGTTTGTGAGAAGAGTCAAAGAAAAAAATGAAAAGAAATGAAGTTCTGGGACATTATTTTAAGGTATTAAAGATTGCTAAAAGTAAAAGGAAGGAATATAAAGTTGGTTTACTTGATCAAGGTTAAAATAGATGTTATCTCTCTTATCTGCTTTAATGGACTTTTGCTACTAGGACTGAACAAGGTTTTAAGGATATTTTTATAGCTAACAGAAGAGATATGGGAAGAGGAGATTATTTATTGTATTTTAAAAGTTGGCAAGTTACTAAAATTGTTTATATTTGTTGTGATAAAGGAAAAGCCATTTGTGTATATGGTTTTTTCTTCTTGTTTACAGTGTCATTTTCTTCTTTTTTCTTTTCTTGTATTAGTTTTTATCTTTTTAATTATAATGTTTAACAAGTTTACTATTTAAAAAACTTACAATAAAGAGATTTAGTGACCATAGATAGCTACAGAAGGCCAAGGATTACTGAAAGGAAAAAACTAAAACAAAAGGAGAATGTGAGAGAAAGAACTACCCTGCATAAGCTCATCCTATTGATGGTGTACTGGAGAAAGGCATGTCCAAGTAATCTTAATAGGAGCACTCTTCTAAGATAAAATATCCCACAGCACTCTGTTGCACATTTCATCTCCAAGCACTAAGTTGAAGAGTTCCATATTAAACTGCAAGTACCCATTTCTCCTATGTTCATAAAGTTATACAACATGTTCACATGGAAGAACCATGTACATAACTGATGTTACTGCTCTATACCCGTGTCCCCTGCTGCTAACCACATGCACTGAAGAGGCAAGCTGATTTTCAATATAACAAAATATATTGTAACTAATAAATGAATTAAGTGCAATAGAAGAATCTTGTGTTCTTGTTTATTATTTTCTTGCTCGTACAGTGCTGCCTAATATGGCTCCAGTTATCCTTGGTGACCTCAGAAGTCATGTGGAAAACTCAGAAAATGTTACTGATTATATAGCAGTTAAAGTGTTGGACTAGAATGGAGGAGACTCAGCTATGAGTCCATCTTCAGCCATGGAAGTATACAGGTGCCTTTAGACCAATTACTGCCTCTTAGGCCAACCTTCTTGGACCCAGATTGTTGGGGGCAATATGCTGAACTCTGTAAACCGCTTAGAGAGGGCTGTAAAGCACTATGAAGCGGTATATAAGAAAAGTGCTATTGCTATTGCTATTCTTCACAGAGCTGTTGTCAAGAAAAATAGAAGGACTGAATGCTATGTATATTGTCCAGAAATGTAACAGATAAATAATGAAGATAAATCCAGAACAAGTTTAATAAGGACATCCATTCATAATGCTCCATAATTTCAGGTAAATGGAGCAGTTCTATCACTTCTCTAACTATGGTGCCTACTTGGGCATTCAAAATTGCAAGAATGTCCTCACAATATTGTGTGAAATAAAACTGAGAACAAGGAGAACAGATGCCCTTAAATAGGTGCCTCATTCATATCAACAGAAAGGGCTGTCCCACCAGATTATACCTCAGAGATTAGATTTGCTGCTTGCCTTCTGCTATTCACAAAATCTAAAGTTGGCCTCCAGAAGCCTCTTAGGAAAGTCAACCATGTGGATAGCATCAAGCTCAGAGAAAAAAATGAGCAAGAACTCAAAACAAACACCCATCATCAACTTGGTCCCTCCTTACAACAAGTTCCCACCCATGAAATAAGTGGCATCAGATGTCTCTGGGGTTATGAAATAGAAAGGAAGCCACACATTTATACCTCAGAACAAGCAAGAACTCTCAGCAAATTCTCAGCATCTTTTCAGAATCAGAGTCTGAAGGCTGAACCCTAATAAGGTAGAATTTGATTAGGTAGAATGAGGAATAGGTTTAAAAGTTATGTAACAAATAGAAAAACAGAAGGAACTTGACAGCAATGGGAGGAATCAAACGAACAATCCATCCTGTAGCTGCATGATGTGGAATAGGGGGAAGAGCACCCCTGGAATTCAGTGGGATTGCAGCGTAGCTGCCAACAAGAAGATCAATATAGGTCGATTTACTCCTTATTTAGTATGTTCCTGCTCTGCCTTTTTTCCATTATGGAACTCAATGCAACTCAACTGGAGTTCTCACTTAGTTTCACATCCTGACTTTGAGTAATTAGAAGGGTAGGCAGGGAACAAATCCAAGATTAAGTGTCAAGATACAGACCAAAATTGTGTATGAGATCGAAGGAAGGTGCAGTCTGCATTAAGAAATATGGGGAGGCTCACAAAAGCCAGGCATACTAGGAAAAGGGGAAGGAGGCAATGAAAAGTGAGGGGGGGGGAGAAAAACACCAAGCCCAGATGGCATACAGGGAAAGCACAGGAACAGCAGATGGAAAGGGCAGTAAATACAGTAGGGAATGTAGAAGCACAGTTCCTACCATCAGTATGGCAAGTAATAGGCAAAGTGGCCAGAAAATAATTATACAGCTCACTGATGTTTTAGTTATGTTTTCCATTAAAAAACAACTATATCTTTAATGACACTGGCCCCTTTGTTGGGTGCTCCATCCTATACTGATTATCTTCTTCCTACTTTATTTCCAACCTTTCCAATCCTGGATGCTGTCAAATTATTGAGCTTTTTTAGAATAGGACATAATTTAATACAGAAAATTGGATTAAGAGAGAGGTACACAGCTCCTAGGATTAGAAAGGTAAATAGAAAGGAAAAGAGAGGTTATGGATCAGGAAAGCAATTAACAGGGAACAACCCACAGTCTAATGGGGAGAAGATATGCAATTACAAATGGGGGGGGGAGAGAGAAAAATACAATATTAATTTTGATTAGGCAGCAACAAGATTAAGGGGGGGTGGAACATCACAGGCCCTTGGGGGGGGGAAAGGGGGTGGAAGGCAGGAGCAACAACCTGATGTAAAATGGAAAGCAAAGTTGAAGGGGTAACATTAAATTGAGGAAGGGGTAAGAACTGATTTAGCTAGGGGGACCATTGCAAGGGATAGTCAGCATAAATATTAGATGAGGAGGGCTTCAACCTTCTAGCTTTTGGGGAAGGAGAAACGGCAGGGGGGAAGGGAGCTGATCCCAAAAGAAAGAAACCCAGGTAAGAGAATAATGGGGTTCAATATTACAGATGGGGTAGGGAGGAGGAATGGTACAAATAACTATGAGGAAGCACTTGCTTCTCTCCTAAACAATCGCGCATTCCCCCCCCCCCCGGCCTTTCCCCGGAGACTCAAGGCGCTGGGCCGAGGCTACGGGGCGCACAGTTTGCTACCCGGCGATGTCCCCCCAGCCCCCCGGGGGAGTCATATCATGTGGGTGGACCGTCCCTTTCCCGGGAGAACAACGGCATCATCCTCGGCATCAGCCCAAGCGAGCGCATTCCCGGGGAGGCAGCACCACTCTGACCCCTCAAAAGCTCCCCTGCTCCGTTACGAAACCCCCTCCCCGTTCGCCCGGCTGATCCTGATTAAGAGATGGGGGTTGGACTTACATCACTTCCCAGTTTGCTTGACAAAGAAAATCCATCGTTAGCAGCTGTAGACCATGGAAGTGGCTGTTTTGGGGAGGTGCTTGCGGGAGATGGGTGCGCGGGAGAGGGGGAGAAGCTTCTCCGGTGCTTTTCTTCCTCTTTTGCTGTTGCTTCCTCGGGCTCTTATCCCTCCTCGATTTCCAGCGGCCCTCTCCTATTCCCCTCCCCCCGTCTCACACCACAAAATGTGCCGCCGTCAGACTGGCTACACCATAACGCATCCCACGTGGTGGCTTCACCTTTTGTGGCCTAAGGCAGCTTTGCCACACCTCCCCGTGGCCAAAAATAAAGGGGAAAGGGCGATCTCACTATTGCCAGAGGGGGAAAAATGATTTAAAATGGTCCCCTTCCGCCTCCGCCTTCCTTCTGTAGCCTGGAATAGCCTCTGTACTCGCTCGCTCTTCCAGCTCCTGTTTCCTGCTCCTGATAACATACACACGCGCGCGCGTACACAGAAACACGCGCACACACACACGCAGGAAACAGCCAGAGAGCAAGAAGTACCTACATTTTTTAAAAGAGAACCTTCAAAAACAGTACTTTTCCTTCCCTCGCCCTTAAAATATAACTGAAAGTAGCATAAACCACGTAACATTAAGGAATCTTCCCAAAAAGGTTGCCTCAAGAGTTTTGGTTAGGGAAAAATCCAAATACGTTTTCTTTTCTTCAGATAGTTCTTAGAAACCACGCATAAGCATGCTGATCTAGCTTCCGAGGTTATTCTTTTTTTCAAGCAAATGATTACTTTGGTAGGATCTACTAGCACTCGGACTAATTATCTCAAGGGTTTTGTGGATCATAGTCCACTTTCTGATGCCTCCATACCCAGAGTAGAGTGTTTTGACTTGAAAACTTCTCGTCCATACCTTTACTTCCACTTTCTACACACAAAGCTGGATATTGTTGGATATATATTGCTATTGAAGGGTCGGGGTAGGGATGCAGAAGCAATGAGTTGATTAGCATGATTTGAATTCATCAATAAGACTTCAGATGCAAAATAAATCCTGGGACTTATACCTGACATCAGAAAAGGCTTTTAAAAATGAAAACGACTTACATCCCAAAGCCCAATTGCCTCACATTTAAATACATGCAATAGGGACAATTCTTAATTTTATTACCATGTTTAAAACTGACACATACTACCTTTGAATTAAGAGAAAATACTCATAATGTCTACAAATTATGTCACAAAAATATTGTGCACTTTATTGGATATAACGTAACATGAGGATCCTCATAGCTCAATGCATAATCATGTTATCAGGCATGATATATATCTTCAAAAGTGTATAGTTATTTTGCAAACCATAAATGCATCTTCTTTATTTAAGCTTCTGAAACTGTACAAAATCATCTACCGGTATGTGTTATAAAATTTACATGGCAACAATAATTAAAACTGTACAGGTAGTCCTCGACTTACAACCATTCATTTAATGACTGTTTAAAGTTACAATGGCACTGAAAAAAATGACTTACGACAATTGTTCACACTTAGAACTGTTGCAGCATCCCTGTTGGTCACATGATCAAAATTCACACACTTGGCAACTAGTTCATATTTATGACGGTTGCAGCTTTTGACCTTCTGGGTGATCACCTTTTATGACCTTCTGATAAGCAAAATCAATGTGGAAGCCAGATTCACTTAACTTAAATTTATATTCTACTGTACTTCTCAAACAGCAAAAAGATTGGTTTATGAAACATTCACAACAAACTCTGGAAAATCATCATCTAGGAATGGTGCAATGTGGCTTTTTCCTTTATTCACATGAGAATATTTGAGGTACATTCTTGACTTAATTACTATAGTAAGTAATTTCACAGTGTAAAGCAGGACTTTTTCTGCTAACATCTCTGCAGAGATAGTGGAAATGCCACATATTCAAATAAAATTGTTTTTTTTCTGCTTTCACCATTACAATTTTGCCCAAACTATAGAATGCATAATGAATAGTTGTAGAGCTATCCTCATAATCTTTCTTCCTAACTCATAATCTTTCTTCCTAATCTACCTTACAGATGATTAAATTGGGAAGGTGAATTAAGCCAAAGTACAGATGCTCCTCTGAAACAATCAGACAAAATCTGGAAAATGCCATATTATTGCCACATTGGATCCTTAACTTGATGCTGTTCCTCACAAACTAGGAATAAAGCCAACACAACTGATCATTGTATTTCTTTTATTCAAATAAACCAGATTTCCAAACTCTTCATCTACCTCACTGTTTCTCAAACTTTAAGTTTTAATATGGATGGACTTCATTTCCCAAAATTCCTTAGCCAATTAGTGGCAGCCATTTCTAGGAGTTGAAGTTCACCCATCTTAAAGTAGCCAATTTAGATATAACGTGATAGTGGGAAGAACTTTGACTATTTGGTAAAGCATAAGAAAACAAATGAAAAAAAGGCTGGGATAATCTCACAATGATTTCTTGGAGGGCTGCTACCTGTTAGGTAGTTATAGACTGTGTTTTAACAGAGTATAAGCCAGTTTCAAGAAATCAGTCTAGGAAAGAAAGAATAGTTTTGTATTTAATTTCTCTAACCCAGTCACTGTAGTGTAGTCCATCTTTCCAATCTTTAAGCAGTGCTCATATGCTGGACATTAAGCATGAATCCCCATCTTTTACATAGTCTTGTTCTCTTAAATGACTATCATTATAATTCCCCCAAAAGTATAATGTCCTAGAACATCATAGAAGAGTCTGCCAAGCCAGGCCAGTCTTTGTAAAATTTATACATCACGTTTCAATAATATTCCTACAAGAGACACTGAGATTTCTTTCTTTTCCTAAACTGATGCTGGATGTGGATTCAAATTCCATAATCCAAAGATAATGTGGCCAGAGATGCTGGCTACGAATTAGGGGAGATTGCAGTGTCAGTAGTGCTGCCAGTACAGGCCTGAGATTGAAATCTTGAATTGAGTATTATCCCCCAAATCAGGGGTCAGTTTCATCCCTCTGCTGTGGCTCCCTGTCGCTCAAAGTATGCGTCACAACTGCCAATGTGCGTCACCCACCGATGCGCAATTTATTAAGCTTTTCAACCCCCAGTAGGCCAACCATGGATAAATCCAAGAAAAGTTTCAGAAGAAAACATAATCTTTAATTCAACTATATATGCTAGTTTTGTGGTCGCTCAGGAAATAGTCAGGCACGGGAAGAGTTTTGTGGCTCCCGGTGTTTTCTTTTCTGTGGGAAACGGGTCCAAATGGCTCTCTGAGTGTTTAAGGTTGCTGACCCCTGCCCCAAATGATCAAAGAAAAACAGTAAGAATATGCCCCATCCAAAGGTCCAATTCTTCTGGAGTAGAGAGGCATCCTTGCACTGTTTCCTTACCCAAGAAGGCAAGTCACATAGACACTTTTCACACTGATATCTTCTCCTAAGAAGCCAAGAAGTTACAGTTCTTCCTCTAATATCCAATGTAGTCTTTATGGGATCCTCATCAGATGTGAGTGCCTCCCCCCCACCTCAGGGTTATTATTTGTCCAGATACCAAGAACTTGCATAATCATCTTGCTTCTTCAAAAATTTTAGCAACTGGAGTTTTCCAGTGCCATCTTTATTTCTAGTTTGTCAGAATCGCTCTGATATTGGCCAAACTGTGTGATTCCTTGTAGCTAGCAGGGCCACAAAAAAAATCTATCCCTCAGCATAGATTAAAAGAAAAGAAAATGGAATGCCATTATTAAAGTTTCATGTTAAATGTAAAAATAATTCACACCTCGAATATTCAGTGGGTTAATTATCAGAATATTAATTTTCAAAGTAATTGAAATACATCCAAGACCTTTTAGAAATACAGTATGACACAATGCCACTCTTGGAAACACTTTATATATATTTTTAATGGAATGGTAATGTATATCTTAAAAATAAGCTTGGCAGAACTATAATATAAAAGATGCAAGACAGCATTAAAAGATACACAATTGTTAATTTTTTATTTTTTATTGCTGAAAACCAAATGATTTTCATAGGATTTGATAAAGAGTTTCAGAATTGGTATGCCATGAAGAAGCAAAATTCCCCCTTTTCTCCTCTGTACTATAGTGAATTGAATTTATCTAATTGTCTGAGTTCACACTGCATATTACACCTTCAAGTAATTCAAGCACAAACAAGTCAACCACAGTGGTGAAGTTATTTTAGCATGTTGTGCAAATTCAGAAAAATATCAGGAATGGCTATGCAAGTACAGCTATTTGTATCAGAAGACAGCATTGAAATTTGATCCAGCCTCAATAGAAATCCTACGGGATTGCAGCAAAGACAGAGAAGCAGGCCAACAGTACATAAGGCTCATTCCATCAGCTAAAGAAAGATGCCAGATTCATCAGGATGACATCTTTATCTTCTTTAGCAACAATTCCATCAGTTTAGCTGAAAAAATTTGTCTAACCCCTTTTGACATTTAAAGTGGTAGTTTTATATAATTTCATGACAGGAGGAAGTCCTGGAATCTGCTTGCAATGCTAGATAGTTTAGGAGAGCTTACATACATATACACATACCTAGCTGGATCTATGAACACACAGAGGTACATGCACAAAGCACCTTCTTTCCTCCCACAATTTCAGTGTAGCTGAGATTTCAAGACCCAAAAATGTTAAAGTTCCCATAGTATGTGCCCGTCTCTGTTACCTAAATGGCTTCTCCTACCCATGCTGTAAGTTTCTTTTTATGCCAGGCCTGACCATAAAGTGCCTTTAAGGCAGAAGTTAGGACATCAGATAATATTTTTACAAAGAGGATGCATTGTCAGGATAGGATTGAAGAGGCAAGGAAAATATGAAAAATGTTGCAGAATTGTAGCAAAACATTTTACACACGTTTCTCATTGTCCTTAGAATCATTGCAAAGTATGTATTTATAACACACGGCCACAAAAATTATGTTGCATAGGTATATATAACAGAGTATTAAAATTTATGTGATTTATGAACACTTAGAAATATTTATAACAAGCCTGTAAAAAAAAAGTTCTAGTATCTTCATACTTCAGAAAACAAAATGTAACTGGGAGAGAACTTCTCTAAAACTAACCAATGAATTAATTACTCAGCTGACTAAACTCAGCTCAACATGTAGTTCGTATTCATAACTACTGTTTTACACCTTTTGCTGGTGTAGATCAGGGGGGGTCAAACTGGCGGCCCACGGGCTGGATGCGTCACATGCAGGCCACACCCACCCCAGCTCCATGAAGGGGAAAAAAACATCGCAAAATGTCACGTGATGGCAATGTGACACTGTGAGTTTTACACCCGTGGTGTGGATTAAGAGCTCTTCAACACAGAAGCATCAGATGATGTAAAGATAGATTCTGAAGACCAATTTATTTACTCTTGAGCCAAAAGACAGCATGAGTTATACCAGCACCTTAGCACCAATTCTCTATAATCAGAATGCAGTAGAGATTACTTATAACAGTGCTTCCCAAACCTGAGTAAATTACCCAAAATGGGGTAAAAGTGGTTTTTCTTTGGGTAACAATACACAAACCCATTTTCCAATCACAATATGGACATTTAAATTGACTTGAAGTGTTTTACTTACATTGGGTAAAGAGGATTTCTGATAAGTGGCTTTGGGTAATGAAGAAAAAAGTTTGGGAAGCGCTGATTTATACAAAAAGACAGTATATAAGAAATCATTAGAGGTGTTCATTCAAACAAAGCTTTGTGCTACAGGAACAACCAGTTAAGAATCCTGATTTGCAAAAAAAGAAATCTAATTTGCAAAATAATCAATTGGATTCCAAGAATGAACAATAACACACACATCATGTAAACAATATTTTGATAAACATTAACAATCAAGTTCATCCATAAAGCTAACCAGTAAGCATGACTTAGAAGCCAAAATATCTTAGTTCACACGTGTGTCAAAATCAAAACCACACTACTGTATGCTTATTATACATACTGTAGGTCTCTGGGCTGCACCTTTATATTCTCTCATTAGATGAGCAAGCACAAAGTAAAGGTTAAAAGTTGGAAGTTATAAAGATGGAAGGCTGTTTCAAGCAAAACAAAGCATTAGCAATATGAAACCTGCCAACTACCTATGACGAAGTCTAGATTTGCAGAAAATCTAGATCTTTTTACCATTGGTCAAAGGGAAGCAGGCATCCTTTAATGGCCTACAGATCAGAGGTAGCTAGTTTGATGTAGGTATTGTATGTCCTTTGTTTTGCATTTATTGATTTGTAAATGGATATGCAAATTTAGCCTGTAATTTAAACCTATAGATTTTCTGTATTGGCTCCATGGTAGTAAGTACTGTACTCAGATGAAATGCAAATTCAAAATGTGAATGTCAACATAGGAGAGAAAGGTTGTTAGTATTCTGGTAAGCTCTGGGATGGTTGCATAGCCTGATGTCCAAGAATCTTTAGAAGCTGTTTCAACCAAACCTGGACAGAGTCTTTCTTTAGACAATGGCTGGTTTCCACAGGACTGCTTTTCTCTAAATAATCACAGGACCTACTCTAGTTTACATTGCATTTTTAAAAAATCCTTTTTTTTTTCATGCTAAATAGCAGAGAAGTTAAAATTCATACTGTAGAACTAAACTCCCTTTACAGAGAGGGGGAGACCTAAGAGGTTGGAAGGAGCAAGAAGACAAAAAGGCAGGCATTATTTTTACAAGGAACTTTTATTTCCTTGTTTACTATAGAATATTTTGAAGTTCAGACTGAGACATTCCATCAGCTCTGCTGCTAAAATGAATGGCTAGAAGTAGGATGGATGGATTGCTGGATGGCGAATTAAATGCACACATTCAATCTCTTTCCATGTTTCTCCAGCCAGCCTAATTTTATTATGCGACAATACACAAGTGACTCAGAAGAAAAACAAGTTAGAAAGATGAACAGCCACTCATCAACAAATTAGAAATGGACATGTTTATAGATGTGTCCTTTTTCAACTGAGATGATAGAGAAGTGTCTAACCTATCTATTCTGCTTTGGCCTTTTTCTATGTGGCAGAAATATTTTATGTCATTCTACTCAAGCATGCAGATTTCCAGCTGTTATGGGTAATTTCCCCCCTTCTTTTTGATCTATTGATAATTTTTAAAAGGAAGAAAGAGCAAATGAGCAAGCAAAAAAAGAAAAAAAGTTGATTCGAAAATATATCAGTAACTGGACAAAAGAATTACTGAGACTGCAAACTGAATAAGTATTAAGTAATTAATCATAAAAAACAAAGTACATTTAATTATTTTAACTTCAGAAAAGATGTGGATCTGAGATAAATGCCAAAATTATATCATTGTTAATAAAGACTACGAAATAAAAATAACTAAACATATATTAAAATATTGCCTTTCTGTCTGTCATCTTCTGTCTGTATTATTTTTACAAATAACTCAAGGCAGCAAACATATCCAACACACCTTCCTTCTATTTTTCCCACAATAACCACCCTGTGAGGTAGGTTAAGCTGAGTATGTAACTGGCTTGAAGCCACCCAGCTGCTTCTCATTGATAAGGCTGGACCTGAATTCAGTCTCCCTGTTTCTCGCCTAGTGCCTTAACTACTTGTATTCTGATTTAATTTTTTTTGTTCCTCATTGCAATTCTTTTTTTCCCATTCAAAAGCCATACTCTCTAAATACTTATTTACATTGCTATGTAATATTTAGTATATGTGAATGCCATTCAAGTTTTAAACCTGTTATAAATATATGCTGTTAATTTTACTGTTAATTTTTTTTTTCAAGTACTAAGGTAAGCTTTGGACCACCACATCTTTTAAGGTGTTATAAACTGATTTAGCTCCACATAATTTTCATTATCCTTCAGAAGAACCTTGGACAGACACTAAGGCCATGTCCATTTTTCCTGGGTTTTAAAACTCAGTTAAGGATATTAAGGTTAAACTAGAAAATAACCTATTGCCGTAACCAAATCTGAGATTAGTTCATACACTGTTAATGCTTAACGTAATATAGGAATACAAATTCTTTGGGCATCAAATGAGAAGGAAGGACTCACTGGAGAAGAGCCTAATGCTGGGAAAGATTGAGGGCAAAAGAAGGGGACAACAGAGAATGAGGTGGCTGGATGGAGTCACTGAAGCAGTAGGCGGGAGCTTTAATGGACTCCAGAGGATGGTAGAGAACAGGAAGGCCTGGAGGAAAATTGTCCATGGGTCACAATGCGTCAGACACGACTTCGCAACTAATAACAAATATAGGAATCCAGCCTCATATGCCTTGTTCCTGTGACCTAGGATGAATTGGATTTTTTTGCTTTGCTTTTTGGTCTCCATCCCATGTTTAGTTAGTATTTTGAAGGCAATTTTCGATATGGTGATAACATTATAAGGATAGAGATTCAAAGTTCGAAGAGGGAAATGGGTATGTTTGCACTACAGACTATAAGGGTGTTAATTTAACCACAGTGGGAACATGCCCCCATGCAATTGCCATTGTTTTCAGCCCATGAGTGAAACTAGATTGTTCTTAAGTCTGATGTTTTTGTGATTAAACTAGCATAATGCACATCAGTATATTTAGCTGAGAAAAATCTGATTTTTGTTTTAGATTTTGGTTCAGTCAAATAACCTCAATTTATTTTATTTTATTTGTATTTATATGCCGCCCAACTCCACAAGGACTCTGATGTTGGATAGCCTGATACCTTTTGGCATATTTTAGTTAGTTTCTCCTCTCCTGAAGTCCTGGCCACTTGTTTTCCTCTTTCTAGTATGTCACAGTTGTCAGCTACTATTTTATGAATGGATACCCAATACTCCAAAATCTGGTTATTGGGAAAGCTAGCTTTACAATAATGGTTTCCAAGCTTGTGTTGATGGGAGGTCTAATTCTTTTTCAAAACTCATTTTAAATTACAAAAAGCATCATTGAAAATTAGCCACTCTGCTTCTGTATTTTGCTAGTTATGATTCGGAGCCACAAAAGAAAGAGGTAGGAGGAATGCTGCCCATATCCATCCTTTTCTTCTGTAGGCTCCTTTAAAAATCCTGCATACAATCATGCTATTACTATTAACTGGACATGATCTAGATGTGTGGACTATCAGAATTATCACCAATGGCCATGTTGATGACAAAATTCTGAGTCTAAGAACTGAAGAGGATCCTGGTTAGAGAAAGCTGAGCTTGAAACCAGTGGACAGTACTAAGAAACTTGATAGAGAAGCTTGTAGAATCTCAACTTGATCGGCTTTGAAGCCAATACTGCTTCACTCTGTAAAAAAATATGGGTGACCTGTCCATTTTTAATGGATAGTGTCCTGCTATTAATTAAAAGTGAAATATTTTAACACAAAATGAACACATAGGGAGCCAATTTTATTTTTATCTGGTTTCAAATCAGCAATGGAAATCAGACTCATGAAGCTTTTTTAAGAAACTGAGCACTACTTTATTGACTTATCAGTCACTTTAGACTTTCGAAAAATAATTACTTGGATGCCCTGTGGACTGAACTAAACATGGGTCATCTGGACTGCCAAACATGCACACATATTTAGTTATCATTCTAAACTGCTTTGGCCAAGTTTGTCATGTGAACCCATGAAGTTGAAATCACAGTAAGTAATAATTTATGGTTTAATGTCACGAATTATTCAGCCTAAAACCTCAACAAAACTACATATAGGAGTGGCAGAACTGGGGGCGGAGTTAAAAAAGAATGAGCCTAGAATGCCTACATAGCCACAAACTAAATCTAACCTCCCTTGAATTCCATTTACCCTTATCTAATCTCAAGCAGGTGCTAATCATTAAAATTAATGTGCACAGACATTAGTTTAATTGGACTTTCACATGTGAACCTGATCTTTTTCTCCCGATACAACTCATGGTTTAGCATCCTGTGATGTCAGCCATATGGTGATAATTTATGTTGCACTTTTGGTTGGAAATTGGCATAACTCTAGTTTGAAATAATGATGGATAATTCACACTACAGAGTTCAAGATTGAAGTATTAAATTTCAGACTTGGTCCAGATTTAATCACAACTCAAACACAGTTCCTGAAAATATTGCTTTCAGTGGGTTTATTCACAATAATGTTAAGTATGGGTGATCAAATGAGTCATTTTATTTGAAAGGAACAATGGATGTTTTAAATAAATATATATTCATGGGATAAGCCTCAATAAATACTTTCTGTAATCTCAATCACTACCCTTTCAAACAAACTGGTATTGTAAAATCTTGCCTCACTGCCGTCTCACTCTCTACCAGGCTAAAATAGATCTTCCCAGTCTGGTCATGCATATTGTCCATATAATATTTAAAATGCTCACATTAACTACTTGCTTCATACTAATTCCTGCAGTGATATTGCTGCCAGGTCTGTGCAAATTTCCAAAGGGTTTGTTTTACAAAAAGTTAAACAAACAACTTCAAAGATGCCTCCCTCCTACTTTTAAAACAGAAGTGATCATGTTTTGATTTGCTCACTGCTGAGACCTTTTCCAACAGTTTCAAGAAGTTTCTTCAGGTGGTACTGAAAGCCAGAAAAAGTGATGCACACCAAATGGCTTATTTGGTTTGCATCATTTTTGGTACTTTTGGTATCTGTGCCCAATAACCTGTAATCAAAGCAAATTGTGGCAATCCCATCGTATCTCTATGCAGTCATATAATCTTTAAAATGCACCATGAGAATGGAGGAATGAATTTGAAATTTTACAAGCAGAATGCATAGGAATAAAAATTCATGAAGTTGAAAACATCACAAAATGACTGCAGGCTGCCAGAGAAGAGATTAACAGGCCCAATGACAAACAAGCTATAAATTATCTGGTGAAAGAAAATATTATTTTTTAAAAATAAAGTTGAATTGAATAATTTTTATGATGCTTTCATGCTTGGGTTATTCAGTATACCGCTTTAACCAGTTTGGAAGCAAATTGTTGAACACAAATGTCAGATATTTTAATGTAATATTATATAATTAAGTGCTAGGTTGTTACAACAGATTCTATAATTTGACAAACAGGATGGATCCCCCCCTTAATGTTATCTTACATTTCAAGAATGTATCACAATTATGAACAAGGAAACTTTCCTAAATTAGTTTGAAAGCATACAGTACTTTAACATAACTATACTTGGTTCTTAATTTAATTCTTGTTAATGTTTTTTATACAGTAGTACTTCAGTATTTGTCCAGTTCCCAGAGGTATGAGTAGTAAAAATGAATACTGAGCAAATCACATGACCTACCACATGAACCTTTATTTCAGCTGCAAGGAGAAGTGAGTCATGAGGCAGCCAATGCCAGCAAGTTCTACCTTGTGCATCAAGTACCAGGACATTTTTGCTTCAAAATGCATCGAGTACTGAATTTTCTGAATTTCGAAGCAGTTAAATATCAAGGTACCACTGTATTTGTGCTTTTATTGTAAGTTGCCAAGAGTCGCTTTGAATAATGAAATGGGCAGCATATAAATTTAATAAATAAATAAGGACCAAATTAATAGTTAATTCTATAAAATAATTCTATTTATAATCTGAGTAGCTGCAAAAAAAAGTTGAATTTACAATTAGGCATGCTGGAGGACCCTGTTGAGAACTAGTGTTGACACACTGGTTTGTCAAGATATAGGTTTCAGACCATTTAATTTGTGTGTTAGCTTGCAAATCTTCTCTGCCAGGTTAAGTTTTGTGATTACAAGGTGATTTTAATATATAGTTTGGTATCTGTGGTAATTTGAGTATTTTTTTTAATTGAATGCCACTTTGGAAACTTGCTGAGAAAATAATTTATGTTCCAGGTGGCCACAAATTGCAGAACACAGAACAGCTAAATTTAAATACCTCCCAAGTATAGTTTTTTCCTTTTCGCCTTCCAACACTCTTTATTAAATAGCAACACATCTGGAAATTCACATCTTTAAAGTCTCTGACAATATAGAATTTGAAAGAGGCATATGGTTATACTACCTCACAGATGTTGAGACAGATTCAACATGTGACTTATGAGTCAGATGCATTCATAAGGAGCTCAACATGTAATTTCAAAACATCTGACAAACCACAATTCACCGCTAATTGGCTTCAGAATAAGGAGAATTTTAGAGGACATGCAAAATCCCATCCAAGAGAACCTGGAATACATACCTATTTCACTAGGAATAAGTAAATTCTGGCTAAAGGCCACACATCAGAAAGCGAGGGCAAAACATGTAACATTTGAAATTATATACAATATTTCTCTGTATATTTACCGTTTTCTCCTTCCACTCTCTCAACAATTTCAACTTGATAGCAAATTGTGGACAGACTATAGCAGCATCTCCCCGATTCCAAGAACTTCAAACTTTCTACCCAAGCTAAAGTAAGTCACACAGTAAGGGCCACAATGGTATGCTCCAAAATACATTCTATTAATTCTAAAGCTTCTCAGAGATGCCATGTACTTTCCTCCAAATGTAGGAACAATTTGTTCATGTCTAAGTGTACAAATTTGATGTGGTAATTAAGAGACATAATTCATAAAATACTAATTAATGCGAGTCCTCCTTGAAGCACAGGTACAGGGTACTCTCCCCCTTCCCCAAGCACATAGTGAATTCACACAGGATGCATAAGCTCAAGTAAAAATTAAAAATCGAAGTTTGCTTCAGCATAGATTTTCACCATTTTCAGAAATAAGCACTGAATGCCAAGAGGAAAAAAAAAGTAAGACACACGTTTTTGGTTTCCACTACTAACTCAGTGTACTTTATTTGCCTGCAGCCTACAGCTAGATAGCCAACACTGGACAGAGTTCAGTAGCACTGAGGAATGATGAGAATTTCCCTTCACGCACCCCTTTCCCAGTTTAGGAATGGCTTTCGTTTTGTGGGCATCTTTCAAAGAAAACTCTATCCCAAAGAAAAAAAAGGCATTAAGAAAAAGGTGGACCCAAGTTCATAAAAGCCCTCTTTCAGACTCATGCTGGAACTTCCTGCTGAACCACTTGGTCTTATATTTTGTTTTTGTTTTGTACACTGGTTCAAGAAATTGGCACTTGGGGCTACAATTCTGAACCTGGCACTGAAAGGCACAACATCAGATACCCTGTATAAGAAACTGGCTTGTTTGCTTTCCAATGAGGATGGGCAACCAAAGAGAATCCCAAGATGAGCCTGAGAAAGTACAGAGACAGAAAAGGGAAGTGAGGGTTTTTTTTAAAAAAAAAAAAGTTTAATGCTTGTTGAAAGGATGAGATTCCCTATTTTACAAGGCAAGCATGAAAAGCACCCATCTTTTAAAAGCCCCTAAGCATCAATAGCTGCATAGTTAGAAGCTGGTGTGTCTCATTCCCACTGCTTTTAGGAATTATTAATATCTAGAACAGTTGTCTCTGTCCAATTGTTATAACGCAACAGAATATTTTTTTTAAATATTTGAAACTATAGGTTTTTAACAGATATAGTATAGATAATAGCATACAGCTTCCCAGTTGCTTTTTTGGGGGGGAAAGAAGATTTCCTGCTACTGGAAAGAGTAATAGAAAAAAATAGTACTGGGGGAATGTTTGACACCATTTTATTAATCTTCAACTGCAGTGGAAAAATATAACCTTTTACAAGTGCCATCCTGTGTAAGCTCAAGTCAGTATATATATATATATATTTATATATAAATTTTTCCTTTTTTGAAGTGCAGCAAGACTAACCCCATATCAGAACCAAATAAAGAGAACAAATAGGCCAAGCGGTTTCCAAATTGTACTTTTATCTCTTTTTTTTTGCTTTGTTTGAACATTGAATGTCAATCTCATTTTTGCAATCCAAAATATTTCCTGAAATGTTTCTTGTTTGTTTAGGCTTTTTAAAAATTCTTTGGCACAATTATGTGTGGTTTGGGCTATTTTGTTCACACCGAAAGGAGTTTTGTCCCCTTTTGGTTGTTTTTATTATTACCAATTAAAAGCAAAATTGTGTTTTGTTTAAAAGCTTCATATCCCATTTGGAAAAACTGATCCTAATCTCTCCACTAACATTTGAGAGTCTTCTGGATACTCTACCCGCCTCCCACCCTACCCAACCCCGGGTTTCTACATTCACAGTTGAACAAAATTCAGGAAGGAAAGGCGCTTTTTAATAAAACAAGATTGTGAAAAAAGTGTCACGACGGGAGCTTTGAACATCCCAGCTAAAATTCCCTAAAGAAGCCCTACACGGGGCAACTTCTCTCCCCCCCTCCCCCTTCAAATCTCTTACTTTTCTGCCACTTCAAGTAGACTGAACTTGTTAGTTTATGAAATGCAACTGCTAATCTCTTCAGTGTTTCTTTTGGGAAAGATTAACTGCAATTGAGAATGTAGATACTGCCTCATTCACACACACTCACTCTTGAAAGAAAATCCTTCACCCTTCCTCTTTTTCTCTTGCACTGACAGCGTTGTGCGGCTAAAAACTCTCCTCCCTCCCAAAAAAGGTTAAAAGGTCATGGGCTGGGGAATCCCACCTTCTCCTCTCTAGCAACGAAAGCCAGACCTTATTATATGAGTACTCAAATTGAACCTGAAGCTAGCTTTTCTCTCTCCCAGACTAAGTAATCTTCCTCTTCACTGGCCAAAAGACACAGAATTAGTCCTTGTCTCGTCAGAAGAGACTGCACTGAAGTATAGAACTCAATCATTTTCTACTTCCTGGAGGCAAGCGATGACAAGGTTTTGTTGCTACGCAAGTCAGTGATTAGCTCCATTAACAGCGGTTCTGCCATTTGCCGTGGCTGGATTTTCACCGTGGTGTGTTTAAGCCTCTCACTCACTCATCCTCTCATTCCCAAACACTCAGCATCCGTGCACACTCCTCACTTCGGGTTGGGTTTTTTTCCTCAATAGATTGGAGAATTCCAGTGGGGGTCTCAGGTGTCATCCCAATGGTAACAGATCTGTAAGTGAAGAAAAATAAGGAGACAATGTAATGTAATATAAAAAGACACTTGCATTTTCTTCAGTAGCAGTAAGATTGCTTCATTACTACAGTTTTTTTGTCCCTATTAGAAAACTTTTCCACTTCAATTTGTCATATTATACTGCATAATATTTCTTGCAATTTTTAAAGATCTTCAAAAATAAGAAAAGAATTTTTGAACTGGATGACACTGAAGACAAAGACCATGGAGATGACAATCCAAATGCTACTTTCTGCACCATTTTGAAGCTTATTCAGTGGGAATTACATTAGTTCTCTGAACTTCTAATACAAGCTGTAAAGGAATAGCTCAGTTTGTTTTAAAGAACAAGAAAGTTGGAGCCTTCTCACCAAGCTTGATTCTTCAGTTTTCTCAACTCTTTAGTGGCCCAGGTAGAAAGGGTTTTTGTTTTGTTCGTCTTTGATCTCCTTCCTTCAGTTAGTAGTTCATGTATCATGGGCCTAGCTTCTACCATCTTGAGGACATCTTTCCCAAACGCTGTGCACAAATCCCTGTGAAAAGCAAATATAGAGAAACTCCCAGTATGTGCTAGTAGTTCAAAGTTTCTTGGCTCTTTCAATTATGAATGACGCACATTCCATCCCCCCCCCGCAGTCACATGATCACATTTCAGATGCTTGGCAACCAGCAGATCACAATTTTCTTTTTTTTTTGCCATTTCCCAGAAGAAAGTGCCTAGTGAGTATGCTGGATTTGCTTAATGACCATACAGTTTGCTTAAAAACTGCAGACTTGTTTTATGATCATATCTGGTTAATGGTGCCTCAATCTATGACCAAAGTTCTGGATCCATTGTGATCATAAATTGTGATTATAAATCAAAGATTATTTCCATCCACAAAGTGAATTACTGCAGTGTAGTTTATTTGGAGCTGCCCTTGAAGACCCTCTGGAAGTTGCAATTGGTCCAGAATGTATGCCCAGTTACCCCCTGTACTCTGCCAGTGTAATGATATGTGGGAATGACCTTGGAAGAATGGGCATAGAGACTCAGGCAAGGGAATGGTCAGACAAAAAAGGCATAGCCTACAGCGGGATAGTAGGTAGGGCAAGAGGCTCAGGAGTAGGGCTCCTTCCTAGTTTCTTGGGTTGTAAAGGAGATTAGGGTGGTGGTAGGGAATGTACTTTCGAATTCTGTCAATTTAGTTTTACAATGAAGTACCTCATCTGCTTGTTTCCCTACCTGGTTTCTCCTGCAAGGCCACTATCCAGCCATATTGGCTTCTGTGTGGAATTCAAGGTGCTGATTATCACTTCATGGCATGGGGCTGGGTTATTTGAGGGACTACTCATCCCAGTAGACTTGATAGGAAGAACTCACTCCGAGTCCCCTCAATTAAATAATGCAATCTAATGGGACCTAGGATTCAAGTCTTTTCTGTTGTAGCACATGAACTCTGAACAACACTGCTCCCCCAAGATTAGATTGGCTGTAACCTTGCCAGCTTTTTGCAAAGCACTGAAAATCTGGATGTGTTCCTGGGAAGCCAGGGTGACTGGGGCACTGCCACTGTTTTGCATTTATAGCAATAGCACTTAGACTTATATACCGCTTCATAGTGCTTTACAGCCCTCTCTAAGCAGTTTACAGAGTTCAGCATATTGCCCCCAACAATCTGGGTCCTTATTTTACCGACCTCAGGAGGATGGAAGGCTGAGTCAACCTTGAGCCTGGTGAGATTTGAACAGCTGAACTGCTGAACTAGCAGTCAGCTGGAGTAGCTTGCAGTAGCTGCATTTAACCACTGCGCCACCTCGGCTCCTTTATTCTGACCATACACTGTAGAATCTATAGTGTATGAATCTCATAACAATGATATTGTTTTTATTGGTTTCATATGTTGTGAGCCACCAGAGTTTTATATCTGTGATACGTACAGCCATATAAATTAATTGAATAAATAAGTACAGGTGGGCCTTGATTGAAAACCACTTGTTCAGCTACCATTCAAATTTACAATAGTGCTGAATGAGTGATAAGTATTACCAGTCCTCAAAATTCTGGCTGTCACAGTGCCCCATGATACTGTGATCATGATCTGATTGCTCAACAATGGCTTGGATTTCCAAACATCACAGCATCCTGCAGTAAGATTTACTACCTTCCCTGTTGGTTTCCCAGAAGCAAAGTCAATAGGGAAGCTGGCAGGAAGTTGGAAGTCATGGTCACATTAAGTTCTTACTTAATAACACATGATGATTCACTTAATGACTAGTGATTTAACTATGAGGGAATGCTAGAATGTTGCTAAGCAGCAGACACGTGTCTCACTTTACAACCGGATCACTTAGTTACAAATTCCAGTCTCATTTATTATTAAGCAAGGACAAAAAGAATTTAACAGAATAATGTCGTGGCTATTTAACAAATTTAAATATTTAATAGTGGGCCAAGATTAAAAGGTTTTAGAAGTTTTAAAAAATGCTCTTAGTAAAGTATATCATCTTGTCTTCATAAGAGGTGAGACAGATTCACTGTGAGACAGTAGATCATAAATCTTCAGCATTTACCCTATCAGTCCTGCTGCACAGGCTACAACTCCATCACTATGATCTTCATCTGCAGCAATGTGGTCAATGAAAGACAAGATAAATTCTACTCTAGGCTGCACCAGCATCACATCCGCTGAAAAGGAAGCATAATTTAGTTTTATAGGCTTACATTACTGACGTATTTCTTCATTTTTTTATTTCAATATCAACAATTCTGGAATGTTTACTTAAAACTCTGTTCAACTATAGACCTAATTTGTATTAGAGGCATGCTACAAAGATTATATTCTTTTCTCTGACATTGCTTTTATACCTTCCTTCTACCTGCCATCTTAACACTGTTTTTAGTGCTCATATAAAAATTGATACATGTCTTACACAAGTAATTGAGACAAGGGAGCTACAGCTTTGTGACTGAAACCTCAAAGGCTTCTAATCACATAGAATAGTTTCACTAACATTTATTGGTTAGTGCGCTAGAATAGATGAGATTTATAAATTTGTGGGGAATAGGAATAAAGCACTGGGGTTTGCTTAGAAAACACAGTCCTTTTGCCTCTAACATTATTTATTTCACATTCGCAACTCCTTATCCTATGGCAATTAAGTTGAATTTAACACAAGTTAACAGTTGAGGAAAAGAACCCTTTAATTTTTAAAAACCTGACATATATCCTAATCTTTCAAAACTAACCTCCTAAAATTGTGTATTGTATGCAGTTTCAAAGCAAATTGAAGGGAAAGGGAAAAAACACAAAGTTAACCTCTCCAAATCTGAAAACTCTTGGTTCACAGTATATCTCATTTATTATTCTGAAAACTTGATTTCTTAGAATGGGCTGGGTACACATCAAATTATTCCTAAAATATATTCTTAAACAGGAAACATTACAGGATGAACTCAGGCAGAGGTTCTAAATGAAACCTAAACTAAAAGTAGCATCTGTGTATGTACCTGTTTCATTTTGGAAAATAGTTTTTTTTAATTATGCAAACAAAGGCCATCTGGTAACTTGGCCAGGGCTATAAAAATATGCCATTTAAATTAAACGCCACCAAAATACTCTGAAACCTCATACAAGGAGCAATGAAGAATGCAACCATGTTTTCTAAGGTAATAGCCCGTATCTTAAAACAAGGCAAAATAAGAAGTCTTGCACTGATAATTTCCCATTATTATTAAGCGTAAACACTGTCAGAAATTGAACCTCACGCGCAGAGGTTCATACATGGTACTCAAAGAAATTAAAAAGAAAAGGACTTACGATGTACATTCTCTTGATCTCCTTTCAGACCTTGAACGATGCCTGTGTATGCTTCCAGACAGGTTTCTCGCAATTCATTCAGGTAGTCTACCATGTCATAATCAGACTAAGAACAAACATAAAATAGAGTTAGCTTGGGATTACTGTCCTACCACTGCCTGCCCATCATCTATTTCAAACATATAGGACCCAAATATTATCCCAAAGGTGCTTTTCCCCCCCTCCCTCAAAAGAGGGGGAGGGAAACCTATCTCCTGCTTACAACAGTCCTTTCAGTAGTCCCAAGAAGGTTCCATATCCGTTTATACTCTGATTTAGAGGACTCTGTGGATACAGATAAATCCCCAAGCGGCCTCAACAACTCTCTGGGTGTATGACCGGATGACTGCAAAGAATATAAATCCTTCCATTCCCCATTCAGTTAGGTAGAACTGAATAAGCTTTTTGGATGGGAAGTGAAACATTTTCAAAGGAAAAAACTCAATAAAAAGTCCAGTTGCCTTTTGAATAAAAAGAAGGGGAGGAAGCACCTTTGGGACAACCATGACCTGGATGATTGAGAATTTCCATAGACATTTGATCCAAAAGATTGTTTACCTTATCAACATGGGCCTGAGAAGCTTGCTGTAGAGTATTCAGTACAACGTCTAAGTATTTTTTAAATTCTCCTCCAATTGCAAGAGCAATATCGCCAAACACTGAGAGAATTTGTGGCTTAACAGACCGATGTACATTTTCATTCTGTAAAGACAATTCATAGCCAACAGTTTAGCTTTTAGAAATTACATTACGTTCGATACTTATATTCTGTCAGATATTGCCCCCAAGGTGCTGAGGGCTTTTCCCATTTTGTATTAATAAAACTGAAAAGTATTTCAGTTCTCAACTTATTTCTTACTAATTCAATGGGCCCCAATCATCATATACAGATAGGACTATACACCCAAGACTTAGCAACCAAGTATTAACCCATCACCAGATTTGCTGCTCATTAAAGATTAGCCAACATAATCCATTTGGTGAGCCACAGATGAAAATACATTTTTAAAAAATAGGCGTCACATATATTAAATGGTATTGCAGATTTCCATATTTATAATTTAAGTGAGAAAATAATACCCATTGGAAGATCTTAATAGAAATTATGACATTTTAATAATTTTCATTTTTATTTCATATTTTATTTCATAAAACTATTTCAATTTTGTTTATATTGCTTGCTTTCTTCGTCAGAAACAAGCCATAAGATGTTTACTTTATTAGGAATTTTTTAAAACATATCTTTCACTAATAGATGTGAAATTTTATTTTTCTTTTGCTTTTAGTTCATCAATTTACTCACCCCCAAATTTTCTAAAAGAAGCTGCATAACCTCATCACAAAAGGGCAGAATGTTGGATTGCAAAGCCCGGCATAGATCACCTACTAGGCCCACTGCAGCTAAACAGACCTGCAAAAACAAATATAGCCAACACTTTTATGAGTCACTTTTCACCTCAGGCACCAATCTTTATTTCCCCATTACAATATTAAATAGAGCCTCCGTTTCGAAGATGCTCCAATATATCTATTACAGATATATAGTTGGCTTGCCTTTGCTGACTATATTCTCCAATTTTGGTTTTTCAATTTTGTATGATTGGCAAAGTTTTTCTTTTCCAATATTGTGTGCAAATTTTATACCAATTTAAGTTGCAGTAAATTTTATTGGTTTTTCCCGTATCTTTTCCCTTTTTAAAAAAACTGTAATTACTATCTTGAAAACCTACTTGCTGTGGTTGTTCCTGAAATAAAAGGTGTTTGACTGAGGTGAGTAGTGAAGCCACAATCTTTTTTTTAGAAGACTTAATATTTTTAACTAATGTTGTCTTATAATGTTATCTCAAATTCTTTTCTTCTTTTGTTTCTTTATATCATAATCCATTTGCTAATTTGGCTTCTTCTATGTTAATATTCTCCAATTCTGAGATTTTACACATTTTGTTATCCATGAGACAGTTTACAGAATACTGTAATTTAAAATGATAAAATGCAAGCCTGCTTCTTCTTTTTGAATCTTGCAAAAGTTGAATATTTTGGTTCTTACACTCTTACACTTTTCTTACACTGAATCTCTTTTAATTATTCTTTGCCAACTCTGAAAGCTTTTATTTTAAGAATACAATTAACACTATTTGGAATAAGTTCATCTTGAGTAGAATATTCATTTTTACAATCCTGATAAGCCTTAGCCAAGAAAGTTTTAGGTTTCTCTACCTATCAAGCTATTGTTTTATTTATTTCCATGATTTATTACAGCTGTTCTGATATATTGCACCCTGTCAAATAGAGCACCAAATATTTCACTGGATTTTTTTTGTTATTTCATAGCCAGACACTATATCATGTGGTCATCTTTCCTCTTGGATTATATCTCGTTATCATCTTTCTTTCTTTTTCTCATTAATTTCTTATCCAGAGAATTACTGAAGTTTTTAGAGCTTTTTGGAACTCATAGACATCTATGATTGACTGTTAATGCTACATTGTCTACATAACATTTCATTGTATTCCTCCACCTGAATTTTAATCCCAAATATTTGCTTGTATTTCCAGATTTTATCTGTAAAACAAATAATAACGGAGAAAGTAGGAATCTCTGTCTTGTATTTTATTTATTGGAAAAGTTGCGGAGTGTTCCATCGGCTATAATCTGTCATCAATAAATACTCTCCACCCAAATTTTAAATTCTAATATATTCATTTTGTTTAAAAATGGTTGTAAGCACACTCCAAATTTATCAAAAGCTTCTTCTGCATCTCGGAATATTACTGCTGCCTTCCCATTTTTAGTTGTTGAAATTGATTCTTTGAGCTCTTAAACTGTTATGGGTTTCCTTAATATCAATACATGTAATTCAGTAAATTCTTTAAATCTGATTCTCCAATATATGTTCAAGCCTTCTTTGTAATGCTGTATTTAGAATATAATTTCTTATAAAAATTCTGCAAGTTTTGTAATAAAAATTCTGCAAGTTTTGTAATTTCTGATCTCTTATATTGATTCCCTTATTTTCTGATTTATTGCAAACCTCATAAGAAGTTCCTTCATGTAAGATACTTTGGCTCTCATCTTTGATAGCCACAGAATCATATTTATTTTTCAAGAAGTAATTATTTTTGGCATATTAGTAATATGTTTCTAGGTGTCATTTATCCTCCATTTAAAAGGATCATGGTCCATGTATGAGAAGCTCTACTTCCTTGAGAGATGGTGTAAGAACTTTAGAGATCCAATAAGTCAATTCTTGGAAATGTTTAATGGCTTGCTGAAAATAACATAGTCTCTAGCTTTTTGATTTTGTAGTTCATCTGCTTTGTATCTAATCTGTTTTTAACTGATTTTTTTTTGTATTGGCTTGCACTTTGCCATATTCATAATTGCATTTTTAAAATTTTAATATTTTAAATTCTGTTTATACTTCATTTTATTTAGTGTTTTCTCTTGTGATTATTGAGAATTTTTATTTAACACTTTTATTTGTGATGCAAATTTTTTCAACATTTGATTAAGGATGTCTGACTCCTGATTTTTCTTCCTCTTCTCCCCTCTTTTCTCTCTCTTGACATCAAGGTTTTCCCACTTTTTCAATATGTTATGAAAATATTTTCCAAACACAATCTCCTATTATTGCTTTGCTGTAATCGAACAATTTATTGTATTCAATTATTCTAAATAATGGGTAATCAATGGGATGACCTTTGTTTCTAGCAATTTCTCCCATACCAACATTTTTTCACTTGCTTAACCCCATTAAGTTCCCTTTTCTTTAGCCGCCTTAAAATCTACAAAGAAACCATTCAGGACCTGTTTCCTCTGTCCCCTTTAGCCACCCCACAAATTTTATAAAATTACATAAACTAACTCCATTGTTGAATTATGTCCTTTAGTGTCTTTAGTGCCATTTAACAGTCTGTATGTTATTTGACTCATTAACTATTAATTGCAGAGCTGTTAGTAGGTTGTGTGTGTGTTGGGTGGGAACTACTATGTTTATAGTCAAAAGAAACATTACTTTATTTGTGCCTTTGAATCAGTGTTGACTCCTGGCCCAGACAAGTACTTACAATTTTCTTGGAAAAATTTCAGAAGTGGCTTGCCACTGACTCTTTCTGAGGGCTGAAAAAAAATGACTGGCCCTAAATCAATCAATAGCTTTATGCCTAAAGTTGTACTAGAAGTCACTAGAGCAAACTGGTTCTCTTATTCTTTGATTTGTTCTCCAATAAAATAAAACAAAACTCCATGGCTAATATAAAAAACCTGATCGTAACTGGGATCATGGGGCCCAAAAATAAAAGCCCTTTAATTGGAGAAGAATTTGTCATTTAATTTGTCACCCAGGCCTAGAAATTACCTCCTTTGAAGTGGGGAGGGAATGGTAGAACATGGGGTTGGAGTTAAAAGAGGGATCAGCTAGAATCTCTAGGTAGCCACAAGCGAACTACTGTAAATCCAATCCCTCTTGGATTGCCTTGACCCTTATTGAATTCCAAGCAGGTGCTCACCATTAGCTGAGAAGATTCCTAGAAATAAGCATTAGATCTTCAAATATGGAACTGATCTTTCATGCCTGATATTCTACATCAAATAGGATGCAGATGTTTTGGGATAACAGGTGACTGTAGGGAGTGTTTGCCAGTTAACCTGAGCAGATATCAGGCTTGGTATGGTGGGAAATTTTATGCTTGCTGTTACTGCTGAAACTGTAAGCAACTTTAATGCTTATGTGTAAATTATTAACATTTCTTGTCTGCTGGATATGAAGAATTGTTCTAAAATATTTTTATTAACATGTTTCTTTTATTCTACTTACAGAAATATACTTTAAAAATGGAAAAACATGGATGATTTATACTGTAGTTTTCTATTACAGGTAACCTTTTTAGCGTTTACTGATATCAGAACCATAATTAACTTTTGTCTTCCTTATCTCACCATCAAAAACACTGATCTTTCAAACCAGGCTTATTATTTTTTTAAAAGTGATATACTAATGAATTCTGTTATCATAATCTCAATCTCCAGAAAGTTGCCAAACAGCATATCATGGACAGGATAATTCTAAAGTAATTACAATAAATGAGAATACCTAATTAGAGAATGCAAAAAAAGAGGGGAGAGGGAAGGAGACAGAGGGGAGGAGAGAGAAAGAAAGAGAAAAATGTTTCAGCTGCTAACAACCTCAAGATTCAGTTGTGAGGTTATAGATTAAATGAACTTTGTTATATTGACAGCTATCTATTTCCACAGATCCTGAAATAAAATTACTGCTAGGTATTGAAAACACTAGAGAATAAAAAAAATGATATCACAATTCTCTCCAAATCCAGTTTAAGAAAAATATATACCACTTAATCCCAACTAATTGCTTTTTAAGACAAGGAAAAGGGCCTTACCTGATATTCAGCATAATTTTTTAAACCAATATTCAGGAAAGGTTTGAAGGCCTCCATGTACTTGAGAAACTCCCCTCCTAACACTGAGCAAAATGAAAGATTAAAAAAGTGAGATATCTAAAATTAAGAAGTTAATATCTATAGCTTAGATGAATTTGTAGCTCTCAAAACTCTAGGGATGTTAATTCGCCCATAAACTTCTCCTTTTGGTAAACCTAGGACCACAACTGGTTATACCAGCAATATTCAGTAAATAAGGGTTAATATAGTTATTCCCATTCCACTACAGGGAAAAAATGAAAATATAATTTTATTAACATCTCTAATTTTTCTGCATCACACTAGCAATAATTGCGGCCTCAACCACAAAAATGTTGAAAATTCCAGGACATATACTGTATTTCCCCAAAAATAAAACCCACCCCAAAAACAAGCCCTAGCCTGATTTTCTGTGGTGGCCCTACCCCGAAAATAAGCCAGGGGGGATGGGCGTGGCAGCACGAGAGGCAACGAGCGTGCAGGGGCCAAAAGTGTCCGGCAGCAGCCCGTCGTCCCCTTGGCGCAGCGCAAAGACCGATTAAGTCTGAAAGTGGAGGCAGAGGGAAGACAGGCGATCCGAACGTGCTGCATGGCTGCCTGACTCACAGGAAGCCTTCGCGGCGACATCGGCAGCAGCATAAGAGATGGAGGAGGCAGGTCTCCCAATGCCCTGCAGGGATGCTCTCCGGCGCGGCCACAGGCAAGCCAAATGATGGTGGAATGAAGTGGGCAATGCCTCTGCCTGGCTCTGCTGTGCACTTTTCACCCAGAGGAAGACGAAGCTTTGTGTGCTTGCAAAGGGGATGCTTTGAAATGGTACAGAAATGTTACCGTAGCTGTGGTCTCCTTGTGCAATGCTCTGCTGCAGCTTCGGAGCAAACCTCTGCCTTCCCTGCACAGGATTGCAAGCCTGGAGGCTCCGAAACCATGGAGGGAGCCTTTTGCGATGTGCATCTGTGCAGGGCTCCTCTTTGAAAGAACAATCTGCAGGTTAGGGGGCAGGGAGATTTTCCTGCACATATCCTTTCCTCCCCAGCTACGGTAACATTTCTGAAATGTTAACTTTTAACATCGTACTGGGCCATGTGAGTCGTGATGAAATAATGGTAAAAAATTGTGGACAGCTGCTGCTACAGTACCCTTCGGAAGGCCAGCGCAAAAGGCTGCTGCATAAGTGGCCCGCCCGAGGAGCGCTTTTGGGAGAGAAGGCAAAGGGAAAGCGATCAGCTTCGCCTCACCCCTTGCCCTCAGTCCCCCTTCACCTCTCCAAGGGTCTCTCCCAGAACCAAGTGCTGGTGGAGCTCAATCAGAGAAGGCTTTCTCTGATTGAGCTCGCAGGCTTTCAAGAGCAAAGTTGAGGCTGAGAGGAGCCAGGGTGGGGGAAAGGTCCAGTGCTGCCCCAGCGCTCTTCTTCCCTCGGAAATGGAGTTTTGGGAGGATGAAACAGCAGCCCCAGGTAGGGTGGGTATGTCGGTATGTGAATAAAAAGCACAAAGCGAGGAAGCCAGCAGCTGCGGATTAAGGGGCCTTGTGAAACTTCATCCCTACACGCAAAGTTTGGCGAGGGAGGGGGGAAGAGATATTTCCTTCTCTCAGCAGTATTTTGCTTGAAAATATTTGAGAATCCAACCAGAGAGAAGGAGTACGGATTTCCATGCCTTCCTTTATGGGAGGTCGCTTTGCACTTGGGACATCGGAAGGAGCCCTGCGAGATTACGCTGCCGCCCGCAGAGACGGACAGAAGGAAGTTCATTGAAGACAGTCCCTCTCCGGCTGGCCCACAATCAGATGCTTCGCTGGAGAAACTGCCCCACGCCAGCCCGGGCTTCCTAAATATCTCACTCCCCAGATTGTTTTCCTCGCAAAAAAAGCCCAACCCGACGCAAACACCACCTCCAGCCACCTCTTCGTCGTGGTGAAACTCCTCTTTGAAAGGATGATCTGCAGGTGGCGGGGGGATATTTCCTGCACATCATCCTTTCAAAGAGGAGCCCTGCACAGATGCACATCCAAAAATGCTCCCTCCATGGCTTCAGAGCCTCCAGTCTTCCAATCCTGTGCAGGGGAGGCAGAGGTTTGCTCTGAAATTGTGGCAGAGCATTGCACAAGGAGATCTCTACAGGTACGGTAATATTTCATTTGCTGGAGGTGGCGGCTGGAGTGGCACCTGCGAGGCAGCTGTTCTGTGGATTGAATTGCCTGCTGCAACTGTCACCGTTAGGTAAGGAGGTCGCGAGGCACATGCGGCATGTTGCTTGGCCTTCTGCTGCTTTTGCGGCCACAATCAGCGGCAAAAGGAGCCACGCCTGCTGGAGGTGGCAGCCGGAGCGGCACCCCCAAGGCAGATTTTTTGTGGATGGATTTGCCTGCTGCAACAGTCGTTAGGTAAGGAGGACGCGCGTGAGGCCCATTGCTTGGCCTGCTGTTTTTGCAGCCACAATCGGCAGCAAAAGTAGCAGCGCTTGCACTGGGAAGCCTCCGCGGGTAACACTGAGTTTGCGCCTCTTGCTCCAGCATGAGGGGTGCAGGCTGGGGGCTCAGTGGCCAGGGAAGATGGGGTTCTGGGGTGCAATGGATGAAGGGGCGATCTCCCCCTCCCTCCTCCGTACCGCTGCAGGGCCACCACGGAGCTTGTACAGGGCAGGGCTGGAAAAAGTGCGCCAGAAACATCTCCAGGCACCCGGAGAGACAGAATGAGAGACAGCTCCCGGCCCTCGCTGGCTCAGCTGATCCGCAGGCCCCGATTAAGGGGCCAAGCAGCCATGAGGTGACTGGGGAAGGGCTGCTTCCTGTGCTGCCACGCCTACCCTTCATTAGGGCTTATTTTTGGGGTAACCCACCCCAAAGAATCAGGCTAGGCCTTACTTCCGGGGTAGATCGTATTTTTGGGGAAACAAGGTATTATTTGTTCATAATCAAAATAAAACTTTGAGTCTGTTTTATACCATCTCACTATATTTTTCACTATTTGTATTGGAATCTAATCATTAAAATGTTCTTATAATTTTGTGATATCATCTGATGGCCCTCATCCAATCCTTAGCCCACAAATCTCTTCGACATTTGTTATGTCAGGACCAATATATAAATCCTAAATGTATAGAATAATCCCAATTGTAACATAAAACTAGAATGTAGACAACCCAAACACTTATGTATTCATAGAGCCTTCAACGTTTAAAAAAATCCCTTTGACTAGCAGAGCAAAGCATTTACCTTCTACCAGAGTACTAACAGCCATGAGGGCATCCTCTTGGACACTTCCTGATCCTGCAGTACTTTGGAACATCCTCAGAAGAGATGCCATCACCACATCTGAAATCTGCAAAGCATCCTGGTGCTGGACTTTGCGAAGAACATTCTGTTTGATGAAAGTTAAGATGAAAATTTATCTGGAAGTTTTCTTCTACTCCCCCTACACTTTTAATTACGTTTTTGTCTTATCTTGTGAATAGGCATGAATTGTGCAACTGGAAAAATCTATAAGCAAGTATTTATTAATAACTATCTCTTACCTGGATAGATATTCTCCTGTAGATGCTAATTTAGTCTAGATATAAGTACTAATTTCTTTAGTAGCTAGCAAAATACAGTGGAACAATGATAGTTAACTTTAGCTGATCATCTACTAGGACAGGCTGAATTTACCTGCGCAATAGTTCATGACTTCTTGCTAAAGTAGTGAGAGGTTCCACCTCTTTCTTTGACATACTAGTTCTTGGACCAGTTGGTGAGTGATATATATCAAAGATAATTCTTGTCTTAAACAATGCACCAATTTATTACTTTCCATTCCATTGATTTTCACAAATTGCAAAGAAAAAATCAAATTTGAACCAAGAGGGCATTTAATCTGTAAAAAGTTCAATACAGATTTGTTTTCTTCTAAATATTACTTATAGTTCTTATACTGAATCCTTTAGAGTATAGAGCTGTAAACACCTTTATAATCAGCTAATAAATGTTAAGTATTTTACCTGCAATGTAGCACAAAGTAAAGACTGAAGATCATTAAACTGGATTCTGTCACTTGTACTCTGGATATGAGACTGGAGAGAAAATAAAGTTTAGCATTTGAAATGTTTTTTTAAAACTGAAGATCTGACATGTATTTAAAATTAAGTTGATTTGGAATAATAAGACCTACAGTCAGAACAAATTCTGATCTTGAGTGTGCATTTGAATGAGGATATTCATTGACCAACTTTCAAACTGAGAGGTTTAAAAATTGCGCTATGTTGAATTAGAATCTAACAGTGATCACCAGATCATAGGCTTGTGCATACAATGGAAAACCTCAGTACAGGTAATAGTGTCCCTCATCCAAACCTTAGCCCACAAATCTCTTCGACAATCAATATTTTAATTTCAATCTTGACTCAGTCAATTTTTTTACATGAATTATAGAAAGCATTCAAAACATCCATGAAACAAAACATGTAGAACTCCCCAAGTTAAGCTTTCCTGTTCTGTAGATCACCCATTTGGGAGGATACTATCACATTTTTCAGACATCCAAGCTAACCTCCATTTGGAGCACTTGTTGCAGCCGTTCCATGATAACTAAAGTTGTCTTCTGAACAGCAGGATAACAGTCTTTAGCGCTATTTTTCACTATTTCCATCAGAGCTTCATATGCAGCACTCCTTAAATTGTTCTGATGTCCATCAGGCCTAAAACAAAATAAAAACAGGAATTGCAAGAGTATATTAGTACACAGACATAATTAAATGCAAATGAACTATCCAAAAGGCTATCCATTGAAGTGGTACATCAGTGGAAGGCAGGGTAAAATATTCCATTTGGTTTTTGGGGGAGGGATTAAGGTTGGAGCGGAGAGAGAAAAAAATGATTTTTTTAAAACCGACCATTGAGAATGAATAGGGGCTAGATGTTTCCATCACTCTCAGCTTCTAGCAGTGGCCAAACACCAATCCTAGTATCTGTCTATGCTATTGGGGTAGTCATTAACTCATTTGGTTTAAATGCTATGTTGTTTCTGAGGTCACAATAGTTCATTATACATAATTCAAGATGGCCAACCACAAAAAAGGAAAGTACTGCTTTTGGTGACATACGACACTACTTGTAATTCTTTGGTATGAGAAAATTAATCAATGGATCATAATGCAATATTGTCCCTGAATATTTTTCTTTTTTCTTCAGGAAGATTAATGGATATAAAATGTACACTGCACATGTGCATGCATTTTTACAATTATTGTAGAAGATCATTTTGTGTTGTCTGTGAAATATACAGAGCTCAGCACTTTGCTCTTTTGTTAGCTCAAGTCTATTATGACTTGAACAGATTATAAAAAATAATCTTAACTGCTATTTACTATTTTACTATTTAATGTTTCAAAAGATACCCCCAAGTCAATTTTCTATAGATCAAACAGTTAACACTGATTGCTGCTCCACTAGTTTTGGGATCCCAAGATGAAAATGGGAGTGGGGTGGGGTGTGAATTGTTTGTTTATTGTAAATTTATATGTAAATGACAAAACAGTCAAAAATATTTTGGTTAGGTTCCATTGGAACACAAGTCACACAAAATGTTCTACCAGAATGTACTGAGTGGGCTATTTTAACTTCACGCTCAGAACAAAATTGATTTTTATTTGTTTGTTCAGTATTCACTTCTATTCTATTACCCTGCTATTAGGGAAAAAAATCATCCTTCCAAATCTGGCAGTCTCATCAAAGCATTGCACTTAAGTCTCTTACATATTAATTTGGACATTATGGAATAAAATATATTAAACTGATTTAAAATCAGATCAGGGGGAGGGGGTGTCGCTATTCAAGAAAACTTTAGAAAAAGTCCCAAAGGTGCTTTTTAAAGAGGCAACTGTACTTTCTTGTTTTTATTCAAGAAGCTTCTTCAGCTATGGCAGGATGGTTATGAATGGAAGGATTTATATTACTTGCGGACAGCTGGTCATTTGCATTCTTTTAGAAAGTAATTGAGGCCACATGGGGATTTGTCTGTGTCCTCAGGGTCACTGAAGCACTTTTGGGACAACAATTAACCTCAATGAGAGATAATCTGCATAGACATTTAGCTATGCACTTTGGGATGAACACCCTTCAAATGGTACAGGAATATGAAGAGATTTCCAGAAAAACTGCAGACTACAGGAACCATTTGTGCTTCAGTTTGAGATGCAGACAACACAGACTAACCCACAACAGCCTGCGCCTGTGTTCAACAGTGAAGGGGCAGTGAAGGCAGAAAACATCCTGTAGAAAGCACAGCTCCACAACACAATCCTTTCAGCAGTTCCAAGAAGGCTCCACACCCATTTGCACTATTCAAGTGATCCAGAGGACACAGACAAACCCCCAAGTGGCCTCAGCTACTCTCTAAAAGAATGCAAATTACCTGCTGTCCCTAAAGAATATAAATCCTTCCATTCCAGTCAGAGCTGAAGAAGTTTCTTGGATGAGAAGCAAAATGGTCTTCAAAGAAAAACAAAAAAGTCCAGAGTTGCCGCTTGAAAAAGCCTTGTTGGGACAACCATGATCGGGATGACTAAGAATCTCCATAGACATTTGCAAAAAAATTCAATTTTTTGTTTGGCTGAGACAAAAAAATTGTGCCTATTGTTTCAGAGTGATGTATTTTATGCTACAGCATCCCAACGTATCCAAACTAATTGCTACATGGAAGTCTAATCATACATCCAACATAGTAGTTCAATACTTTATAAGACACTGTGTGTTAAGACTAGATCTAGAATAGGAATGATCTTCTACAACAAAACAAGTAACAGTACTTGGATTTTGACAGAAATTGCCATTAAGTGAGATGATTATAAAGTGCAATGTGTTGCTTAGTAGAGCAGTCCTGGCAGTCTCGGTTGCCATTGTTAAGTGAGGATTGCACAGATTGCTAAGTGAGCACCATGTGATCATGAATCAGGCACATGATACACATGCTTACTTTAATGGTAATCAAGTGATCGAAGGACATTGTAAAGGTCATAAATAGGCTGTAAAAGTAATTTTTTTCACCACTGTCACAAGTTTGAATGATTGCTGAACAAAAATTTGGTAGGTGAAGGCTACTTGTACAGTAATTGCATTTTTAAAAACTTGAAAGCTAGTACTAAATTAGAATAATAAAATCACATTAAATTACGCAAAAAAGTTTATCCATAAACATTGCAAAATGTCTAATAGTGATGAAATAAGAGTATTCTCCAAGGGCTGTTAGGTTATAGAATAAGATAAACATATGACAGAATCTGAATTATATTGATTCAGTTTGGAGGCAGGGATATTATTGAAACAAAGTTAGTTCTTGTTGCAATAACCAGGTATATATAAATTTACAATCTGTAAGCATTTAGTAGTAATAAAACAAAATTCTCTTGACCAGAGCATAAATGTAGTAAGTCAGGAAATATGTCAAGCAAATAAATAGTTTAATTAATTATATTCAATAGTGATTTAAATAATTCTGCATTGTTGAAGAAGTATGTTTCTCTGAAATCATCTGATGGATATGGTAGATATTATTTTAAAAACTGCCCTGGTATTTTGTAAATGAGATCTAAAATCTACCACCACAGGTCATACCCTAGATTCAACAGCATATACATATTTTTTCCCCATGAAACCAAAGCTCATAATCAGGAACTTTAACTGTTTCGATGCATATCACTGACAGGCAGGGAAGGTGGGGGGAAACCAATGAAGACTTAGCCTTTATTTTTGATTTTGGAAAGAAAATCATGAAATCTTGGCAAAATACAAACCCTGCTACTTATTTTATTCTAAACTGCTCTCCCAGTTTTAACATGTGGTACATTAGTGTTCATAATAAAAAAAGAGAACAAATTATTTTATAGATCGTTTTTAGATACAGACAGTATTTTAAACTGAAATATAAAAGGAGATAAAAGGTGCAAAGCTTGCTTAAAACGTGCTGAATTGTTTTAATACTACATAGCTCAATGCTCCATTTTGTTGCAAAATTTAGTGAAAAATCAGCTAAATTTGTTGCAAAATTTAGTCAAGTGTTTAAAATCAGACATGGAGCGTTGACTTACCTCTATGCCTTTTCTCAGTTGGTTGCGGAATAGTCCAGGAATAGGTTCCTAGTCTGATCTGCCTAGTTACTGAGGCTAGATTTTTCGGCCACTCCTTCATGCCTCTCTGTGCATGTCCCAGTTTTCAACGAAGTGATGTACGAAAAGGAGGCTTGCACATAATGTTAGAGACAAGGTGGCTCCAGGTCCCACGAGCAGTCTGTAGGGCGGAGCTGGACTATTCCGAAACCAACCGAGAAAAGGCGTTCAGGTAAGCCAACGCCCCTTCTCCAGTATGGTTGTGAAATAGTCCAGGAATGGGATATACCAAAGCCTGGTATCCCTAAGGGCGGGTAGCCATTGGGTCTGGAGCCCCCAAGGCTAAGTAGACCTGCTGTAAAACCCTCTTCTCAAAGGAAGCCTCCGCCGAGGCAAAGACATCTAAATTGTAATGTCTAATGAAAGGGGAGGGGGTGGCCCAAGTGGCCGCCCTGCAGATATCCTCGAGAGATGCCTGCATGGCCCATGCAGCGGTGGTAGCTGCGCTTCTCGTGGAGTGCGCAGTGATGCGTCTGGGATCCGGGAGAGACTGAGCTTCATATGCTTTAGCGATGCATGCTCTGATCCAGCAACCAATGGTCGAGGATGACACTTTAGCGCCCATCAAAGTGGGTTGGAAAGAGACGAAGAGAGCCTTCAATCTCCTGGTGGGCGTTGTCCGTTTGATATAAATCCTTAGGGCCCTCCGTACGTCCAGCTTATGCCACCTTCGCTCCAAGGAATGAGAAGGCCGAGGGCAGAAGTTTGGCAAAACCAACTCCTGGGCCCAATTTAACCAGGAGTTGATCTTGGGAATGAAGGAAGGGTCAAGTCTCAGAGTTACCTTAATCTGGTGGAAGATGCAGAGGTCAGCTCTGATGGATAAGGCCCCCAATTCAGAGATACGTCGGGCGGATGTTACGGTGACGAGGACCTTGAGCGTCATATACCTGAGGCTGGTAGTCCGCAGGGGCTCAAATGGAGGCTCTGTCAAGGCTTGAAGTACCTTGGGAAGATCCCAGGTAGGGTACCTGTGGACCAGTGGGAGACGCAGGTTGCTGGCACCCCTGAGAAAGATTCGAATGTCAGGATGGTGTGACAGAGGGGTCTTCTTTCCACCGGCCAATACAGTAGACAATACTGCGATCTGCCTTTGTAACGTGCCATGAACCAGGCCTCTATCCAAGCCGTCCTGAAGAAAATCTAGAACCTGTGAAACAGAGGCTGAGACAGGGTCAATGCAAAGCGGCCTGCACCATTTGACAAAGGTTGCCCAGGTGGCATTATATATCCTGATGGTGGATTATTTCCTGGCCGCCTGCATAGTCTGAATGACTTTCTCAAGAGTAATTTATCCTCCTTAAACGGGCCCCTTCAAATGCCAGGCGGCTAGTTGGAGCCACTGAGGCTCCAGATGTTCCAGTATTCCCTGGCTGAGGGAGATCAGCTGAGGAGGAATCCATCAGGGTGGAGAGACAGATAGGCTGATGAGATCCGCAAACCACAGCCTGCGAGGCCAGTGAGGAGCCACCAGAATGATCTCTGCTCCCTCCGTGATGACTTTCCAAATCACCCCTTGGATTAGGGGGAGAGGAGGGAACGCGTACATGAGCCCGGGAGGCCAGACGCACCTGAGAGCGTTGATGCCCTCCGCCCCCGGGGAGGGGGGAACCTCGAGAAAAACCGAGGTAGTTGGGTGTTCAGTTGCGTGGCGAATAGATCCACCCGGAGTGTCCCGAATCTGTGACATATGTCCTGAAACAAGGTGGGGTGAAGATGCCACTCGGCGTTGTCCACTGTTGTCCTGCTTAGATTATCTGCCTGTGTGTTTAGAGTCCGGGCAATGTGCTCCGCCGTCAGGGAGAGGACAGAACGTTCCATTCACTGACCTATCAGCCGGTATTCCACCATGAGGCGTTTGGATAGAGTCCCGCCCTGCCTGTTGAGATGGGCCTTTGGCGAGACATTGTCCATTTGCATGAGGACAAGACGTCCCTGCAATTGGTTCTGGAAGTGCAAGAGGGCCAGGTGGATTGCCCGCAACTCCAGTCAATTGATGCTGTTGGCTAAATCTTGCACTGACCAATGTCCCTGGGCTACCTGACTGCCCAGGTGAGCCCCCCAGCCGAAGAGGCTTGCGTCGGACGTGAGAATCACCCGGTCCGGTTCCGTGAAGCTCCCCTTGGTGATGGCTGGGAAGACCCCCAGTGGAGCGACCTCCAGATTTCCAGAGGAACCCTGACCTGGGAGCAGGAATGAGCTGTCTTTGCCCGCTGATATGGCAGCAAAAACCACTGGAGGCTTCTCGTGTGGAAACAAGCCCAGGGCACTATCTGTATGCAAGACACCATTTTCCCCAAGAGTTGGGAGAGGGTGGCTAAGGGAACCCTGGGATGCTGCAGAATATGACCCACTAGGTCCCTGATGCTGTCTCATCTGTCCTGAGACAGGAATACCTGACCCAAGGTGATGTCTATGATGGCCCCTAGATGAGTCACCCTGGTGGAGGGGGACAGGTGGTTCTTTTGGAAATTCACAAGAACCCGTGATCTTGCAGGGTTTGGATAGTTAGTTCGAGATCCCCTTGTGCCCTGATGAGGGAGGGCTTGGACCAAGATGTCATCCAGGTAGCATTGCAGTCTCACTGGAACGCGTCCCAGGTGAGCGGCAATGGCTGCCAGGACTTTGGTGGAAGACCTTGGGGCCGAGGCGAGCCCAAAGGGAAGAACTCGATATTGCAGGTGCCTGCCTGCATAGCTGAACCTCAGATATTTGCGATGTTCCGGCAGGATTGGGATATGGAGGTATGCCTCCGAGAGGTCTATGGATGCCAGGAACTTCCCGGGCCGAATTCCCTGGAGGATAGATGCTAGGAAACTCATCTTGAACCTCTTGTAGACCAGATGTGTGTTGAGGATCTTTAGATCCAGGATCGCTCTCCATCCCCTCGAAGACTTCAGTACAGTGAACAGGATGGAGTAAAATCCATCTCCACTGGTCCTCTGGAACAACCTCTATGGCTTGAATGTCCAAGAGGTGTTTTATGGCTTGTTCCATGAGACCTTGTTTGGTGCTGTTGCTGGAGACAGGGCACTGTACGAAGCGATTTGGGGGAAGGGTATGATAGGCCGAATCGGACGGTGTTCAACACCCAATTGTTGATGGTCATTAACAGCCACTGGTCTACAAGAGGTGCAGCCTTCCCCCTATGGGGGGGGGGGGCTGCTGAGTCATTCCTGCTTGCGGAACTGGCAGGAGCCGGAACCACGAAATGGCCGTTTGCGGAATGAGCTGGATCTGTCACGAAAGGAGGCCCTATCCTGCTGTCGGGGCTGTGAATAAGAACGTCGTTGGGAGGGGTCCTCCTGAGGGTAGCGAAAGGACTGCCTCCTGAAGTAGGGAGTAAGATCTTCTGTCTGCCCTCCTGGTGGAAACTGGAAGGATGTTACATTTCTCCCTGGTTTCAATGAGGAGTGGGTTAAGGGGCTTCCCAAAAAGCATCTCCCCGGAATAGGGGGAGGCAGCCAAACGCCACTTTGTTCTCAAGTCAGAATTCCAATTGTGCAGCCACAGCAAGCGCCTGTGGACCGTGGAAACTAAGGCCCGGGATGTGAACTTGGCGGCATTGAGAACATCTCTCAGTCGCATCGGCTGAGAACTGGGTGGCAGCGATGATTTTGTTAAGGTCTTGGTTCAAACGGGTATCCTGAGGAGACAGCCTGTCCCGCATTTCCTGGAGCCACAGGAGTTGACCGATTAAAAAAGGGCGCCACCGAAGCGGCCTGAATGGCCCAGGCAGCTGACTGATGGGATTTTCTGTAAGCTGATTCAAATTTCTTATCCTCCGGTTTCAATCCCTCCGATACATCACCCGCCATGTAAGGAGATGAGGAAGACAAGGCTACCACGGGGCTGTCTATTGCTGGAAGTTGTAGCATTTGAGCGAATTTGGGAGCCATGGCATAGAATATTTTATCAGTGCCACTGGGAGCGGGAATAGAAGTTGGGTTAGACCAACTGTTTCTGGACTACGTTCCTGAATAGCTTAGGGCAGTGGTTCCCAACCTTTTTGTGATCGAGTACCACTTGGAGGTCCCGTACAGTCGCCGCGTACCACCTGGTTCCAGAGAAACTAAATTCAATCAGATATCACTTTATTTCCACAATTGTACCGTTCCTTTTTTGGCCCCGCGCATCCAGCAACTGGATTCTCGAGCCGCTGGGACCAGGTGGGTGGCGTGTGGCAACAGTTGCAAATCGTTGCCAGATTATCTTGTGTTAGGCAGTAAACATTTTTGTGAAGTAAAAAATAACTAACTAAAAATCGTTCATGACCCCGAAAGTGTTCGCGTACCACCTGGAAGGCCCTCGCGTACCACTAGTGGTACACGTACCACAGGTTGGGAAACACTGGCTTAGGGGCAGGAACGAACAGCTGTTCAGCCACAGGTTCAGAAAATAGCGCCTGACTGGGACGTTGAGTGGAGGATTCATCCTCTGATAGGCAGGCGGTAGCCTTTGCCTTATGAAGAAGGGACTTGAACAGTCCAGGAGGGAATAAGCCAGTAAAGGCAGGCGTTTCAGGGGAAACCCGTTCGTCATCAGAGAGATCGGGGTACCTCACGTTCTCCTCATCCCTGGATAGGGAGGCAGAGCCCCATGGAGGAGTTAGGCTAGCCGCCGGAGAGAACTTGGATTGGCAAGACAACGATTCTGATACTACTGAGGCAACAATGCCTTTGGATATAGCCTGAACTATAAGAGATTGAATTCCTGCATGTTAAGTTATGTAGGTCGCTATCAGAGTACCTTGCTGAGTCTGCAGGAGCTTTCTCTGGTTCAGAGTCCCCAGAATGGTCTGACTGAGGTCTCGCAGGAACCTGGCAGCCAAAGGGGTCCTCACCTCCAGTCAAATGTCTGCGCTCCTGTGAAGTTGTCCGTGGAGATGCTTCCGGAGACAAGGCCTGTGAAAAAATCACTGGTTGCTACTGTAAGGAGGGATTAAAAACAGAGATATCACTGCAAAGAGATCTGTGCTCCCTGACTGCCTGTTGGCCCTTGGCAGACTGAGGCCTGTCCTTTGACTTGGAAGACCGTTTGCCCTCCTTGCGACTTGCCTGAGGCCTTTCTGGGAACAGAAGCCTTTGCCTGCTCCGATGAATGGGAACAATCTGCCATTGTATGCAGAAGCACACAATGTGACAGAGTCAAGGCAGCTAGCGAAGGCTGAAATGGCCAGCAACAATGTAATGACCGAAGGCCAAGGCCCACCAGAAGGGCTGGTCCCAACCTGAACAGCCACACAATGCCTTGATGGCTGAAGATTAAAGCCCAGAGGGAGGTGGTCTAGTAGGACTAGCCTGCACCTGGCTGTAGATTCGCTCTTGGAAGGCTTAGGCCGTGGCAGGGCTAGGCAACACCGCACAGAGAGTCACTGATGAAGTTCAGCGAGTCTGATAGAGCCCTGCTGGGCTGGGCTTGAGAGATGGAGAGCCGAGAAGTCCTACAAAGGACTCTGGTGGACTAGGCCTCTGAAGGCTGGCAGAGATGAGGCTGATGCAGGAAAAAGCCTTCAAAATGGCCGCTCGGGCTCTCAAAATGGTCACCGCAGCCTTGAGGTAAGGCGTGAGCACAGGGCCAAGGTACAAGGCACTTCAGAGGAGCTCTCAAAATACCCCAAACAAGCGGCTTCACTGGCTATCCAATGCAAACCTCCGGTGGAAAAGGAGCCAGGAGAAGGCAACCGTCACTAAGTATAACGGTGCCTCGCTTAGTGCCTGTGCGCGCCCGACTCCGAGCCAAGGAATAGACTGAGGGATTTAGAAGTCCACCAGGCACACAGTTGTGACAGCGAAGAAGTGCCAGTGGAGTCGCCACTAAACTGAGGCAATGGGCCGCAAGGTGAAAAAGGCCTTCCTCAGACTCTGAATGCCTCCAAAATGGCCACCGAGCTCGAAACGATCAAGTGGCTGGGCGAATGGTGGCTCCGGCTGCAGAGGAAGCAGTCTGTTGGAAAAAGGGTGCCGAATGGGCACCAGCCGTCCCAACACTGGAATCGGGCACTGTGGAGACAGTCAACCACTGCCGAAAAGTCCAAAGGGCCATACACACACACACACACACACACACTTACTTATTTATTTATTTATTTAGTGGATAAGATTAAACTAGGAGTGGCCGAATCGAAGGAAATAAACCTGAATCCAGAAGTCCAGGAATACTTTGCTAGAGATGAAACTGCAAAGACGACTGTTTCAGATCTGACTGAGTCGGAAACTGGGACATGCGCAGAGAGGCATGGAGGAGTGGTCGAAAAATCTAGACTCAGTAACTAGGCAGATCAGACTGTAGCAACCCATTCCTGGACTATTTCGCAACCATACTGGAGAATAAATGCAGATTTTTCAAAGTGCTTATTTTATTTTCCATATGCTTGATCCTGAAAAAAAATTCTGTCTAAGTTCTATATTCTATTGAAACAGGATCATAACCCTGCAACCTAAGTAAATTATGTGTGTTAAATAAACTTGCATGATTTTTTCATATTTTCTCTTATATATAATTTGTGCTGCTTCTCTTGTTAATGGCTTAGAACTTCCAAGTAAATTCCAGAATTCTTTATCTCTACTGTATTGTTTTAGTGGACATTATTCATACACATTTGAATTTGAACTTTGCAACAATATGGTTTGTGCCAAAAGCTGCATGTCTGTAGCTTTTCTGCAATTTTGTGGAATTATAGTACATGTAAAGGATTCCCAATAATTACAAAACCAACCTAGTAATATTACACCTTACCCTTCAGAAGTTGTGGAGATTTTATAAAATGAAACTCTTGAGTATTTCCTGAAGTTCATTGTCAGCAGACATGGTCGAATGGATAAAGAATTATTAAGTTACCTGTCTGTGGTCTCTAAAAGTTTTTGAACAATTAATTCAAAGGATGAAGATAAGCAGTATGTTGCAGGCTCTTCTTGATCATCAGCCACATCAGCAGCTTCATAAGCAGCTTCTGCCAAACTAGAGAAAGCCTGAAAGATATTAGGTGTCAGCAATTTAGAAGTTGACAATTTCAGGAAGTTTCCTATTTTGGTAAGTTATTGTTTTTAGCATAAAATTAATTTCCTAATGTTGACTCCAACCTTGCATCTTTCTTTAACATCTTCCTGCTCCATTATTTGATAATTAAGAAGTCAAACAATAGGCCCAATCACATTTTTTGCCTTAGCACCATTATTTTATCTGTAACTTTATACATATTATCCTAAATTTATGACCATTCAAATAACAATCATTCAAAGTTATGACGATGCTGAAAAAAGTAACATGACTATTGTAGTATGCCTCATGGTCACATGATCAAAATTTGCACGCTTGGCAACCAGAATGTATTTATGATAGTTGCCCTAATTCTGAAGTCACATGATCATCATATACAACCTTCCCAGAGGGCTTCTGACAAGCAAAACAAATGGGAAAGGCAAATTTGCTTAGTGACTACAATGATTTGCTTAACAACCATGGCAAAAAAAAATCATAAAAACTTAATTTCATTGCTTAGTGATAGAAATTCTGGTCCCAATTGTGGTCATAAGTCAAGGATTACTACCTGTACAGAACAAGTGCAGATTCAAAACAATAAGCCTTCTTTTTCTAATTGATCCAGCACTCAAATGTTTATTCAGAATAAGAATTCTCACTTACCCAGCATACATTGGAGGCCACTCTTGGCTCTGCACTCAAGCCTTCAATTAGACACTGCAGCAACGGAGCAAGATAAATATCATTTATGGCCGCCTCAGGTAACAGCTCACAGATCCGACCCACAGTCCAGGCAGTTGTATCTCTGACTACAACGCTTGGGTCCTTCATTAACTCTATAAGAGTAGGCATAGCCTAGGAGAAAAATAGTCCACTGTCAATCTGTGTTAAACTTTTCATGTCTAAAGTAGTTTTCAAAATCCTTGTATTTCCAACTGTCTCCTTCAGCTCTTCAATAAGATCTCAGGCCAGGCAAATTGTAAGGTATATTCTTACCAATCAGGCCCATATGGAAGCATAGGCTACTGTAATAGGAGTTACTCCAAAATATTTAATAATGTAACATTGTAGCTGAAATATATCACAGAGATTTCAAGTTCAATGGTTTGCCATGAAATATTTAGTGTTCAAATATTGAAATACTGAATAAGCAAACTTGAGCCAATTTAGCAAATCTTATGCACAACAAAACTAGCAGAGTATTTAATGAATCTTAAAACAATAAAACACCGACAATATTAGTATCTAATGCCCAGGTATTGGGATTAGTTATTAATAACTGAGCAAAATGAAAGCATGTCTAGGGAAGAATACAAGTAGGGAGGGAAGACGCTGGACATATTAAACATGAAAGCTTAGAGGAGAGAAAAAAATTCTTACTATATGTTATGGACATTTATTTATTTGTCAAATTTAGGTACTGTCCAACTTACTCAAATAGAGACTCTGGGCAGGATACAGTTAAAAACATAATATCCTAAAAACCATATAAAATATGATACCTTAATAAAAGGAGATAGTAAAAACAAGGATAAAGTTGAAAGTTAAATGGCAGAGGGACTACCAAGGTGCCAGCCAACCTGAAGTTATTACTTATATACATACCCTGTTTCCCCCAAAATAAGAAATCCCCTGATAAGCCCAATCGGGCTTTTGAGTGCATGGCAATAAGGCCAAGCGCTTATTTCAGGGTTCAAAAAAAATAAATAAGACAGGGTCTTATTTTCAGGGAAACACGGTATGTATACAATGTGTGAACAATTATTAGGCAAGTGAGTATTTTGACAGTATCATTTTTATGCATATTTTCTACCTCCAAGCTGTATAAACTTGAATGCTTAGTGGATATAAGCATATCAGGTGATGTGTATTTATGTAATGAGGATGTGGCCTAAGGAGATCAACACCCTATATCAGTGTTTATCAAATAGTGGGCCGCACCCCCCTGGGGAGGGCGCGGAGCAATGCCAGGGGGGCACGTGTGACCCTGGGGAACATGTGTGGTCCCTCTCGATCGATTCCCCCGGACGGGGAGTGTTTTCCCAGTTGCACGCTGCTCCGAGCCCGGAAGAGAAGGTGGCCAGGTGTGGCGGCTGCGTGAGTTGTTGTTCTCAGCGGGCGCCGCAGTAGCCATGAACGGCATGGCGAACCTGCTGCTGGACAAGGAGCATCCTCTGCAGCTGGGCGAAAGCTTCGAACGGCACCCTAAAGCCTCCTTCCACACCACTTGCTGTGAGTGGCCGGCAGAGGTGGCGCTTATGGGCCAGGCCGGCAACACCAAAACATCAGCTTGATTAAGTTGACCTGGCCCCGTGTCAAAAGAGGGCCCTAACCACGGTAGCCTATGCCTGCCTAACCGAAAACAGGCTCCACTGAGTTCAGTGTGACTTACTCCCAGGTAAGTGGGTAGAGCAGCCTTCCCCAGCCAATAGTTTGCTTGCAGCTTATAATAAGTAAAATAATAAATATTAACACTAAAATTCCATTGGCACCCAGATCGGACAGTTGGGGGGGCGCGCGCGAAATGTTTACTTCTTCCTGGGGGGGGGGTAACAGAAAATAATTGAGAAGCACTGCCCTATATCAAGGTGTGCATAATTATTAGGCAGCTTTTTTTCCTCAGGCAAAATGAGCCAAAAAAGAGATTTAACCAATTCTGAATTGTAACCGATTCAAAAATTGTAAAAAGTCTTTCAGAGGGATGCAGCATATTCTTGAAATTGTTAAGATATTGGGGGGTGATCACAGAACCCTCAAACGTTTTGTTGCAAATAGTCAACAGGGTCACAAAAAACGTACTGAGAAAAAAAGACGCACATTAACTGACAAAGATTTGAGAAGAATCAAATATGAAGCTACCAGAAACCCATTATCCCCCACTGCTGTCATATTCCAGAACTGTAACCTACCTGGAGTGCCCAGAAGTACAAGGTGTTCAATACTCAGAGACATGGCCAAGGTAAGGAAGGCTGAAACCCAACCACCACTGAACAACACACATAAGTTGAAATGGCAAGATTGGGCCAGAAAATATCTGAAGGCAGATTTTTCAAAGTTTGTATGGACTGATGAGTGAGTGACGGACCAGATAACAGGCACAGAGCTCCAGTTCAACTCAGACGCCAGCAAGGTGGCAGTGGGGTACTGGTATTATTAAAGATGAGCTAGTTGGACCTTTTCAGGTTGAATATGGACTCAAAATCAACTCCCAAACTTACTGCCAGTTTTTAGAATGGCAAACTTTCATCAAGCAGTGATACAGGAAAAAGTCTGCATCTTTCAAGAAGACCATGATTTTTATGGGCAATGCTCCATCGCATGTATCGAAGTACTCCACTGGGTGGCTAGCCAGTAAAGGTGTTAAAGATGAAAGAATAATGACATGGTCCCCTTCCTCACCTGACTTAAACCCTATTGAGAACTTGTGAATCCTTCTTAAATGGGAGATTTATGGTGAAGAAAAATATCACACCTCTCTGAACAGTGTCTGGGAGATATGGTTGTTGCTGCACACAAAAAATGATCGTCAACAAATCAAGGAACTGACAGACTCCATGAATGGAAGGCTTATTGAAAAGAAGGGTGGTTTTATTGGTCACTGATTTATTTTTGAATGTGAATGTTTATTTGTATATTTTGAGTTGTTTATTATTTTCACTTTAACAGATGCAAATAAATGAGATGGGAAAATTTTCATTTTCATTTAGTTGCATAATATTTCTGCACACTAATAGTTGCCCAATAATTGTGTACACATAGATATTCTCCTAAGAAAACCAAAATCTCACTTTTACTTTTTACTTAAATATTCAATTTTGAGGTTTATGAAGATTTGGACTGACCGAGAACACTGCAGTTGTTCAATAATTAAATTAATCCTCTAAAACACAACTTGTCTAATAATTGTGCAGTGTATGTATACATATATGAAATTACTTAAGTTCATGGCTGTAATGGCAAACTTAACATAGTACCAGATAATGTTTATTTTCTGATATGTTACTATCTGATATATTACTAATTTCGGACTTAAATGTGCAGAATGTACAGTAATTGCAAAATTAACAGCATATATTCATAACAGAAATTTGACAATTTAAACAAGAATGGCTTCCATATATATTACATATGTAGTGCTTTTTATTTAGCAACTGCAGTTAGGACTGGGAACTTGGTTGTTAAGTGAAGCAGTTATTAAGAGAAACTGAAAGACTTCAGCTTTCCTTTGCTTTACAGTAAATGCAAGGATTGGTTGTAAAGTTGCTTTTTCATTACTGTGAACTGATTTAAATGAGGCAATGCAATTAGACAAATTTAAGCATTTAGAGTATATTATTAAAGTTTTTAGAGTACTTTTTTAAAGGGAAAGAGTGAAGCTGAAATCAGAAATACAAATGTATATCAGAGTACAATAAAGAAGTTGTAAATTAAGTATTTATCTGTAATGTTTTAGTAGTTCTTTTTTTAACGTGGAAACTTTAAAAAACAAAATGGTGGAAACTCTGGCACTCTTCAAAAAGATCTCTAAAAACCTTTTTGCTTATTGTTAAAAACTTCAACTATTTTCTTTTTTATGGTTAATTTGTCAGCACCAATGTACTGAACTTTTGCAATTTCTTTGTCCACTTATAGATACCAAGTCTTTGCATCATTTTTTTCTCCACTTGATTTAAAGAAAATTAAAAAAAGAAATCCTTTTCACAAATCTCAGGACGCAAACTGGATCACAACTGGAAATGGCTCTTTTCATCTTTCATTCAATGCAAGCCAATATAGTATTTTAAAGGCAATCACTAATCCCTTGACAGGCACAAAATCAACTGAAAGCAACTATAAAGCAAGTCTGACGTGCCAATCTCTTTCAGTTTAAATTATAGGATCTAGGCTAGGGGAAAGGTAATCGCATAGGCTGTTTTGAATCACTGTACTATATATCACAAAAGTGCAGGGAAAATATAGTTCATCTATATTGCACCAATATTGCTTTGCACTAGTTCTGAATCTTTTGCTTTGTCTGCTAGAAAGGTGTCCCTCCATTGGCAGTTCTCAGAATGAAACAAGACCAATACAATACTAACACAGAATATTTAAGAATTATATAAGTAAGTTGTTCTGTATTTATTTTTATAAAGTGATATAAGAATCTGATATGATTTGCCAATATTTCAGCTAATAAAAATACGTTCTTCAAATATGGTGCTTTGCAAGAAATGGGATAGAGTCTGCCCATCACTTACTCCTCAAAATCACTGCAGAAGGCAGAGGAACCCAATCACTTCTCCAATCACCAGCAATTAAAGCAGAATGTGATTATAATAGTTGTCTTTTCTTGTCATGGTGTCCTTTTCTGGGAGGCTCCTGTCACTTTGTAGTACCAGAGCAATATATTATGCTGCAAGGCTTTCAGACCTTTTGTACCAAACAATGGTTGCACCAACAGTATTGTGATTGTGGCACATACTCATTTGATCAAAATAATGACAACAAATCAAATGCGTAGTACATTTAAGATAAATTCATTTTGGCCTTACGGTCAATTCAATATGTCAAGTACATACCTGGTCCTTGCTATTTTCCTCATGAACCTGCTATTCTCAGAACATTATGAAGTATTTTTTGGTCAAAAAGAGACACGTAATTAATATATTTACAAACCAGTTATCTAGTTTGCAAGCCTTCATTTCAAAAGAAATGGACTCATATTTTTAGCACAAGCCAATCTCACCTGAATTACAAGAGGTTTTAGCTGGTTTGGTTCTGGGCCTTCTAAAATGCATCCGAATGCCATGACAGCAGCATCTCGATATCGCCAGTCAATATTTTTAATGTGTTCTTTAATGAAAGGTAAAACATGAGGTACAATGTCGTCCTCACAACAGGTTGCCAGAAGCATCAAGCAGACCCCAGCTGCTTTACAGGGATTCCAGTCATCATCATCATCATTCTCATCCTAAGTGGAGAAAAATGGGAAGAAATAGCATTCAGGATTATATTTTAAATATCTAAAATCATTTTATAATAATTCTAATTAGATTTCAGATAGGAACACTGTGGTGCCCACCTACAGGTACTGAATGTAAAAGAGTAAGTTGTTGTATAAAGTTAAAGTATTGTTAAAAGGAATTGTTTAAACAAGTAAGTATGGAGCCAAACAGCTTTTAAATGTATGGTAAGTAGAAAGGGGGAGATGTTTATCCTAGTTCTCCAGAAGGGAGGGCGGATAGATAACATCATAAGGAGTCAGCCAATCGGATCATAGATAGCAGGGCCAGGAACTATAAAAGGCCTAGTTGGAATAGCTGAGGAGAGCCCTGTTTGTGGTAACTTCCAAGAGGGAAGGTTTATAAGGAATCTCTGCCTGAGTTTAACTGTCCAAGAGGGAAGTTAAAAGGAGAGAAAATAGGCTCTAGGCAGTTCTGTGGGAAGCAGGTGCCAGGGTCAGGGGACTTTATTGATTGACATATTGTGTTGTTTGTAGATAGAGATAAATGGTGAAACGTGCTCTAATCTATAGGCCTTAATCTAAAGAAGAACTGGATTTAGTCAGGAAAGCTAGTAAAGTCTCTGAGGGGAAGAAAAGAAGAAAAAGAATTGAATAGCTGGTTGTGGCTGTAACAAATTCATTTGACATTTACTAAGAAGTTGTGTTTTCTTGTTTGTTTAAGAAACGAGTCAACGTCTTTCTATTTCTCACCTAAAGCATATCTTAAGCAATTCTGCAGAGCATAGAGATATTGAAAAAGTAAAGTAAAGCCTCTAAAGAGAGAGAGAGAGAGAGAGAGAGAGAGAGAGAGAGAGAGAGAGAGAGAGAGAGAGAGAGAGAGAGAAGTGAAACGGAGGGCTCGACCCTTGGTCAGGGAGATATAAAAAAAGAAAATTAAACATAAATCGCTACCAAGACATATAAAACAATAAACTTGACTCGAGGGAGAAGGGTGGACCCTCGCAAACACTGATTTCCCAAAGTATTTGACAATTTCAACAATTCAATACTTTGGGGTCCCAAATTAGGAAAAAAATTGTCTGATTTTGAATACCATCCCAACATTTGCCAAAAACTCAGTAATAAGATAGTGATCTGATAGACAATTTAATGACAGGTAGATAACTGAACTATTCCTTTAAAAGCAAAGTGATAAGAGTGATACAACGGAGATGGATATAATTTGGCAAAAGATTAACAGAATTGTATTTTTAATATCAAGAGCTAAGGCTTCAGTGTAGCTATGATGGCCATAGTAGTATCAAATTGGTATAGGTTATCAAAATAATGCTTTTAAATTATAGAGACTGATAAAAAAAATTTAAAAAGAGAAGCAGAAAGGGAAATAGGAAATATCTTTTAGCTCTGTTCACTAAGCACCTATCTCCAACTGGACAACGGACAGTATGTAATAATTTTGGAATACTATGAGTAAGAGATTGCATTCATTCATAAATCAGAAGTGCATAATTCTTATTATGATGCACCGCCAATTTATGAATGAATGCAATCTCTACAGGATTACCACAAATATTTCATAATCTTTGTGGTAAGTTATCGATTAAACCAAAAACTATCTGAAAAAGTAACTTTACAACCAAGTTAATCTCCTACGACTGTTGCAGTTTTCCTGGAATCACGTGATTGAAATTCAGGTGCTTCATAGCTGGCAAGTGTTTACAACCTTGCAGTATCTTGCAGTCATGTGGTTACCATATGCAGGCAGTCAATGAAGCTTCCAACAGGCAGTCAATGAAGCAGCAATCACATGATGTCTTAACAACCACGGCAGAAGTGAGGCTGTACATCTGTTGTTATATATGGTGTGTGTGTGTATGCATGTGTGTGTATGTAATATATACTTGATGATGCATCACTAAGCAACATAATTGCTGATCCCAAGGATGACCTGCACATTGGAGAATGGTGCCAACATATATATTACTTACCTGTTTTGTCAATGTTTGTGTCAGAATTGGGACTAGATACTGGAGAGCACCCTTGGCATAGAATTTACTAGTATGCTCTGGAGGCCGTCCTTGTTCTGCTGCCTGCAAAAGAAATAATACAAATGTCTTAATTTCAACTAAACATGTATTAATTTCAACTAAACATGTAATTTCAACTAAACATGTATTCAACTAAACATGTATTCAGATAGCCTTCTCTATCTGAACTGAGATATGTACGTTTTCTTTTGAAAAACTCTTGAGAATAACATTATACTGCAAGGTTGTTTGCTAACATATATTTATGCAAATGACCATGGACCTACCTGGGAAGAAGAATCTCAACAGTTGCAATTTTTGGTAGGAGTATCCTGAGGGTCAAGTCTCCATCCTTTCCTTTTGTTTTTTTAAGTGTGTCACAGTTTTAACTACACATTTTGAAGTTTCCTTTTTCCTTTTATCTGTAACTGTTAATCTTCTGTTGAATGCTGGTTTATTCTAATCTTTTACTGGATTTTAATGTGAATTTTTTGCGTCTTTTTATTGCTTTATTTTGAGTTCAAGATTGCTTTCACTGTATGGAAGTTAACGGTGATTTCCTAGCTAGTGAAAGTGATAGGATTTGATTTACATTTACATTGAATTTTCACTATAAGTATTTTATATTCTATTACTTTTTAAAAGCTCTGGTCTTATTTCTTTTAACTTTGATTGGAATTTCTGTTTTCTATTCACTTTTCATTGTGAGATATTTATTTTATTTATTTATTTATTTGTTTACATTTGTATGCCGCCCAACTCCTGAAGGACTCTGGGCAGCTTACAGCAAACAAAAACAATTCATATAAAAAACATCATAAAACAAGTTATTAAAAAATACATTTAAAATTTAAAAAACGTTTCAATCATTCATACCATAAAAGGGGAGACCTTCAAAACTCACTCAATGAGGTCATTTATCCCCAAGCCTGTTGGGAAAGCCAGGTCTTAATGGCTTTCCGGAAGGCCAACAAGGTGGGGATGGTACGGATCTCTGGTGGTAATTGGTTCCAGAGAGCCGGACCCGCCACAGAGAAGGCTCTCCCCCACAGGTCCGCCAGCCTACATTGTTTAGCTGACGGGACCCGCAGAAGTCCCACCCTGTGGGATCTAACTGGTCGGTGGGAGGTCTGTGGTAGTAAGATATTATATATATTATATATATTATATATATTATATATGTATATGTATATGTATATGTATATGTGTATGTGTATGTGTATGTGTATGTGTATGTGTATATATATATATATATATATATATATATATATATATATATATATATATATATATATATATATATATATATATATATATATATATATATATATATATATATATGTATAATTAATATATATATATATGAATTAAAATGAAAATGATGGATCAATTTAATGTAAAAGCCCTTTAGAAGCCTTTGGAAAAATGATTTTTAACTTAAAAGCTCAAATTGAAAATTTAGATAAAAAGTTTGATAAAATAATAACAAAAAATGATACATACAAGTAATGGCAGCTAAACCAGACTTGCAATCAGATGATTGGAATGTAATTTGTTAGATTATAGATTTATCTAATTTGTTAGATAAATAGATTTGAAGGAGGAGTCTGGTTTGAAAACTACAGGTTTGTTCGAGAAAGCTTAAAGGCGCATGAATTCTAAAGACTTGGAGACAGCAGAATCAATGTATGATGGACTGGACTTTTTAAAGAAACTTCTGAATACTCTTCATGAGTAGTCCCATATAGAGTGCATTGCAGTAACCAAATGAGAGGTAAAGAGGACATGAGTGACTATTAGCAAATCCCCGTACAAGAATGGGCGCAACTGGTGCACATCTCTGAGATATGCAAAGGCCCTCCTAGACATAGCTGCAACCTGCTCTTCAAACTCAAGTCCAAGGGGACCCCAAATTATGCACTGAATCTCTAGAGCAAAGCTTCCCTATCCATACCAAAGATGGAAAAAACTTGTTCCCAGGCAGACTAAATACCCAAAGCCACTCCGTCTGGCTTGGATTGAATTGGAACCCACTGCAACCCACTCAAGCCCCTACAGCAGGGGTCGGGAACCTATGGCTCGCGAGCCAGATGTGGCTCTTTTGATGATTGCATATGGCTCGCAGCAGGGGTGAAATCCTCCCGGTTCTTCGATACTCCGCATTGCCCGAAAACCCTGTAACTAAACGCCCAGAGAGAACGTTAGCAACGTGGAAAGAGGGGTGACATTGACAACTACCGCTGCTTGAGCGATGGGCCAATAAGAGAGCCCGCTGATGGGGCCACGTGAGGGAAGTTTGTGTGGAAAGACGGTTGGGAAACCAAGGAAACGGTTAGCGGGAGTGAAGCGGTGAGAGGGCGGGGCCGGGGCCGAGCACGCGCGGCAGGTGAGGGGCTTTGTGTGAGAGTGTAGACTTGGCTTTCTTGCTTCCCTTCGCGCGTCGTCCCGCCGCTCTGTTAATTGTCAGGCCGTATCAACCTCCCCCTATTTCTGTGGTGCCTAATGGTGGGATAGTTTGAATAAATAAGCCAAGCGGCCGAAGGAGCCTTGGAGCTCCGATGCTGCCCTGCTCTAGTCGCCTGCTGGGAAGGCTGCAGCAGCCACCATCAGCTGGCGGCATAAGGCAAGAGGCAGGCGGGAGACGCGGGCAGGAGCTGGCTGTCGAGGGAGCGCACGGCTGAGAGGCATCTCGCGCGGGGAGGAAACTTTGTCTGGCTTGGCTTCGAGAGCGAGCAAGCAAGCGAGAGCAGCGCAGCCACAGCGGGAAGGGAAGCAAGCAGCCTGCTCTGCCACTCAAGCCAGCGGCTGCCGGAAGCAACAAGGGCGTTAGGAAAAGAGAAGGAGGAGCGCCGCCACCGCCGCTAGCACTCTTTCCTTCAGTTCTATCTTTTCCTTCTCTTTTCCTAACGCCCTTGTTGCTTCCGGCGGCCGCTGGCTTGAGTGGCAGAGCAGGCTGCTTGCTTCCCTTCCCGCTGTGGCTGCGCTGCTCTCGCTTGCTTGCTCGCTCTCGAAGCCAAGCCAGACAAAGTTTCCTCCCCGCGCGAGATGCCTCTCAGCCGCGCGCTCCCTCGGCACGACCGCAGCCGCCACCAGCACTCTTTTCTTCATTTGGGAAAAAGGATCTTGTGGTGCTGAGGGCTAGGAAAGAGGGAAGAAGAGAAAAGGGAAGGAAGGAAGACCAGAGATGAAAGGAAGGAAGGAAGGAAGGAAGGAAGGAAGGAAGGAAGGAAGGAAGGAAGGAAGGAAGATCAGAGATGAATGGAAGGAAGGAAGGAAGGAAGGAAGGAAGGAAGGAAGGAAGGAAGGAAGGAAGGAAGGAAGGAAGGAAGACCAGAGATGAAAGGAAGGAAGGAAGGAAGGAAGGAAGGAAGGAAGGAAGACCAGAGATGAAAGGAAGGAAGGAAGGAAGGAAGGAAGGAAGGAAGGAAGGAAGGAAGGAAGGAAGATCAGAGATGAATGAAAGGAAGGAAGGAAGGAAGGAAGGAAGGAAGGAAGGAAGGAAGGAAGGAAAGAAGGAAGGAAGGAAGACCAGAGATGAAAGGAAGGAAGGAAGGAAGACCAGAGATGAAAGGAAGGAAGGAAGGAAGGAAGGAAGGAAGGAAGGAAGGAAGGAAGGAAGGAAGGCCAGAGATGGAAGGAAGGAAGGAAGGAAGAGGAAGAAGAAGAGGAAGGGTGGGAGGAAGAGAAAAAAGTGAGAGGGAAAGAAAGAAAGAAAGAAAGAAAGATTTTAGGAAGGAAGAAAGACAGAAAGAAAAAGAAAGATGGTAGGAGGGGTAGTCTTATACGAAGAGTATATCCCAAACTCTATATTTTCATTGGAAAAGTTGGGGGTCGTCTTATATGCCCAGTCGTCTTACACGCCGGAATATACGGTATATGGCTCTCACTGAAATAAATTTCCAAATTTTTTGCTTTCATGGCTCTCTTAGTCAAAAAGGTTCCCGACCCCTGCCCTACAGACTCAATTTTACATTTGGGAATGATAACTATATATTAGATTTATTTAGGAGTTACAGCGGTATGTTAAAGAATAGAATTATATATGATCAATAGGCTTGAATTATGAATATTTTGCATGAAAATGAAGTTGAAAGTCAGTTGTTAAATGCAACAAGCCAAGTACATGATGGAAATAAAGCATACTTAAGAACAAATGGAATGCTTAGCAATGGTTCAAACTGAATAGTAAGAGAAGACCACAATGTATGTTGTCTTCTTAGTTGTTCAACGTATTCATGTAAAGGAAATACTGGCACCAATATTTAAAAAATGTATGTGGTTGGAGAAAAGAATATGAGCATGTACGTTTGTGAGCAGGCAATGCTATTCTGCTTGTTTGAAACCTAAATTATTTTTTACTAAACCCTATATAAGTACAGGTTTGAAAAGTAATCTATCAAATATCATGACTATGTTTGATTTTTTAAAAATCTATTGCAGCAAGTAGCCAAAAATTAAAATAATTTTGAATTAATAGAACATTTACTGAAAACAGGAAATTGAAAATGGTTAAGATTTGCAAATGCTGATACAAAGTTCCAGGTAGTATGTGCTGTGTTATAAGAAATGTTTGTCAAAAAACATGAATGTAGCAACTGGTACACACTTCTAAGATGTGAACCAATCATGAGTAATGAAAGTTGAATGCAGCAGAAATAGGGTGCTATCATAATGCTTTTATGTGTGAAAATCTGTCTATAATCTTTCACATATACATTGCAATGCAAAAAAAAATCTCAGTGTTAGCAACCTTAGGTCTCAACATTTACAGATGTATGCATCACTTTAATCAGCGTGGTGCATGATGTTTCATCATAGACCAGATTGTTGTAAAATAGAATTGTCATAATTAGTAGTCAGAAAATGTAATGTTTGCGATTCTTTAACTTACTTCTGAAGCTTCTATAGCCAGGTCCATTTCTTCATCACAGACATTTGACCAGAACTCTATACCTTGCAGAGCCACTTCATCAATATCACTTTTCATGGCTTCAATTGTGATCTTTAGAAAAACAAAAGCAGTGTTAAACCTGTATTTTCTGATCCACCAAGGAATTTACAGTAATTTAAAGCACATAAATAAAAAAAAGGTAAAGCTTTCCTCTGCCAGTCATGTCTGACTCTAGAGGGCGATGCTCATCTCCAACTCACAGCCAGAGACATCGTTTCCATGGTCATGTGGCTGGAATGACTATATGCCAAAGGTGCACGGAACACTGCTATTTTCCCACTGAAATGAGACCTATTTATCTATTTGCATTTACATGCTTTTCAACTGCTAGGTTGACAGGAGCTGCGGCAAGTAGTAGAAGTTCACTCCGTCATGTGATACTTGGTCTCAAACATAAATATTTAATCTCAAATCCCACTTGTGAATACTCACAGCAAAAAGTGCAGGGCCCATATATGTTTCCATGTATTGATAATAAAGGGACATAATCTTCACCAAGTTCTGTAAGGCAGCTACTCGCACCTAAATATAAAAACAAAAGAATAACAATAAGAAGAAAATACCAATGACTCATCTACCGCATGAATGAAATAAAACTAGTATTCAAATTACTTTAACCAAATATTTTAGAGTTTATTCCTAATTTTAAAATTAAACAGATAATGAAAAATGGGAAAAGAACTACAAAGCACTGAACTCAGAAAAATAATCTTCCTATACTATTTCTGACATTAGAGCAACAGAAGACCTATCAACTATTACCTATAAAAAGCAAGTTTCTTTCTTAAGGTACTGTATTTTTCGGAGTATAAGATGCACCTTAGTTTTAGGGGAGGAAAATAGGGGGAAAAAATCTGCCTACCAGCTATTCATCTGGCTAGCGTCCTTAGTCTGGTCAACTTCAGCACATTATTTTATCCCCTGGTTAGGGCTTAAAAAACCTTCTTCGGAGGGAGTAGCAATGAAAAAAGCCTGCAAAGACTTAGGGCTGGAAAAAACCTTCTTCGGAGCGAAAAGCTTCGAAAAAGCTACATTCGGAGTACAAGATGCACCCAAATTTTCAGCCTCTTTTGGGGGGGGGGGAGAAAGGTGCGTCTTATACTCCAAAAAATACGGTATTTTTTTTTTCTTTTACTAAACTAGCTTTACTCATCCCTTATCATGCCATCCCTTTTATTTGACTAAAGACAACCTCAATACCCTAGCCATCTATGTAATGTTGTAATGCACATAATTACTCGTTTGTCACTCTGATTATAACCAAACTAAAGATACGAAACAAATTTCTTTACTTTCATACTATGTCACTCCCTATGTCACTCCCAACCACTTTTGTCTGAGGTTAATCTCTTTTGGGATAGATATCTATCATTGGTTTTGTTTTTATATAACTGCAGGAACCACTGAATGTATTGATAATATTGTATAAAATATTTGGTGAAGAATCAGTTTAAAGCCTTTGTCATTCTTTTTTTTTTTTTGAAACAGCCTTATACTTTTCATATATTGAACCCTCTGGAAAAGTTTCAGGCTTACCCTTGTATCAGGACACTGTGTTGCTTCACAGACTACTTGCATGATAAAGTGCCTTTCAGACTGGAATTTTTGAATAGAAAGAAAAATGCAGAATTAGGTTTGAGGTTGCAAAGTATACTTCAAATTAAGGTAAACAAAATATACAATAGTATATGCTAGAATCCTCTGGTACTCAATGATTTGATTTGGATTATGTGTTACCAAGTTGTTTTCAACTCCTAATAAACATATATAACTTCTCAATGATTCAAATTCAACACACAACTTTATTTTATTAAACAAATGCAATGTAAAAAAACCTTTTCAAATATTTGATCGAGGAATACATGATTGCAATATGGCAGCATCTTCCATATAATACTTAAATTTCATCTCAACCACATACCTTTTCTGAAAGAGTAAAATTCTTGAGTCTACTAGAAAGTTTTAAAGTTCCAGTTTCAAATAAAATGATTTTAAAGTTATAGTTTACTACAGATATCACACAATGAAAATACTGTACAGTTTCAATATAAAAATGTTTGGATAAAATAAGTGCAAAGTTTAAATTACTCATTAGACAGTCAAAATATTTTATTTCATCTTTCATTCACTTGAACATATTTTCATTCATATTTTAGCTCCCTAATGGTAAAACAAAAACCAAATCCAAAAGGAATTGCAGGAAATTCCCTGCAATTCAAAACAATGTGCTTTTCCCATCACCATTTCTTTCTAAACTTGTAAATTATACTGTGGTAAATATATCTTCATAAACTTTCAGAAACAAGCACACAATGCCTCTCACTGTAAGATCAGAACCATTTTTATACAGGTTCTTGTTCATTTGGTAGATTCATAGCATGATTTTAAAAAATATCTTACTAGAAGCAAACCTAGAGAAAGGCTTGTAAGTGTCTCATAAAATGTTCTGTCTCTAGCTGGAACATTATAGTTAGGTGAAAAAGTAGTCATTCCTTTTTAGTTTTTCTGGTGTTTTGCATATCTTTATCAACAAACCATGTAACTATATCATCATGTGGGTTTTACATGGAGTTTGAGTGAATAAAATAATATCAAATTTTGGAGCCTGTTTCACTTATTTCATCAACAAATTCATCCAATATATAATGTATCAGTATAAAAAAGTAAAGCCAAACACTTGGCACCAAACACTTCCTATTAATAGTGGTCATATTACTGTATAGGAGCTGTAACCCATTCTTCATAGCAAATTGCTTCAATTTATTAATGCTTAAGTTTTCTAGCACAAACTTGTTTTATGCTCTGCCACATTTGTAGGATGATCCTGACTTATGACTGGAATTATGGTCATAAGTAATTCCAATAAGTAAGAGGGTCATCGCATGACTGACTCAATTTTATGACCTTTTTTGTAATGGTTGTTAAGCAAATCATTATGGTTATTAAGTAATCCAGAAATGCTGATTTCCAACAAAAGACATCATAACTCAGTAATATGATCGCAGGACACTGCAGTTGTAAATACAGGCCAGTTGCTAAAAGTCCAAAATGTGATCACATGACTGTAGGGTAGATGAGGGGCCTGGCTGTCAGAACTTCAGAACCTTTTTTGGGTCTGTCATTATTTCGACTAGTCATTAAATGACAGCTCGTCAGTACCTATATTCCAAAATAATACATTTATTTTTATTCATCCATTCTCTTATAGATTTGCTTGTATGTTCAGGATCATTATTTTGCTGAATCACCTATGTGTACTTAAGTTTTATATGATGTATAGTCTGATATTCATCTGTAGAATTCATATTTTTTTATCTTCCCCCAAATATAAAGAGCTCCATTTGTGGCTTATGTATTGATAGAACATTCCTCAAAGTGCTTGCTAGCAAATTTGATATAGGCATCAATAGACTCTTTAGTAAACAATAGCTTCCATCTTACTAGATTTCCATGAATTCTATTTTTATTCTATATTGGTAGAGTCATCAAAACCTACTTTTATTCAAACTAAGTGATCTGAAGATCACAAAATTTTGTTTTGAGCTTCTTTGTGACTTGCTGCTCATGGCAATTCTGACTAAATGGGTACTTTAGGGAAGATTCACTATTGTCCCAAGTATTCTTAATTTCAAGATGAAGGCTTCTGACGGCAGAATAAACCTGAGTTTCAGAAATTATAACACTCTCCACATTAATCAGATTCAATGACTTTTTTTTACTGAGCCCAATATACTTAGAATTCCCTGGAGGATAGACGCTAGGGAACTCATCTTGAACCTCTTGTAAACCAGATGTGTGTTGAGAATCTTTAGATCCAGGATCGCTCTCCATCCCCTAGAAGACTTCGGTACAGTGAACAGGATGGAGTAAAATCCCTGTCTCCACTGGTCCTCTGGAACAACCTCTATGGCTTGAATGTCCAAGAGGTATTTTATGGCTTGTTCCATGAGACCTTGTTTGGTGCTGTTGCTGGAGACAGGGCACTGTACGAAGCGATTTGGGGGGGAGGGAAACTCCAATGATAGGCCGAATCGGACGGTGTTCAACACCCAATTGCCGGTGGTCGTTAACAGCCACTGGTCTACAAAGAGGTGCAACCTGCCCCCTATGGAAGGGGGGGGGCTTCCGAGTCATTTCTGCTTGCGGAACTGCCGGGAGCCGGAACCACAAAATGGCCATTTGCGGAATGGGCCGGATCTGTCACGAAAGGAGGCCCTATCCTGCTGTCGGGACTGTGAACACTGACGTCGCTGGGAAGGGTCCTCCTGAGAGTACCGAAAGGACTGCCGCCTGAAGTAGGGAGTAGACCTTCTGTCCGCCCTTCTGGTGGAAGATGGAAGGACCTTAGGTTTCTGTTTTCGACGAGGAGCGGGTTAAGCGGCTCCCCAAAAAGCATCTCCCCAGAATAGGGGGAAGCAGCCAGACGCCACTTTGTTCTCAAGTCAGTATTCCAATTGCGCAGCCACAGCAAATGCCTGGAGATGACCGTTGAAACCAAGGCCCGGGATGCGAACTTGATAGCATTAAGGGTCGCATCAGCCGAGAACTGGGTGGCAGCGATGATTTTATTAAGGTCTTGGTTCAAGTGGCTATCCTGAGGGGACAGCCTGTCCCGCATTTCCTGGAGCCACAGGAGAGTTGTCCGATTAAAAAAGAACGCCACCGAGGCGGCCTGAATGGCCCAGGCAATGGACTGATGATTTTTTCTATAAGCTGATTCAAATTTCTTATCCTACGGTTTCAATCCCTCCGATACATCACCCGCCATGTAAGGGGAGGAGGAAGACAAGGCTTCCACCGGGCTATTGCTGGCAGATGCAGCAATTGAGTAAATTTTGGTGCCATGGCATAAAATCTTTTATCATTGCCACTGGGAGCTGGAATAGAAGCTGGGTTAGACCATTGCTTTTGGACAACGTCCCGGAATAGCTTAGGGGCCGGAACGTACAGCTGTTCAGCCACAGGTTCAGAGAATAAAGTCTGACCATGACGCTGAGAGGAGGACTCAGGGTCAGGAGGGGATTTATCCTCTGATAGGCAGGCAGTAGCCTTTGCCTTATGAAGAAGGGACTTGAATAATAATAATAATAATAACAACAGAGTTGGAAGGGACCCCCTGCCTAGGCAGGAAACCCTACACTACTTCAGACAAATGGTTATCCAACATCTTCTTAGTCCAGAAGGGAATAAGCCAGAAGGGAATAAGCCAGTAAAGGCAGGCGTTTCAGGGACAACCCCCTCATCATCAGATAGATCGGGGTCCCTCAATATCTCTTCCACTGTGAGAAGGTCCTCCTCGTCCCTGTAGAGGGATGCAGAACCCCGAGGAGGGGTTAGGCTAGCCACCGGAGAGAAGCTTGGATTGATAAGACAATTTTGACCCGATGGATACAGAACGTTGCTGTCTGCGGCCCGCAGCTATGCCCTTGGAGATAGCCTGAGATATGAGGGATTGAATCCCTTCAGGTAAGTTGCGTAGGTCGCTATCTGAGTTCCTTGGAGCGCCCGCAGGAGCTTCCTCCGGTTCAGATTCATCGGAGTGAATGAGTGATTGAGGCCTTGTAGGAGCCTGGCAGGCAAACAGGTCCTCACCTCCAGCCAAAGTTGTGCGCTCTCTGGAAGTTGTGCGAGGAGAGGCTTCCGGAGACAAGGCCTGTGAAGAAATCACTGGGTGCTCCTGCACTGAGGGATTAGAAACAGAATGATCACTGCAAGGGAGCCTGTGCTCTTTAGCAGCCTGCCGGCCCATAGCAGGTTGAGGTTTGTCTTTTGACTTAGAACACCTTTTGCCCTCCATGTGTGACTTGCCTGAGGCCTTTCTGGATACAGAGGCCTCAGCTTGTTCCGATGCATGGGAACAATCCACCATTGTGCGAAACAAGGTCACTAGAAAAGGCTGGAAGACCAGGATCACTGGAGAATGACCGAAGTCAAAGACCCAACTGGAGAAGGCTTGTCCAAACCTGAGCAGCCACACGATGATTGATGGCTGAAGGTTGGAGCCGAAAGGTGAAGGTCTAGTCAGACTAGGCCGCACCTGGCTATGGACTCGCTCCTGAGAGGCTTAGGCCAAGGCAGGGCTGGCCAGCACCTGCACACAAAGGCACAATAATAATAGAGTCCAGTGAGCCTGATAAGCCCTGCTGGGCTGGGCCTGAGAGGAGGAGAGCAGAGAACCAGACGTGGAACTCTTGTAAAGTAATCCTCCAAAGGCTGGTAGAGGTAAAAGGACCGATGTACGAGAAAGCATATAAAATGGCCGCTCAAGGCTCTTAAAATGGCCGCCGCAGCCTTGAGAGAAGGTGTGGGCACAATATGGCCGCTCAAGCTCTCCAAATGGCCATCACAGCCTTGAATAAGGCATGAGCACAGGGCCAGGTAATAAGGCATTTCAGAGGGCTTAGTGGACCCTTAACAAGCGGCTTCACTGGCTGTCAAATACGAAATCTCCGTTGGAAGGAGATGGCAGAGAAAGCAACCGTGACTAAGTAGAACGGTGCCTCACTTAGTGTCTGCGCGCACCCAAGTCTGAATCTAGGACCAAGGAATTTTTAGAGGTCCCCAGGCATCCGTATAACAATGAAGTAGTGCCAGCGAAGCTGCCAACGGATCAGAGGCAATGGGGCTGCGCTGTGGAAAAAAAGCCTCCTTCGAACGTGAATGCTTGCAAAATGGCCATCGAGGCTCGAACGATCGAGCGGCTGGAAGAACGGCTACGGCCGCAGAGGTAGCAAGCTGCTGGGAAGGATCCGAATGGACGCCCACAGTCCCAGAAGCCAGAATCGGCGGGACGCGATGGCGACAAGCCAACCGCTGCCAAAACGTCCGAAGGGCTTGTCGGCTTGAATTATCCCTTTAAAATTTTTTTTTTAAAAAAATTGATAGCATTAATTTGGAGTGGCCGAATTGAAAGGAATAAACCTGAATCCAGAAGTCCGGATGTCCAGGAATGGTTTTGCTAGAGACGAAACTGCAAAGACGACTGTTTCAGATCTGACTGAGTCGGAAACTGGGGCATGCTCAGAGAGGCATGGAGGAGTGGCCGGGGAAAAACATAGACTCAGTAACTGGGCAGATCAGACTGTAGCAACCCATTCCTGGACTGTTTCGCAACCTTACTGGAGAATAAGAACTTTTCATGTCTTCTGATTGCTGGTTGGTATTCATAGATGTACTCTTCTAGGTTTTTTTGCCTGCTTGTCCTATATACTGGCTGTTATAGTCCTTACCGTCTATGGTTAATGACTCCTGCTTTTTCTTTTGGGGCTGTTGGATATTTTGATTTACTTAGGATATCTTGGATGGCTTTAATTTAATAAGATAAGCTTTCTTCAGTCTTTAAATAAGTTTCTATACAGTAGTTAAAGTTCATAATTTAGAATATAATTTGGTCTATAAGTGTTGTATTTTCTTTTTCAGAATGCTTATGCAAAAGTATGCACTCTGCATGGGCATTAAGCGGGCATTTATCTTGCTGAGTTGGTCTTATGGACAGGCGATCTAATTAAAATAAAACTTTGTTACTCTGTTTCTTAAACTTTGCCTAACATATTAAAGGTATATTGCAATGCTACTTAACTGTTAAATGTCAAATTATTCACTGTGCAATTACATGTATTCGGAAAAAGCCTCTAACCAATAATCAAAGAAGTAATTTTGCAATTATGTTATTTATGGCAGCCTTGAAATAAAGCCATTGCTTCAGTTTTGTTTATAAAGGCACATCAGCTTCTGGGTACAAAAAAGTGTGCTTAATTTTTATCCTATGTTTAATAGTAAAGGAGCAAAAAAACTTAACAGATACGAAGTTCTGTTTCTTATGGCAGGAAATGGAGCATTTCATTGAATAGAAATGTGCACAAAGTTCAACCAAAAACAAACATTTAAGTTGTTCTGGATTTTGATAAAACAAAATCTGAAGAAATTCTAGCTTGTTTTTATGGGGTGAGTAGAATAAGGCTGAAGAGCATTACTTTCAGTGTTCCCCCTTCCTCTACTGTTGATCTGCTTGTCCCAGCTTCCCAGCACTTTCGGTACCTTGCCTTATTTCTATAACCATGCCTATCCCTCAGGGCAGCATATTCCATCTTTTCCCATTTCCCGATTGTTCCATGACTTGTCCAATCCCATCATTTCAGCCTGAAATCACATTGCCACACTTGGAAAAAAATCTGAAGCGTCCTAAGAGGCGAGGGAGCACAAATGGCTCTATGCTAGACAAAATGAGCTCATTTTGTATGCAATTCTAATTAATCCTTATACAATTAAAAACTGCTGCAAAGGAAAAAAAACTTCCAGGCCTAAACTGTAAGGGTTACTTTACAAAATCATAGAATAACGTGAAATGTTATTATCGATTGAAACATTTACTAAAAGCTACTTATGGAACATTAAATAGCATTTAGTATGTGTAACTTTAAAATGATTTTACAACACAAGATTAAACTCTTGTTGCCAAAAAAAACAAACTCTATAAATATCACCAATATTTCATCAGACTTCAGCGCAAACAGTATGAGACTTATAGTAGCTTACATTTTGGTATCTTCTCATTTATAAATTAGAATCTGACTGCACTATTTACATCTCAGAAGTTTTACAAATAACCCACTGTGACATAACATTACTATTTTTATATAATTTGACAGAGAAATTGTATTTTTGCATGCAAAATGTTTGGGTCTTGCTTTAAAAGCAAATCTTAAAAGTTTACAACTACCAAATAAATGGCTGTATTCATTTTACATTTGAATACTTTCATCCTTTTGTAAGTAAGTAGAAATTAACCTATCAATATCGCTTCCAATTAGAGAAAAAGACCCAGTGTGTTATCAGGATTTCAGAGAAAGCAATGAAGCTGAATTGTCATAAAATTATTCTCACAATGCATATACTGATTTTATGACATCTGCCACATACCGATTCACTATCATGAACCGTTCACTGGACAGTTGTGCAAATATTGATTTTATTTATAAGGACAATACAATTGGATGGAAATTAGAAAAATACTATGAAGCCAATTGAACAGGTTATGCATATTGCATGGCAGGAATTGAAATATTGTTAATATCAAATTCCAAGATTCAAAAGAAGATACATACTTGGTATAAGAAATAATATTACCAAGGAAGCCAACTCCTGACTCTATAAACCTTAAAATTTGTTTAATTGCCTACATATTAAATTGATCTCCAAACAAGAACATACAAGAAGAGGTTATGCTGTCATAATCCTTTATGTAGTCACAGCTGAGCAATAAAATTAAGGCATGTTTATGTGTATGTCACTTTGATTTATTGTTGCTGCTTGAATAAATGTAAAAGGAATAGGTTTTCAAAACAAGTTCTAAACATGTACAAATCCAAGTCTCAGTCAAAATAGGAATGCATCAGAACTCAGTGTGGTGCATGGATGCTCATCACAGACCATGGATTTCATTGGCATTCTTTTCACCCCTTTTTTCATCATACTCCAATATGGTCACTAACCTCTTTGTCAAAGTTTGCTTTGGTGAATTCCAAAGAGTTCAAGAGTGCATTTGTAGCCGCTAATTTCACATTATTACTTGGCTCTTCTTTCCTCATGCCCTGGATAATGGCAGTCAAAATTTCATTGGATTTATCCTGAAGCTGTTCTGGATCCTGAAAAAAGAAAGAATATTGTAAACTATGCCTGTATTCCTATGAAATGCACAACCAGCTAAAATGGTAACATAGAATGTTGTCTAAATTGAGAAGCCAGGGTATTTCCAAGTTAGAATGGAGGCTGTTTATCACTACATAATAGTCACTGAGAACTTTACTTTCTGGAGATTTGCATCTTATTTGGACACAGAAAGATGAATTCTAGGGCTAACTTGAATTGAGTCCTCTGATCTAGCCTCCAGGAAAGAGGCAGTTAAATGGAACATACCAAAGTCCTATAGAGAGAATATTTAAATCTGTCCCATAGGTAGCTGCACAATTAGTGAAATTAATTTGTATCTGTCAGACAGAATACGAACACATTATAGAAAAATTGGACAACAAAACTGTTTTGTTCATAAAGTTGCAAGACTTAATAATCTGCTTTGCTCCCTCAAACAATAGTGGGTAGTAATTACACAGTTACACTCCGGGAAAACAAATATTAGGATTTTCAGTTGGCCTGAAAGATCAAGCCTCCAATGCATAATTTGGAATCAGCTACAATCATGCAAGAAAAATTTAGAACATATTCAGAGACAGTATTATTATGCACTACTCCTTTACTGAGTTAACAAAACATGGGATGAGCTTTTGATTAAAATTAAGCCATAGAGAGTAGGAGATTATAAAGCACAAGATGAAAAAATACCAAAATTTGAATGTTGAAGGCAACACTTACAATATCCTGACAAATATAGCCAATGGCTTCCAATGTTGATTCTTTCATATGCTCTGTGCTATGTTGATTTGTAACATTGGCTACTAGCTGAGGAATAAGTTCAGGCCACTGATTCATAGGGATCTCTGCACAGGCGATGCCAGCAACGCACTGTGATGCTGAGCTTGGCCTGTAGGTTTCTGTACCCAAGGTTTGCAAAACCTGTGAATATAAGAAGAGGATCATCATCAGTACACAAGATCACAAAGCTGCAATACTGTTAGCACTAAGCAATGGACTGTTTTTCTATACCAATTTTGAAGTTGAGCAAAAATAAAGCATGCCTCCCAGCCTTTTTATTAGAGATTGTAAGACATATTTTTCTCAACTTGGGAACAAATGAGAGAATAGTAAATTGAAGAAACAGTATTCAACTAAATAGATACAGTAGATGCTTTTACTACTGAAAAACAGCCATACTGATAAAAAAGCAGTAAGGTTTAACATACATAATTTTTGACTTCTCTGCGAGCATTGGCATCGATTGCAAGCCATCTCTGTTGATGTTGAGTCTTTACATCAGGATCTTTAGATGTCAGAGAGTTCTTGATCTGTAAACCAGCTGCAACTCTTGCAACTTGGCTGTTTCCTGGATTTGCCAGCACTCTGGACAGTTCCACAAGGAAAGTAGGCTGGTAACGAAAAAAAAAAACTTTAATAATCAAAACTTGTTATATCTGTTTTTGATCAATGCAGAAATATACAACTATGATAATCTAGATCAAAACATTTTTCAGTTCTCATCCAAGCAGCACATCTCAACCACACCAGGCAACACTAAATTCCTTATGTTTATATACTACTTACAGGTCTCTATTACAATACTCCCTGTTCTCTACATCAGGGGTCGCCAACCGCAAGGCCACACAAGTGAGCAAAACCCAATCCGCACACATGTGGGATCCAGGCAGCACATGAAACCACCCAGTCCACAGGAAAAAAAACGCCCTCCAGGGAACCGGCCGGTCCCTGGCACCCAAAAGGTTGGGGCCATTGCTCTACATCTCTTTTTTTATAGAGTTCATTTGTATAGAATTAAATTTCATTTTAAATTGAAAGTATTCTGTACTTGTTTTCAAATATTCGAACTTTAAAGTAATACACAATTATAGGATATAGAAATAACTGAGTTTTTAACTTACGGGTAGCAATCAGTTCTCAAAGGTATTGAAATCCAATTATTGCATATTAACTTAGACCATAGCAGCATATAGAGTTTTTATTCAAAGAATTTTTGAATATTTGGTGGGTAGAACCTGAATACATGTTCATGGTTAGCAGCAAACTAGGACTATGAAATATGTAACACTGATCTGACTGCTGGGCAGGAGGAATAAGATACTTAAATTTTTGCTCTGCTATAAAATATTGAAAATCATAGGGCTAGAAATTACTAATACCTATTTTACAGCAAATTACATGAGAGAAGTGCTGTGTGTGCAAAAATGATTTCTCAATAAAGAAAATCGTTGTTCATCAAATGATATTTCAGTACTGAAATAAACAAACTACAGGACCGCTCTTCAAAATATCTAACCAAATATATCAACATGTGCCCACAAGCAATTTGCTACAATATTAAAAGCACAAAATACATTTAAAACCCTCTTTTCTAAGCTATGATGGTTACTATCAATATTTACTTGTTGAAAGCTTGGTGAGGTAAACAGAAAACATAGTGTTACTAAATTTGGATTTGAAGTAAGTTTTATTATCTTATTAAAAGCAGTTAGGAAGTATAAAGTATGAAAAAGAATAACAAGATTGAATAATACCTAAACCATATCCATTAACTTTTGATGGAAATGGAGTACAGCAAGATATAAAAGTTTCATTAAATTTGAAGCACTATTTTCTGAAAGATTGATATATTTAAGAAACGGGTTTGCCAGGATTTTTCAAGCTTCAAATAAAAGTTGTATAGAAGGAATTCCATTAAATGTATCATAAACAATATTTGGATGTTTCCTCAGATTTAATAACTTTTTTCCACAAATAATTAGATATATTCATTCATTCATTCATAAACATGTTATGACTATTATCAATTTCATTTCAATCAGATCAATTTCTTCATACTATCTTATTCTTCATACTATTATTTATATACGTGTGTGTGTGTGTGTGTGTGTGTGTGTGTGTGTGTGTACTTCATACTATTATTCTTATATCTTGTCCTTTTATCCTCCTCTAGAGCATGGCTTAAGAATAAACTTTGGACAAATAGGTAAGATACTATTTAGATCATGCTAGTTGCAGGGTCATTATCTCTTCTTTCTTCCCAAGCTGAACAATGAATTAAAATAAAAAGCATGGAAAAGAGAGAAATTGTATAGAAAAATATTTATGTGATAATTAAGTAAATCAGGATGAACTTTAAATTTCATTTTCTAATTCCTGCATCTTTTTCCTATCCAATCATAATGTACTTTGTAAATTTGATTATTTTTGAACATGTATCTATCTCAGGATTAAGAGACAAGGAATGCAATTGTGAAGTTTATCTCTTTTTTACGAAAATAAATGACAAGCCATGAAGGGTAAGCAACTTGTCAAGATCCCAAACCTTAATTTAGCAGTCTGTTATGCAGAGAGTAAATAAGTGTTATAGCACTTTTTCAGTTTTATTTCAAAACCGTTCTGCTACCAAGGAACAAAAGTGAGAATTACGCCTTAACATGTCAAAGCACATTCTGAAATTAATATCTGCCAAAGGGGTGAAATAAATGTTTATCAGTTCCCTATTCTTTTCTACAAACCTCATACATGGTTATTCATCTGAAAATATAATGTAATGAAAAAAATAGGATCAGAATAATATTGGAACACTTAGATAAAATAATCAATATTTCAGTGTTTACAAAATATTGTCCTGCAGAAATCTTTATCTTAAGATCATATATATTATCAAATAATATCTAATTTAAGACATGTTATAATATCAATCTAGTTTTTCTATTTTCTGATCAAGGTTGATTCTTAATTGAGGAAGTATATTATATATTCATATATATTCAAATATGTTTATTTTTTTAGGCCTCACAGAAAGAGTTTATTGACCCTGCTGGCTAGAAATAGGAACTGTTGTCTAGGATTTCTAGAGAGCTTAAGTTTGAAGAAAAAAAACACCGTTGCTGTTGGAGCTGAACTATGGAAATTAAATTTCAAGTCTCAGTTTAGCCACAAAGCTCCCAAACCTGGCCTAGGCCCATCAATTGCTCCCAATCTATTTTATAAATATAAAATGAAATACTGGAATGCATTTTGTTTTAAAAGGTGGACTGAATACAAATGTGATAGCTTTTTCAAAATCTGATGCTAATCCCTTAGGAGTCTATAAATGCTTTGCATCTTTCTGAACAATTGGGAGAGTCTGAGAAATGTGTCTTTGGTGAGAATTCACATTGTTCTACCATTTAAAATGTTGAGATCTTAAAAGAGGGATATATTTCACATAGTAAAAATTGATTTCACATTTGGCTAGTAACATATTATCACCAATACAATTTAGTGATTTTAAACAGATTCTCTGAAACAGAACAATCTAACTGTAAAAAGAACTCTGCCTATTCACCAGCGAACAGTATGAATAATACTGAGACAGCTTGGTCTGGGGTGGTTAGCCCACCAGGATAGAAAGTTGGAGATTGTGAGTTCTAGCACCGCCTTAAGACATAAAAGCCTGATGTGTGAGCTTGAGCCAGTCACACTCTCAGCCCAATTCACTTCATAGAGTTGTTGTGAGAGAGAAAGTAAGAGAAAGTAGGTGTGTTGTATATGCTTGCTGCCTTGAAGTTATTTGTAAAAATAATGAAGGTGGGATGCAAATAAATAAATAAATATCCTATTAAAGTATTCCAGAACTTTTGCGTACCTTTTTAGGGAAATAACAATTATACTGTATAAAAGTGCTAATGTTGCAATGCAAGTCATAAGCTGTTCAACATTAAATGTACCATTGTAATTTTTTTATTTATAGATTTATTTATTGCAGTGCTGAAAAAGTGTACCATATCCTTTAAAAATATAGTTAACCTACAATTTAAGTATTAAGAAAAATAAAATGTTCTGTATAAAATCTAAGACACTAAGACATCAATTGCTGATAATGTATGTACTCTGCAACACTGCAGAATGAAATAAAATAAATTTAGTAAACAAGCCTCAAACAATCCTAGTCTGAAAACTTATCTCTATAATATGTGATCAGTTAAAAATCAACCATTGCACAATTCTCTTTGGATGAATGCCATACAAAAAATTCATCCCCAAGAATTGTTTTGATATGATACACTATTTTATTATATTCTATTTCTGCTTTTTTAAAAATTATCAACAGCAAAGGCTCACTATCATAACCAATTACACATCTTAATTGTGATTCAATAAATGTAATAGTTACCTACATGGCTTCCTTATAAATTGTGGATTAGACTTAATTCACTGTTCAGCACTAGACTTAATACTATATTATTCTGGTACTTATTTCAACTAATGCTTAGTAATTTCATTTGGCTACTAATATTGCTCTGAATCAATCCTTTCCAAAATAGGGATGAATGAGATATTTCACAAATATTCTGCATTTTAGAGACTGAAGCAGGTCAAGTCTATTTTCAAACCAAAAAACAAATAATTGTGTGAGAATTTAAGCAAAATATATACATAGGCAACGCCTTGCTAAAAAATATCCAAATCTATGAAAAAACTACAAAAACAAGAGGAAATGGACAAAAATGGAAGAGCAGGAAAAGTATAGAAAATGGGAGACGATCCGCAGGCAAAACAAGAGAATGTTTATACTAGGGAAGGCAGAAAAAACGAAACCTAGTAGGCCTGATTAATGAGCTCAACGGCCCGTTCGAGACAACCTCCTGCCCACTCCCTTTAGCTGACTATACACGCCGGCTTCCCCACATGGCCGGCCCCGCAGGCCCAATCTAACCACCACCCCCACTTTCCCTCCATGCATGCAGCGCGGTAGGTCCAAGCTGCCCTCCCCTTCCTTTTCCCTCCCGCGGGTCAGGATCGCCCTCATGATTGGATGGCGCGACTCCCGAGAGCTTCGCCATTGGCTGCTTCATGCTTGCCTCCCCCCCCGCTAGAGAGAGAGAGAAAAGAGAGAGAAGAAAAAGCCTACGGTTAGGCTGCGCCCCTCTATGGCGGCTCGGCCTGCTCTGATCTGATCTTTTTACACAGGGGAAATATTCCACTTTCGCAAACCCCACCCAAACTCAGCTCAACTCTTGCGTTTTCCCTTACCAGGTTTTCGATGGCTGCCTGCTCCAGGAACTTCTGAGCCGCTTCAAGCTCGGTGCAGTCTGCAGAAGATGGGAGGGGGTGGAAGAGAAAAAATGCATCTAGGAGTGTCAGTGGCGACCCTAAAGCTCAATTTCAGCCCAACAGCTAGCACCCCGAATCCTCTCGCCTTTTTCCAGTAATCGCTCTTCTTTCTGCTTAAACTCACTCCATGCTGAATATGAAGGTTTTCAACGTCTCCAGGAGCCCCCACCAAAGACATAAGTCCCCGGCGCATCATGCTTCTTTCTACTCAACTTCATTTTCCATCAATCAGTACCGCACAGTGGGGTTCAAAAAGAGAAACGCCTCTTGGGGAACGTTACAAGTACAGTATAACCGTAACCTCATTCATCCACAACTAATATTTTTGTTTGTATGTATGATGTGTTTTATTAGTGTTGTGTATCAATGATTGCACGACTTCTGTAGATACAGTATGCTAAATAAAAACTCATCCACAACGAATGCCTTTTGATTTCTGGGAGAGGTGCATTAGACATTGGTTAAAATACCAGTCCGTCTCTAGCCCCGTTGTCACAACTCTCCCAATTATTATAGCCAATCTCGGCCCACTGATTTTGGCCTACACCGGACCTGAATAGATAAATATCGGGCCTCAACTTTATCGGGGACGCTGCTTTCATTGCCACTCTACCTGTAACCTCATGGAGGCATTGGTCTTACGGTTGACCCGACCGTGAGGCCATCGCCTATTCTCCCGTCCTCTTCCGTCTCCCCATGCTCCCCAGCACATCTAAGAAGCAGTTCTCGGACGAGATGATTTACCCCATAGTCATATGCTAAGGAATCTCCACCCCACCCTTAACCCATATGCCACGCAAAGCACTCTCATTCCCACCCTCAAGAAGACCCTTTCTTCCCATTATCATTCAGCGAATCCATTAACTTGTGCCCAAAGCTACCTTCTTACATACACGTGCACCATTACTCTCATCATCTGACCCTACCTATATATATATATATATGTGTGTGTATTTATATATTTATGTATTTTATATATATATGTATTATATATAATTGTAAAAGGGGCGTTTTACGCCTAAGGCTACTTCCGAGCCAGCCTAACTAGGGGATTCGCAATCTCCCCCATCCCACAAATGATAAAATGCATGCTTGCCCCCCCCCTCCTTTTCTCCTTTTCCCTCCAACCATGGGGCCCAAACCAAGCCTTCAGTGGTTCTTTTATCCCCAAGGCCAGAGACTGAGCCCGACTCTTCCAACGGCCCCGAATCGTCAAAAGGAGGATCACTGCTGCCTCTTTTACCCCTTCCCACAGCTTCTCCCTTAAATCATTTCCTCCCTTCAAACAACGGCTAACGCCTTCCCCAGAGCCACATATACGCTATGCCTAGATGCCCTTCCCTGCCCCCAATATCCTCCCGATCTTGGAGAGGGGAGATGCTTTCAGCCCTACCCGTTCCTCCCTCTGCAGCACATCTAGAAAGAAAGGGGGGGGGAGGCTGTAGGGGTTTCTTTCTCCTTTACCTGGGGAAACCGTCTTCTCCAAAATCGTAATGAGCTCCATGGTGGTGGCGGCGGCGGTGAGGTGAAGCTAGGAAGGAAAGGAGGAAAGGGAAAGGGAAAGGGAAAAGGAAAGAGAGGATCGGAGTCGGTGATCGCCGCCGCCTCGCCCTCCGCCTGCCCGCTCAGTCGGCCGATCGGTCTCCCTTCGCGCGCTCTTTACTTCTCCCTCAGCTGCGGGGCGGCCCCACCCCCGGCGGAAGCGATTGGAGTCTCCCCTACAACTTCCCCTCCCCCTCCTCACACACAACTCCTTCTGGCGGCGGAAGGAGAAAAAGGAAGAGGGAAGGAGAAAGCGCGCGCGCGCGCGCGCTAAACGACCTAAAATGAAGCTATCCAGCGAGTGCGACTCAGACAAGGGTGGAGGGGGAGGGAGGAAATTAAAACACAAAATAAAGTGCCTCCCCACAACCTCACGGTTAGGGACACTAATTCATTGCCCTGTTTTCTGGCCGATTAACTGGACAGGCCTGCCAGGCCTTAAGTCTGCCTTCAGGCACGTAACGTTCGTGCGTATGCAGCGTGCTCACGCAATCCAATTCTTGCCAAGGCGCATGAACACCTCTACTGCTCCTGTTTAACCGGCCAACGCCCGCCTTCCCTCCTTCCCACGCTGATTGGCGATTGTGGCTCGTACGTCACGAGGCTGACAGGTCGAAAAGAACGCACGGTTTCAAAAACTTGGTATTTAGATAAGCTGTGCAGGGTTCATTAAACCAGCAAACCTATGCCGTTATACTAGGGAAGAGATCAATCTAAGTAATAGAAATTTATGTCTTGAGTACACAAACATAGTGAAGCATTTCCAGCTTTTTCCTGATTCATAGTGAATGAAAACCTTTACCTGTTTTGCAAATGTGTAATACTACTACTTTACATTGCCTGGTGTTCATATTACTCTGTGGTGTGTGATAGTTTGAGTTTTAGCGGTATTGTCTTCCAGAAACAACTGATTTGATTTCTTCAGAATATAACCTAAACCAGAATGTACAATCTACATTCAATGCAGATGTAGATTGTATTTAGAAGCAGAAATTATCCAAAAAATAGTGATCCGAGAATATGACTTTTACACACACACACAAACACACACACACACACACACACACTTCTGTCTAGTAAAAGCCTCAATAATGTTCTCCGTGCACAAGCTGTGTTGAATAGGAAGCGCATCAGTTACAGCATAAACTGTACAGTCGATGCGCTCTGAGCTCGGTTGCTCCACTCTCCACACCTTCTACTGAAGCTGTTACGAAGTCTGATAATAAAGCAACAAACAAACAAGCTCAGAGAGCATCAAAGTCCCCACATACAACAGTGCTCTAGTTCCTATTTTTTTCTTCCGTTTTAATATTTTTTAAAGCAAAGCACTGCCAGTTTCAACATTATTTTGAATAAAGTATCTTACATAGACATACTTATATTTTAAAATTTTATCATGGTTATAGCCCATTCTTTTATTTGTATGTATGCTTTTGCACAAAGGAATACAGGTAATTTTGTAGTAGTAGAAAGCATAGTAGAAATATTAAATGGAATGGCAAAGAGGAACCTCATTAGTTTGTCTTCTGGAAAATGTGTGTTTTGTGATGGCCTTTTCTTTCTATTTCTTGGCCCTTGATGTCCAAAGAGACAGTACCTCACTTCCATAGAAGCAATGTGAGAATGCCCACAATAAGCTAACAAAATTCCAAAGATGTTCACTAGTTTGAAATGTGTCCTTATTCTTGCCTCATGAAGGCCAAGTGAAATGGTGGTCTGTCACAGCTTATTGGTGCCTGTGTTATAATTGCATCTCCCCACTGAATAAACTTTGTAACATGTAATTATTTCAAGCCTTTTCTTTATGCCAGGGACAATTGTAGTTTCTGAAGAGTTTCCTGTAAATATTCGCTTAAAAAACAAGAAAAAATAGCAGGTATTTAGGAAGAATTCTCCCCCCCCCCCCCCCAGTACCATGGCAAATTTTATAAAGCTGTATTCATGTGTTTTCGTCAAAAAAGTTTCAAATACAATAGTTTGTTATATGGCAGTTTCTACAGTATCTTCATTTTTGGACTCTTCAGTCTCTTTTTTATAATACCGTAATTACAAAATTAGACAGCATTCCATATATGGTTTCATCATTAATTTGTTTAATAGCATTGTGATATTTAAAAATTTAGTTTCAATTCATTTTATAATTATTTCCAAAATATAATTGCTTTTTTCACAGGGAGTTACATAGTGGTCAATATTTTTATTTCATTGGGCCAAAATTTATTCCAAATAAATTCCATCATTTTGTATACATACCACAAAAGTAGAAATTGTCTCAATGCAACCATTTGTTGGAACAGAAGAGTTAGAGTTATATTTTAATTTGCCATCATAATGCCCATTCTCCCAATCTTTAAAAAAATCTTAAATTTTGTTTTTTTTATTCTTACCACTATAGATAATCATTTGCAAACTTGGCTATTTCATGCTTATTCATAACTATTGTTTTCATACTGTTTCAAGAACTGTTCAATTATCTCTAACCTTATTCTTTTTTTTATTTAAGTAATAATCATATAATAATTTATATTTTGATCATGAATCTTTGATTAGACAATTTGCCAAAGACTTTATCAACAGATAGGGCATCCCACGTAACTTTTCTCTTTTCTATAAAGACACATGCTAGGATAATTTTTAGTTAAAAGGTCTTTAAGAATTTTAAACAAAGCATAATTAATAAATTATATAGATTTAATTAAAAATGGGAATTGGATATCTGCCTTGGTAACACACTTTTTGTGGAGGCTGCTATATAATTTTTGCATTATGTTTTGGTGCTTAATATTGTATCCTCACATGTATCTCATTGTATGAGTTTGTTCTCAGATGTATGCCCAGTTATTATTCAAATAGTCATGTTTTCATAAGGAAGAGCTGGGATAATCCTATTGAGAGTCCTTAAGAGGTAGGGGAGAACCATTTTTTTTTCTTTTTGGCCCTTCCTTCAGTTTTCATACATTCAACAAATACTCATTTTATGTTAGTTATTTTACTGTGGCAAAAGAATATGAATTGGAAGAAAGCAGTATCTTGTTACCAGTATGTTTTTGTAGATAGGGAAAAATATTGGCCCCTTTCTGTTCTAAGTTACATACAACGTAAGAAATTGATCCAATTCCTGTCTCCATTTATGAATTAGGTTTGTATTGCAAAGCATAGAATTCTATGTAAAAGTCTACTTACTTGACTTGATTAACAGCTATAAATTTTGAAGAATCATTCATTTATTATTAGATATATTCAACATTGGTCAGCATTTCTTAGTTATATTACCACACATTTTTCTAATTAATTATCTGGTTATATACAAATGTTGAGAGTTGAAATACTGAACACAGGAAGTCCTTAACTTATAATAGTGTTCCCAAAAGCTATTTACAACCTGGTTTCAAAGTTATAGTAGCTGCAGCAGTGATTCTCCCACTCATTCACTCAAGGGAGATCAGGCTGGCTGTAGTGGGTGCAAAGCAGCTGAAATTTGCAAGCCTCTAGCTTTCTTCCCACCCAGCAAGCAAGGGGAGATCAGGCTGGCAAGAGTTTTCAACCACCAGTGAGCAAGGGGAGATCAAACTGGTTGGAGTTGCAAGCCTCCAGCTGTTTCCCCACCTAAGGATTGGAAGGACTTAACCTGCTCCCTGGCCCAGGAACCCCCAACTTACCTTTCTGTTTTGCAGGTTCTGAAAGTGGCACCCACTTAACACATAATCAGCTTTCTTATAGAGTCAGTCTTGTAGCAAACCTTTTTCAACAGGTTCTATTCTTGCAATATTGTAGGATTTTTTTAAATGAGGGTCAATTCTTTTAAGGAGATGCCATTTGTTTCTGAAGTTTATGGAACTTCCATAAAAAGGCAGCCCCCTACACAAGAATAACAACTTCTTTGCCATAAGGCTAGATTGCAAACCCCAGCCAGCCTGATCTGTCACTAATGGTTGCAAACTCTGACCAGCTTGAGCTCCCCTTACTCATTGGGTGTGAAAGAAGCTGAAAAACTATGGACACCGTGAGAGGCGAGAGTAGCCTTGGGAGATCTGGGGCAGGTGACTCTGGCCCTGCATAGGCCTCCCCCATCCCAGGGAACCCTTGCTGTTTAATGACTCTTGAATTTGTTTAATGGCTGCATCAGGGAGAACAGAAGGTGAGATTAAGGAGCTGTTTTGCTTAATGGCGGTTGCAACATGTGACTGCAATGGCCAGGCTCCATTACAATCTTGAGTACTACCCATATACTTAAAATATTTCTTTCTCAAGTCATATATGTAATCATCCATACACTCACCTATTTCCAAATTTGTTTGCTTTTATTTTCTATAGATCTCATCCGGATTTGTTTTGAACAGATGGTTTTTTTAAATAATTCACTTGTCATACTCAGAATGAAGAACCAGTTTGATCTAGTGGTTAAGACATTAACAGCTTAAGGCTAGAAACAAAGAGTCTGTGAGTTCTTGTTCCATCTTAAACATGAAAGCTAGCGGATGACTTTGACAAGTCACTCTCTCTGCCCACAATATCAGGCTCAGGTAACAAGCCAGTCAGTCAATTCTTGTCACAACCGATGGATCAACACTTGGTTGATCTGAAAAAACAGTCCCTGCGTTTATGGGAAAACACTAGGAGGGGAAAAAAACACTCATTTTACTTAGAATAGGCTGAGATTTATAACACTGTTCCACAAAAGTTGTTAACCACTGAAAGATAAGCAGGCTGCAGAGTTTTTCATTACTTCCAGATCATGGATGGTGTGTTTGCTATTTTTGTTCAAAGTACAGTTACTTTTGTACAATTTTTATACAAAGTACAACTTTATATACAAAGTACAGTTGTATATAATTTTGACCAGGGTAATCAAAATGCTACCCTGTAAAACAATCATATCCCCTATGTATCCTGGATTTTTTCTCAGCACAGATATTAGGAAAATTAGTACAGCAAAGTTCCTTTGTTATTCTTTTGAGTGGTGTATTTAATTAGTATGAGTAATAAAACTTAAGAATATAAGGATTAGAGTTTGGATCCAAACTACGAGGGTGAGTCAAAAAGTAATGCCATTTTCTTTAGGACAGGTATAATTACCAACACAGGAACATGTAGCATACATCAAAATGAAGCTGGTCCACTGTGGATCACATCCCTACTTCTCAACACAGTCACCGTTTCTCTCAATAGCAATGTTCCACCTTTGAATGAGAGCATATATCCCTGTCTCGTAAAATTTTGTTGACTGTTCTTTGAGCCACTTCTTCACTGCAGTTTTCACTTCCTCGTCACTGGAATAATAATCCTCCATACTCACCAGATTTAGCGCCTTCAGACTATCATCTCTTCGGCCCCATGAAAGATGCAAACATTATTCCAGTGAGGAGGAAGTGAAAACCGCAGTGAAGAAATGGCTCAAAGAACAGTCAACAAAATTTTACGAGGCAGGGATACATGCTCTCATTCGAAGGTGGAACATTGCTATTGAGAGAAACGGTGACTATGTTGAGAAGTAGGGATGTGATCCACAGAGGACCAGCTTCATTTTGTTGTATGCTACATGTTCCTGTGTTGGTAATTATACCTGTCCTAAAAAAAATGGCATTACTTTTTGACTCACCCTCGTACTTTGCCTTCTGCCAAATGGTACAATTTATGCTCAGGAATTGTCTCCAGGAAGCCAGCCTGTCCTCTTGGGAAGATAGGACCAGGTGGTCTAAAGGAACCCCTTAGAAACCATGTCTTCTTTTCATAAATAAAGAGTATGCGTCTGCATGTTATATTCAATCTCATTTCTGGACAACAGGAGCTCTGCACCATCAGTATGAGGCTGGACAAGGATGAAAGAGTAAATTTATAGGGACATGGTGTAAGATGAACATTTTATACAAAGTAAAATAGAAATTTGAATGATAAATTAGAGAAAATATCTGTGCACAAGATGTATTTCAGAATTTTGCATTCTTTTTAAAATTAGAAATACAGCAATCCCAAAAATCCAAAGTCTAGGCAATCATTATGCTTTATGTCCACATCACACCTTTTAGCTATTTTCTAAAATAGTTCTTTACTGAGCAGGGTTGTTGACTTACGTATTTTGAAAACAAGAACCAATACCTAAATAATGTGATATCTAAGTGGAACTTGAACTTAACAGGTGAAGTTAGCATAGTTTGCAAAAGAAAAGCTACCATATAATCTTCCATTTGGCATTCTAGAAGAGATTAGCAGGGAAGAAGAAAAACCCAGGAAGAGAAGCAGAGAAGACAAGACCTCCATATGATTTATGAAGACCATGAAAACAATAAAGTACTGAAAACCACAGATTAAAAGTAGGAAAGTAGTATAGCAGTATTTTAGGGCTTATGTATCTAAGCATTTATCTGTTAGATAGAACTAGGAAGGCTAACCAATAAACACATGGGAACAAATGTTTGCAGCTAAGTCTCCTGATCAACTCCCCCAACAAGAGTGAGGCTCAGCTAATTGTCAAGGGCAGGCAAATATCTGGTCAAGGGCAGGCAAATATCTGACTAAAAAACATCTGGAGTTTTTGGAAGGGAAGTTAAGGGTAATAGTAGACACTTAAATAAAGACATCAGCAAATATAGCCTATATTTCTGTCACATTTTAATTTTATCAGGGTTGAAGTTTCCTCCCCCATCCTTATTTTTCTAGGCCTGTTAATTATTTTACATGAGATTTATACACCATTTACTTTCACTTCTTTAGTTCTTAGGATCCAAGCACAAACAGTGCCTCGCCTATTTTTACCATGTTAACTTCAGTATGGTACAAACAGTTTAGAGCAGCATTAAGAAAATAGTTAACTTAGAATGTACATGTTTCAGAACTATGTGAAAAATAGCAGCTGAATAGGAGAGGAAAGAATTTTCTGCCATATCCACACCAGGCTATTACCATATTTCGAAGTAACAATGTCCTATTACTGAGAAATCATAGAAATTATGTCTTTTCAAGAAATCCCTATACTTCAATATAAACTTAACCTTTTTCTCAATCCCTTAAGCCTTGACAAAACTAAGTAGCTAAACAGCAACTTTCTTAATCATGCTTTGCTTGATTACGTGTGTGTTGAACAAGAGATATTAACGATATCATCTTCAATACAGCAAAAGTAAAAACATCAATCTGTAGAGATCGTATTAACCAAAAATGTGTACATGCTCTATCGTAAAAAGGTTAGGGATTTCATAATACTACTTGTTTCAAAGTGTTACAGTATAATTGTATACACTACTGAACAGCAGCAGAAACTGAGATTCATTTCCATAGAATGACTGCAGAAGTCTCAGCAATTACCGTGATGATGAGCCAGAATGGATACAGAACACTGACTTGAAAGATAGTTGGTCTAAACTTAAATCTAAGATGCTTTTTCAGCCACATTTTTGTATTAGAGTTACATGATTTAAAAAAGGGGTTAAAGGGCTATTGTCATGCTTAGTTGACTTATGTCCCACCAAAATCAATGGCACATGACATCCACAGTTTAACTTAGGTACCATTTATTTCAGTAAGATCTAAATATAATTAAAGTTTAGATCTGAATCCAACCTAAATATCTCTCATATATAAGCTCCCCTGTATTGAACATGAATTGCATAAAATAAATTCATAAGGATCTCCCCACCCCGTAATAAAAAAAAAGGACAGGGAATAATAAATTTTGGATTTTTATAGTATGAAATTCCACTGCAATGGATGTAAGCTGTACAAAACTACTACAATTGTAATGGGCATGTGTAGGAAATGGCCCAGCAAGTCAAATGTGTTAATGCTGAGTACATTGTCCTGAACTAAGCCCAGATCTATTTCCAAATTTGAAGAAAAACATATCAAAATACAGTTGAAATTAAAAATAAAGAGGGAAACTCATGTACCACAGTCCATTTCAACTGTTTCACAGCCATGGACAGTGGTGGGTTCCTACCGGTGCAGCCCAGTGTGCCGTTCCAGTAGGAACCTGATTGCGCAATTTGCGTGCGATGGCTCCGGTGCCGTTTTTGCCGGTCCGTTGCGCGGCACCATCTTTTTTCCCGAATTTTTGGGCTTTTTTTTTTTTTGCTTCCTGCACATGCGCAAAAGCAAAATATCGCAAGGGGACTCTCGTGCACGCGAGATGTCAGCAATTTTTTGCTTCCAGCACATGTGCGGAAGCAAAATTGTGTGAGGGGATGCGCGCACATAGCAAGCATGCGCGCATGCAAAATGTGATGATGCGCGTGCAGCGCACCGGTAGCCAGATAAGAGGAACCCGCCCCTGGCCATGGACATGCATACAAGGCATGTAAAAATCTTATTTTGCCAATATACACACACCAAAACCAAGACTCTTTAATTTCACATTGACTTTCCTTTTTATTAACGCCAACTTGTTGTAATTTTTTTCTTTTCTTTTTCATTTAAAACAATAGCACAAAAATGTGTTTCCAGGGAAGCAATTTGACATCTAGTGTCTGATGACCTTCTCCAATTAACAATTAAAGCCACGCCAAGTATGAATTTTAAAAAAGGTATTTTAAAAAAGGGAACTGTAAACATTTGAGGGAGGAGTGATGTTGGATATGAAATTAGTAAGCAGGAGCATGCTACTCTCTTAAGCAACTGATGGCAGAAAGCTTAGATTTTTATCATCATGCCAACTAGTGTAAGTTTAAGGTTCTGAATCAAATTATCAAACATTACCAAATAAAGTGGAATTTTAAAGCTGCAATCACAAGGGGTTAAGGCAATGTTTTGTTTTTGAAACAGAACGCCTTTTTCAAACTACTGGGTTATGCATTCACTGAAGTGAGACTTTACAGTGGCCCAGAAAGATCCAATTACAATACTAAATCTTATTTGCATGCAGGAATAAAGTATAAAGGAAGACAGAAGGGGATGGGGGGATAATTTCATTTTAATGTGGTTGAGAAACATGTTTCTATACAAGCTTGCAATTTTTGAGAATATTAGCAAATGAAACAAAAAAGGAGGAAGGGAGAAAAGACAGACCCAGGATATTTTATTTTCCCCTTCTCAAAAGATGAAATAAGGGAGCCTTAAAGCTTTCAAAATTTGAACCAGGATCATAGGTTGTTTCCTAGAACCTTCAGCTAAGGACTACACTTAAAGTTATACCAAGCTGTCTTTCATAATTGGACCATTCCACACAACTTGTAAGTGCTTTTGCTGCCTTTCAGTGTGTTTTCAGGTGCGCTCGGAGGCGAAACCCATTCCTGCCCTCGACTTGCTAGAACATTCAACTTGCCAAGAAACCTCTGGTTTCTTTTTTCTTTTCTTTTTTTAGAAAAAAAGGGAAAGGAATGGTTAAAAAATCATCAGAAAGTAATAGGGGAGTGTGTATTAAATATTTTGACCACTGACAAGCCTTAAGGACGTTTCACAGTTTTGTTATGCTCTATTTTATTACTATAATATTTACAGGGTGGTGGTTGGTTGGTTTTTTTTGTTGCTAAAATTTTGATAAAATCTTTTTATTAGAATTTAGTTCTGGAGTTGAGCAGGAACCATTAAACTACATTCAATGTCCAGTCCCCACTGGTGTGAGAAAAAACTCCAATTTCCTTGGCGCATTATTCAACTGTTGAATAGCAGCTTTTCCTCCTCACGCTGAGGCAGTTGGGCCGCAGCAGCTGGGATGTCCGAGGTGGATGAGAGTGGGCTCACACAGCAGTTGGTGAGGCTCTGCGTTGCAGGAGGTACTGATGAACATTTTCAGCATCACGCTTCAGCCATGCAGCGTTCAACAGGATGTTTTCACAGCACTGCTGTATGGTACGCTCAGCTGATGGAGCTGGATGACTCTCAAAAAAAGCCTACATGAAATGAAATAACATTTTCTGGGAGTATCACATCTGATATCTTCATATGGATTGAATCAGTCAGAATATAGGGACTTAATTCCACAACGTATAATAATTTGGATGAGCAGATTCTAACTACAAAAACAGAGGTTGCTATGTGTGGCATTTTGGTGTCAAAGACAGCAGCACAGAATTTACATTTCATTAAGACAAGAATATTTTTTGCAATTATATACTTGCAATCATTTGAAAAAAAAGTACACCCCGTGCAAAATGCTTTAATATGTTTAATCTTCATTCAAGCAATATAAAAATGATGTAACTGAAGAACTATGAAAAACTGTTTCTGCAATCATTTATTCCATTAAAAAATGAATAGTTACACCGTTTCCTTCCTAGGAAAAATTAAATACCGTATTTTTAGGAGTATAAGACGCACCTTTTTACCCCCAAAAAGAGGGTGAAAACTTGGGTGCGTCTTATACACCGAATGTAGCCCCACCCAGCCAGCCACCCCCACCCTTTGGCCTCTGTCTTCCAGCAATTTACCTGTTTGCAGCAAAGAGGGAAGAGCCTATAAAGCCAAGCAAGTCACTAGCACTTCCCGATCTACAGCTGATTTGCCACGTGGGAAAATGAAAGTGAAACTGAAACTGCAAAGGCAAATAGCTTGGAGAGACACGCAGATTTTTATTTTTTGCTGGACTGGATGGAAGGGGGTAAGTGAATAACTATAAATGTCTGTAGAATGTTCAAATTATTAGACTTATTTTTTAAAGACTGCTTTATTATTGTTCTAGAGCCAGGGGCAATTTTAAGACTTGTGGACTTCAACTCCCAGAATTCCACAGCCAGCTTTGTTAGTTTTGCTGGCTGTGGAATTCTGGGAGTTGAAGTCCACAAGTCTTAAAGTTGCCAAGTTTGGAGATCCCTGTAAATCTAGACAACTTAACAAAATAAAGAAGCTTTTTAAAATAAATGCTTGCTCTGAAGAGGGCCAGTGCTATTGTATCTTCTTTTAAATAATAGAGAATAATGTATACTTCCAGAAATTTTAATTAATTTTAACAGCTCTGTACAAGTATAGTCTGAAATGTAACAGTGTCCTGTTTAGTATTAGAGTTTAGTTACCTTGGAGTAGATCTATTTAAATAATTGGGAGCAGTTAGTGTGACTACATTTAAGAAAACTTTCTGGCATAATGTACATTTCTCCAATTCTTTGCTATTTCTATGGGTCAAGCACACATGCACAGAAATACACAGCAAACAGTGTATATCATCTGTGCTGTTTGGCAAATTGCTTGGAGGCAGAGGCCTTTTTTCCTTGTTTTCCTCCCCCCAAAACTAAGGTGCGTTTTATACTCCGGTGCGTCTTATACTCCGAAAAATACGGTATATTTTTGGCTCTAATACCTGGTATTGCCCCCTTTGGAAAGAACAACCTCAACTTTCTTATACTGTAATTGTCTACCACTCTCTGACATTGATGAGGTGCATTTTTATCCATTCATTTTTAGGCCATTTCTTGGGGGATTTACTGGAATGTTTAAAGTCATCATATTGCAAGGTCCACTTTCACTTGCTCTTCAGTCCTCTGAAAGAAAATCTCACATTCACCTCAAGTCGCTCTAGTACAATGAACAATTCATAGTGGATTCTCTGATGATGAGCTAGCCCTGATGCAGCAAAAAATCCCCCAAAATATCATTTTGATCATCATGTATTAACAATTGGTATCAGGTTCTTCAGGTGAAATACTCCCTTTAATTTTTTCCAAAGAGATCTTCTGGCAGTGGGGCCAGATAACTCTCTTTGCCTCGTCTGCCCTGATTATCTTTCTGGACAACAGGAGGAAACAAAGGTTTCCTCCTGGCACATCTCTCATGTAGATATAATTTGTGCAGCTTCTTTGTAATGATATGATAATAGACATCATGTTGATTCACTTCAACATTAATAGTAATGAGCGCTACTTGTCGCTCATGTGATGAAATTCTGAGGTTTTTTTTAGAGTTTTTGAGGCATCTTGCATTTTGTTCTTGTGCTGAACTTGCTAGGATGGCCTGGTCTGGGTAATTTGGTACTTGTTTGAAATCGTCCCAATGTAATGACTGATTTGAAATTATTTAACAGTCTTTTTAAATGGACTACAAAATGTAAATAGTGAAATATTTATTTATTTATTTATTTATTTATTTATTAAAATTTCTATGCCGCCCAACTCCCGGGGGACTCTGGGCGGCTCACAGCAGATATAGAAACACATAAAAAACAATTTTTAAAAGGAGCCATATTAAAATACTATCCATTAAAAAACAAACTTTCATTCATACCCTGCCTGCCGGAAGAGCCAAGTTTTTATTGCTTTACGGAAGGCCAGTAGGGTGGGGATGGTCCTGATCTCTGGAGGGAGCTGGTTCCAAAGGGAGGGGGCTCCCACAGAGAAGGCCCTCCCCCTAGGTCCCGCTAGCCGACATTGTTTGGTCGACGGGACCTGGAGGAGGCCGACTCTGTGGGCTCTAACCGGTCGTAGGGAGGTATGCGGCAGGATGCGGTCCCGAAGATAACCTGGCCCTGAGCCATGTAGGGCTTTAAAGGTAACGACCAACACCTTAAATTGGATCCAACTTAAATTATTATATTTTATACCCTTCATCTGTATCTATCAATATTGTTGAAATGATCAAATATCCGTAAATTGAAATATGTTGAAAAAGTCTAACTTTCAGTGGGGATGTATTTTTTCACATGACTATACACTGCAAGGATATGCAAAGTGTAGCAACTTGGGAACAAAGTGTTCTTATAAATGTCACAAGACATTTCTAGACTATTCTCAAACTTTCAACCCTGCTAGACTATGCCATTCTGGGCATTCTGGTGATTTTCAGAAACTGGAAGCAGACATCTCAAAGTTTGGAGAATATATTTCTGGAAAAAGCTGAACCATGCCCAGAACAGCACAGTCTAGAGGGGGAACAGAGTAACAGAGCTCGCCAAAGCATTTCTTTCCTGAATTACTAGCATATTTTGTACTACACTGCATTCTTTCTTTTCAGTTCCACAAAACTGTGTTTTAACAGAGTAATTGGAAAGACAAGGTGTTCATTACTGAGAGATGTCCACTGACTCAGAAATAAGGCACTATGGAGATTTAAGTCATTTGTGTGATGATGTCATCACAGAAATCATTTAATTTATTTTATTGATTGAATACCCAACTTCCAAACAACTCTGGGTAGCTTACCAGTAGAAATAAAAATGTATTTATAAGGAAGTATAAATGAAGAAGATTATGTCACGTATGTCATTTTATACCATATGCATGACATAATCCATTCAAATTATCATTCAAATTCTCATTTGAATCAATTGGTAATTTATCATGGGTAATTGTGTAATGACATCATTATGCAAATGAGGTAAGTGTCTACATCAAGGTTCAATAGAGGTTGAATTGAAATTGTCCCTCTACAATCCCAGGAAATCTATCTATTATTCTACTTTAAAAAACAACAACTAAACTTTATTTCTACTTCTCCATACAGGATATGAAAGAATAATTCAGCTACATTTTGAAGCAGTGTACTTTGGATACTATTTGTTCTCCAAATATTGCTAAATAACTTGCAGGATAGCAATAGCATTAACACTTAGACTTATATACCGCTTCACAGTGCTCCTTCATCACAGTGCAGGAATGCTGGTAGCTGTAGTGCTGTAACCTCATGATTTTAGAACAGGGGTGGGAACAGATCACTTATATTTATTACCAAAAAGTCAATTATTTAGCAAAATCAATGTATACTATCATAAAAATATTCCTTAAAACTTCTATATCACTGCAGTATATAAAATTCATTAGTATGAGTGTAATACTAATAATAATTTAAACTTATATGCTACTTGACTCTCAATGATTTTCCAAAGATGAAATTTACCAAGCCGCTGAATATTCTGTCCATCTTTTTTCTGATTTTAATTCAAACTAAGTTTCCATATGTTCATTTTCCTAAATCCCACAATGATTGTGGCAGCATGTAGTCTACATAAGCTGTAATTAGTCAATGGTTTATGACTTCAAACTTTATGGGAAATTCCAATTTCTAGCTGATTAAATAACCTAGTAACCATCTGATATTTAGACTACAACTTCCTGGATAGCCTGATCAGGGATAATAGAAATTGTAGTATAAATATGCAAATCTATAAGTGCTAAGTCAGAGAACATAGTGCTAGAATTCCCTCTTTGAGTGAGGATGGCGCAATAGTGGAAAATAATCATTCCAATCACTGGCATATAACCAGAAGGGCAGCAGCAAAGGTATTGATCAAATAGTCTTACCTTAACTTCTGAAGCCATTTTATCAATTGCAAATCCATCCACTGATAGCTGAAAAAAGAAGCACAGAATATAATAGATTTGGCATTATTTTTTTAAAAAACGCTTTATTGCCATAGCCAAGACTTTTTGTGCATACCTTTATTAGCCTGGATATTAAGAACCCCCCCTGGTAGCGATTGTATAGTTCCTCCCAATTGTCTCTGATGAACTTCCAGGCAGCCTTTCTGCCCTGCTTGCTGCCTCCTGCAACTCCACCAATGACCGATACTGTGTCTTGGGGACGTACCTCTTCCTATAAATGAAATAAGAAATGTAGTAAACCAAGTTGATTTGAATCTATAAAATAAATAACCCCCCTCTCCCTCCCTACTTCCCTCCTATTTCTCTCTGACATATAAAATATAAATGAAAATTAAGACAATGAGAAAAAAGGGTAAAAGAAAAAGAAAGAAGGAATAGAGTGAGGAAAAAGAGAAAAAATCCCCAAACCACTGACTTTCAACTTTGTTCGGTGCAGTAAGTTACATGATAAAATTATAATATCAACTTTTTACTTATATACAAAAAGTAATTACTGTACTAGATATTTCTATAACAACAATCTATTTAATCATCAAAATCCAAAATTAAAGTTTCATTTTTATCTCTTTCAAGCAAAAAAAGTTCAGAAGATTTGAGTTATATTCTTAGCATACCACACATATATAATTTGTACCAGGTTTGTTCTCCAGAATGGGTATGGTCTAGCAGAAACGGGGAGACCATCAATTCTGGTGCTCAGTAAAATTTAGAACTTAGGTATAAAATAGGTATTTGACTTTATTACTATCTTGTCTTGTTGGAATGCAAAGAGGTCTCTTCTTACAGAAAGAATATCTGTTCCAAGAGTCCTAAAAACCAATGGCAAATTCCATAAAGAGAAATAGAGGATGACCAGGAGTACAAAGACATGTGCCTCTGAGGAAGGCAGACATACGAGAGTGGCCAGAAAGGCATGCCCCTCACCTAGTCAGGGGTCAGAGCCCAAGGTAGTTGCTTCACTGTATAGTAATTTTGCTGTTCTCTCTCTATTTGCTTATAGAAATTCCAATATTTCAGGGACATCTGATGGTGCCACGAATGTCTGTCTTTTATACCACTCTTCAAATCAGTTGATAGACAGTGGTGGTGGCTAGGCATCTAGAAACCTACATGGTTTCTACTGTCATGATGAAAGCCTGAAATTCAAGAAATGTTCCCATTTAATTTCTAAGAGCAAAGATGTAACGAGCAGGAATCTGGGTGTAGAACTAGGCCTTGAGGCAAAATGTCCAGGTTTCTCAAATGTCACATCACCTCTTTGCTCATTTCCATAAGAGTAAAGAGCCATAATCTTCCAGGTCAGAATAGAGCAATTAAAAGCATTGATGCCTTGAGAATCTTTCCTTGCACACCACTCTGGATAGTACTAGAGTTGGTGGAAAGTACAGAGCAATCATCTAGCCATGGTACTATCATAGTACTATCAACCCCCTCTGCTCTGTTGACTTGAAATGTTGACAAAAGAAGCATCTCAGTTGTCTGTGGTCCATTGTGTGATGAGGTTTACTATCTTTTTCCAATCTCACAAAGTAATTCAGTTATTCCTTTATGTATTCTGACATTGAGTGTATGTGTTTCTCTGCCCAAGTCATTACTTACATGGCCTCTTTCTGAAAGTCCTTGATCTGTTTCCACCCTGAACACTCACTCACTAAGTAAAAATCTTCCATCAGAGCTGGGTACATAGGCCTCGGCTGTAGTAGAGTGACACTTGGGAGTCTTTAACAATTAATGATTGAACCACAATTCCTGCACTGGAAATGGGCTCCTCATTTCATCAGCCTAATGCTTGTAATCACCTAATTCTTGATCAGCTCAAGGAACGCCAGATTTACTGGGATCAGCCCCAATGCAAAGGCTGGGCTACCTTTCTTGGCATTCTTATGATCTGTCTCCTTTGTTTCCTCACAGGATCGAGGAAATCAAGGATTCCAAGCACAGGATCCTTTTTGGGCCCTTCTCTTTTTTCTGATGCTGCCAAGCCAGGACCCCTACTTTCCACATCTTTATTTTTCTTATTCCCATAGGTAGTCTGTCTTTTCCTTTCTTTCTTTTCCTTTCTTTTTCTTTTCCTTTCTTTCTTTTTTCTTTTCCTTTCTCTCTCCTTCCTTCCTTCCTTCCTCTTTCATGTGGCACCCATCTCATCTACAGACAACTTTTCTTTTTTTCCTTCTTGTATGTTTATGAAGAGGCTCAAAAGTAGGTTGACACTGAAGAAAGATAAGATTTGCATGAGCTCTTGGAATAAGATAAGTGGTTTTCCTCTTTTCTTTCTTGCTCTGGAACAGTTTTGGTTCCTAACCAGTTGGATTAGTATGGAACATCACTGAGTTTTGAAGCTGCCCCACTTTGGGAAGTTGGATGTAAAACACCTGGAATTCACATGTTTATGTAAGTATAGTGAACAAAACTGTCTCTTTTCATAGCATTGAACCAATATGCTGGGTCTTGTTAAGTTTGCTTGATTTTACATCTCTGCTTTTCTATCAGGTATCATCCCACAGTCACCTGCCATATCACCGAATTTGGTGGGTCTTGATTTTCCCATCCTATTCTAACTATGGAGAACAGGAAGATCCAACTTATGTACTCACTTTAGGCTCAACAACGTGAATACTGTTGAACCACCTTTCTTGGCCACTATGGCAATCCTAAGTATTGAAGGGCTGCTGCTGCTGCTGCTGCCGCCTAGTCTTGGTTTAACTGCCAGGAGACTGCTAAATTCAGCCTTTCAAAAAGAAAAGAGGCTGCCAAAGGGTGGATCAGCTGATGCTACCTGTGCTTAGTCCTAAAAAAGATTCAGCCACACGCTAGAGGTTTCGATGCTGGCCTGTTTCCTCTGCTCCAATGCCTATAGAAGCCATTGCTCCCTTAAGAGAGGGGAATGGTGTCAGATGCTCTAGTTGGCCAAGCCTACTTTGGGGGCAACTTTAGATGAAGATACAAAAACGTAATTAATGTGAAATGTGAAAGAAACAGAAGAGTTATTTCATTTTTACAACCCCTTTTCTGTTATTTTGTCTCATCCGCCTCATGTATCATGCTTACTCTGCATAATTTATTTTGGTCCTGCTAGGTTTTTGGAAGGACCAATGAACTACAAAGGGCAATAGCTGTTCAATGTATCTCCTGTTTCTGGGATTTCAAGCTTTGCTTATATGTTAGCTCGTATTTTTCGGAGTATAAGACGCACCTTTTTACCCCCAAAAAGAGGGTGAAAACTTGGGTGCGTCTTATACACCGAATGTAGACCCCCCCCCCAGCCACCCCCACCCTTTGGCCTCTGTCTTCCAGCAATTTACCTGTTTGCAGCAAAGAGGGAAGAGCCTATAAAGCCAAGCAAGTCACTAGCACTTCCCAATCTACAGCTGATTTGCCACATGGGAAAATGAAAGTGAAACTGAAACTGCAAAGGCAAATAGCTGGGAAGAGACACGCAGATTTTTATTTTTTGCTGAACTGGATGGAAGGGGGTAAGTGAATAACTATAAATGTCTGTAGAATGTTCAAATTATTAGACTTATTTTTAAAGACTGCTTTATGATTGTTCTAGAGCCAGGGGCAATTTTAAGATTTGTGGACTTCAACTCCCAGAATTCCACAGCCAGCTTTGTTAGCTTTGCTAACAAGTCTTAAAGTTGCCAAGGTTGGAGATCCCTGTAAATCTAGACAACTTAACAAAATATAGAAGCTTTTTAAAATAAATGCTTGCTCTGAAGAGGCCCAGTGCTATTGTATCTTCTTTTAAATAATAGAGAATGTAAACTTCCAGAAATTTTAATTAATTTTAACAGCTCTGTACAAGTATAGTCTGAAATGTAACAGTATCCTGTTTAGTATTAGAGTTTAGTTACCTTGGAGTAGATCTATTTAAATAATTGGGAGCAGTTAGTGTGACTACATTTAAGAAAACTTTCTGGCATAATGTACATTTCTCCAATTCTTTGCTATTTCTATGGGTCAAGCACACATGCACAGAAATACACAGCAAACAGTGTATATCATCTGTGCTGTTTGCTGTTTGGCAAATTGCTTGGAGGCAGAGGCCTTTTTTCCTTGTTTTCCTCCCCCAAAACTAAGGTGCGTCTTATACTTCAGTGCGTCTTATACTCTGAAAAATACGGTATTTAAGGGAAAAAAGGAGAAGGAAAGCAGTATCCCCAGGATGCTGAAAATGGTACTAAATTTCCAATTCCATTCTTCTGTTGCTTCCAATGCACAGGATATAAACTTAGTATGTGGCATCTTACTCACTGAAAGTGCAAAATTAAGAACTTTCTGTATTAATTCTGGCTGAGATATTGCACCAAGTACACGTTCTATTCTGTTCTTCTCTTCCTGCATATCAGCTTGCTTGTGGAGCTGCAAAAAACAAAATAACAATAGCAAATAGCAAGTCATATTAGACTTCTTCCTCGTCATATTCTACTCTAAACTAGGACCAGAGAAGCTAAATTAGAAACCTCTCAGCTTCTTCACATATGGCCAATGAGTAAAACACAAAGGAATATTTGCCACTTAGTTGGGGGGTGGGGATGGTCATCAAAATTTCGCTACATTTCCCAGTACTGCAGTTGCAAGGTTTATTTTACAGCTGAACCAATAGATGGTATATTATTTCTATACAATGGCTAAAGGAGTAATTTACAAATTGTCTCCATTTATTTCACTAATGACATTTGTTTTGAACTATGCTATTTAAATATGCCACTTAGGTTGATACTCTTCTGGAGAACCTAGTACAACCAGAGGTCAAGAAAAGTTACTCTAGGGTAGGAACACAACTTTGTCCCATGAACAGATGTGGAGACAAACTAGCTTGCTAAATTGAAAGGAAATGTGTTTTAGAATGAAATATGATACGCAAAAATGGTTAAAGTTGTGATGTAAAGGGGCAATTTGCAGCCTAAGATTTGTAAAAGGGCTCCTGATATGTAGCTTTCAAACAGAGACTCGGTCCTTTTCCTCAGAAGGAGGAAAGCAAGACATTTAGTTCTTGCAAGTCAGCTCATCACCTATGACAATGGAAATCACAACCAGCAGCAATACTTTGGGAGGAAGATGAAGTGTATATTAGGGAGTGAGAGACATATTTAAAAGAAAATATTTTGAAAATGAAAATGCCAAATCAACAGCCACAACAGTCGAAAGCAATTTCTTGATGAGATGGAAGTCACTTGTGTCACCTATAATTTCCAATGGCAATATTGTTTCAAAAAAATATAAAATTTAAATTACTGAGAGAGAAAACTGGATGAAAGATGGAGATCATGCCTTGTTTCAGATACTGTTGAGCTAAAATTCTCACTAGGCCAAACGAAGCTGAAAATCCAGCAACATCTAAAAGGCCACAGATTCCTTTGTTGCAATTACCAATTTTGTGTAAAAAAATTTTTTTTATATAATATACGTTAGTTAATTACACCCTGTAGCTTTTGGAGAGGTTAATCATTAATCAAGCCTTATTTAATTTATATAACTCATTTCTCCCCCATTCTCAGGAACAAATAATATGGCTAAATATGAGAGAAAGAGAGAGGGATGGAGGAGAGAAATTGAAAAATATTAACTAATATTTTAAATTATTCCATTGCAATGAGAGGGATATAAGCATAATTTTTATTTTTTTTATTTGCTGTTCTTATATGCTGCCCTACTCCCTGGGGACTCAATTTTAAATCTCTTCCACTATAACTAATAATATTTAAAACAGACTATTTCTAGGGGTATTATACTGTTATTATCATGGGACAGAGCAAAGTTTACAGTAATTAAAACTGCAAGGCACCTATGAGCATCTTGCACACTAGCACAGTGTATTATCCATATATTTTTACATGCCCAGAAATACAAAGCATACTTACCTTTAGCATAGTATCTAAGGTTATACTGTCACCATGTTTCAAAACAGTTACATACACCTGGAAAAAAATAATTTTAATGTAAAGAAAGCTACTTCCTGTCAGCGTATTCCTATAAGTCAACTTAGAACATTCTTCCCTTTTTACATTTCAGCCTCCAAAAGTTTAACCTGTCTCTGTTCAAAGCTCATCTAAGGAATTAAAACCAAAATATGCAACTATTATACTAACATTTGTCCTATGTAGATTGTGGTTGTATCTAACATTTTATGGAAAGGAAATTTCCAACCGGAGACCGGGGAGAGCTGATGGAAAACTGCTTAAAAAGACATTACTGTTCCATCACCAGGAAAGTACCAGAAGCAGAGTAATAATTACATGTTAACTCAGCTCTGTATGAAAGGCAGAATTTGAATCAAGAGGATTATGTGAAAAACTTAGATAACTATCACAAAACAAAACGTTTGAAAGCAACTTACAGAACTCCTTAGATCAGCAGACAGGATGTGCTTCCCTTCCACATGATCTTTGAACCGTCGCCGGGCTTCTTCCAATGTTGCCTTGTGTCCAGCTTTTCCAAGCTTGCCCAAAACTAAACCTCTCAGAAGTGCCTCTAGATGACCTAATGGAAAATAAAAAGAAATAAGAAAGTTATATTTTAAAAAGCCTTATCATACATATATAGTATGAATCTGATCTGATCACAGACTCTGAACTGAAAAGGACTCCCAAAATCTTGAGCATGAAATCTATGAAGTGTTCTATAAAATATTCAGTCCCTCATTTCCTATACTCTCAACAATGTTCTTTCAGCAACTATCATGAATGCCAATATCAAAAGTTTATGTCCTAGATCTGCAAAAAACGTAAATATTTTCCATGACATTGATATGAAATATGTGACTATGAATAGTATTAGAGAAAGTGAACTCAACACCAATGTTTTGCATAAAGAATTTATCAGGATTGAATCGTCAAAGAAAAGCATGCTGACATGTAACAGAAGCAACATGCTTAAGAGAGGTACTATCAGTTGAACTGCAACCTACATTATACTGCACTGTAAATGCTTGTTTGATATACTGATCAGGTTCCCATGATATGCTAAACTATATTGTGATTGTTATGCAGCAAATCATATATAGACTTCAATCTATATAATCCTGTTTGTCCCAAGAAGGTGCTTCAGTTCTGGATGAGAAGCAAAATGTCTTCAAGGAAAAATAAAGTCTGGTTGCCTCTTGAAAAAGCACCTTTTGGACAACAATGACCTGAATGACTGAGAATCTCCACAGACATAATCCTGTTTGATTTTGGCTAATCCAATATGCCTAGAATTTGCTGGTTTTTTAATAGTCAGCACTCTTTACCAGGATTAAAGAAGGATTCTTAGTACTGCAATAAAGTAGAGTCACTAAAGAAACATCATTTCTATTGCTCCATCATTGGTCTTTTCTTTGGGAGGGGGGCATTCTAATGGGTATATTTAAAAGTTAATCAGGATCACAAAGAAGCCAGCTGTAGACGCAGTTGTCCTCTGTTCCTCTGCAAGTTAGTTCTCATCCTTATCAGGCCTTTTCACATCCTCACTGCACTTGTTTTAATTGAAAGAAAAATCAAAAATGTAGAGATAATAGAGGAATCAGGAATAATTGAATGAATTGTGAGATTGGTCCCCTGATCATAATTACGGTAAGCCCATATAATATAACATCCTGATAATACAATCAATATAAAATGAGAATGTGTGGGCATACAAAACAGGAGCACCTAATTCCAAAACAACTCTGGGTAGATTATAACAGTAAAGAACAGTACAGAAGCCTTATAACAAAGGGCACAGAACTACACACTTTTGAAAGAGAAAACACATCCAGCCTCATATACATAATCTTGTGGAAGGCTTGCCAACTAATCTAACCCAAGTCCTGGGGAAAAAGCCATGGTTTTAACAGCATTTTAAATGAGGAGAGGAGAGGAGAGGAAACACACAGCTCTGTGGGATTGCTATTCCAGAGGGCCGCCATCTTATATGGACAAGATTGACTTTTAAAAGCTACATTTTTTTTCATTTTTGTAATGTTACTTTAATTCCTATTGTAAATGCCAAAAACCTTTATGCTATCTAAAGAATGAATGAGAAATGAATGATTGAAGGCTACTTAGGCAGTAGTTCATCAGGGATTTGAGCCCAGTACAAAACTGTTTTGAATAGTGAGTACTCAATAATTAATCTAACTATACATCATAATTAATGGCACCAATGCTGCTGAGAAATCTAGAACTACATGGACCATATTCTAAATATTTTTAATATATCCAATCTATCTGTACATCATACATAATACCTGGAATAGATGAAATGAAGGTGAAAGGAATAACAGGCATACTATAGGGTAAGATTACTAATGGAATCGTATTTCTGATTAATTCTGTTGACTCTGGGTCTTCTGCCTTATTCCAAGCAGAAACCAGACCCCCAGCAGTTCAACCATCTTAAAACTGCAGAGAAATCCATAGCAAACCTTAGAATTATAGTTTCCAGGGGAAACTATCAAAGTTGGTCCTCTATTCCTGAATATTTTGGAAGTCTCAGTCGCTGACAACAAAAAGGGGCAAGAAAAAACTAAAATACTGAAAGATCAAAGTATTCATAAATCTTCATACCCTCACCAGGCCTGGGGTCCCAGCCCAGTTTTTCTCCTATTGGTGAAAAGATATCGCGGATGAATGCCTGAATCTCTTCATAGAAGTCTGTGTGGGACAAGAGAGTTGAGAGAATCCCCAGGTTACAGCTTAGGTCGCTCCACACAGTATAGTTGGGCTCATTCACAAAAGCTTCCATGACTTTTAGAACATCTACAGTGCTAATAATTCCAGCTCTGGCCTGAGAGAAGAAAAACAAGTAAGTTATACTCCAAACCAAAAGAAATATTCAATCTTACAAAAGAGCACTTGGGTCCTTGCTATAAATTATACAGAGTCATTTAGAGTATATTTAACAAGAGGTAGGGTGTCAACACAGAGCTAGAAACCTCTATCAATCTGAGCCATACATGAAAGTAGTAAACAACAACAGAAGAATCTTGCTATTTCTATGATTTCAAAAACACAAGGAAAGTGAGCTAGGGGAAAGAATTTACAATTCTGAAAATTCTAGCTGCCAATCATTTACAGCTATGGGTAGTTCTGACCACAATGGACCCTGGAATTTCAGCTATAAGTGTTGTAGTCATAAATCAACTCACTGGACTGGCTGGACTCGATTTTACCACTATTTTTACAAGCAAGTCTCCACATTTGTTAAGTGACTCGCATGATGATTGGTCATGGTCATAACATAATAGCATATGCAAGACAGTTTTAGCTGAAAATTGGCAAAAAAAAATCACAAATCACATTATTGTGATTGCAAAAGTGCCTCCAATAGTAATGTGAGTTGGTTGCCAAGTGCCCAAAATGCAATCACAAGACCACAGGGGGAGGCTGCTGTAAATAGCTTTTTAAAAGTCTGTCATAATTTCAAATGATCATTAAACAGCTGGTTGTAAGTCAAGGATTATCTGCAGTGTATTTGTGGATGTTGGCAATTGATAATAGTTTCTTCATGAACTTTCAAGTCACTTTGGTGATTGAAAAGTTCAAACTGTATTCTCCATTAAATGAATGTGTGTCGCCAAATCCTTCACAAGCCACTATGGTTTCAACATTACACTATATTTTATCATTATCAATCTTAAAGCATTAACATTTGAAGAATAACTACCATCTTTAAGGAAGGAGCCATATTAATTTTGAGTTGAAATTAACAACCCTGAAATCAATCTACTCTGGTTTATTGAGATGGTATGAAACAAAAAGGAAAATTGTGGAAGTCATTCAATTTAATATCCTGATTCTGAAAACATCTCTAAAAACAACACAGCATAGGTTGTGTGGAATATATAATAGTGACAAGATCCTGTGTATTCCACATTCAACAAGGGCACAGTTTAGCACTTGGTGGGGAATTCCATACTTGTTCTTAAAAATAAAAAGTTGCTAGCACAGTAACTGATAGTTACAAAATCTCAGATATTTCTTTTATGAAATATCAGAAGATTGCTTCCAAGAATCGAATAATGAAAAATAATAGAAATAGCAGGATTCAACTTTTCAGAGTACTTTAAATAAAAAGTTTTACTCAGCTTGCAGAATACTTTTCAGGGGTGTTTGGATTTCCATCTGGTACTTCATGTATGTCATTTATTCATGCTTCAGTGTATTTCATATTTAAAGCTATTGACATGAACTCAGAAGCAATTTATTAGAAAACAGCACTATAGTTAAAAGTTTAAGACTAGGACTGCAGAGCTTTTTTTATTACCAAAAAATATATGAAGTTCAAGTGCCAAAAAATATATGAAGGTAATTAAAAATATATTGTGCCTCCAAATGTAGTATGATTCTTAAAGGAGAAAGAAAAAGGAGACAAGATAAAAAGGAAAAGGAAAAAAGATTAACAAAAGGAAAGAGATATCCACTTACCAAGGAAAAGAGATCATTCTGCAGCCCTAGCCTGTCCACGGGGAGTAAGGAGAGATCACGGATAGCTGGAAGTAAACCCTCCAGCATCTCAGGACTGTACTGTGTCCGATAAAATCCTACTGTTCCCAGATTTAGCTGAAAACATTGGGAGTGAGATTCAGTTAGCAGTTGGAGAGAAAACACAAAGGCATCCACCACATTAAACCAAATATAGAGAACAGAATAACATGGCAAGATGTAATAATGTCTAGCAATAATATACAGATAGCCCTCAACTTATGACCATAATTGAGACTGAAATTTTGTTCACTGACTGACGTGATAATTAAGTGAAATGCTCACTGACTGATTTGATCTACAGTAGCAATTCCAGTACTCCTGATTGTGGTTATTAAGTGATGTCCTAAGTCATTAAGAGGATAGAATGAAAAAGAGCTGCCTGCTGAAGGATTTCAGCTCCATGCAGAGTTGAAATCCTCCCAGCAGACAGCTGTTTTGCTCTTTAACATCTCTGGCCTGCCAAAGGATTTCCTTTCACTTCCATATACAAAGGGAAATTTTTCAACAAAAAGGGAAAATCCTGAAGATTTATATGGAGGAGAAATCCTAAAGATTTCTGCTCTGTTCCTACAGCCTGCCAAAGTATTTCGGCTTCTCTCTCTCCTCTCTGCTTGCAAGCTTTCCTGCCAGCTTTCCAATTGACTTTCTGGAAAAGCAGACAGAGAAGACTGCAAATGGAAATCACATGATCATGGGGGTGCTTGTCAACCAGTCGTAAATGCATGGTGGTAGTATTACATTTTATGATGCCCAGAAGTGCTTTATGGCCCATGAGTACCCTTTTTGAGGCTGTTGTAACTCTGAACAATCATTAAACAACTTCTCAAAAGTCAAGGACTATTTGTAAAATATTCTGTTATCACCAGCTTCAGAAAAGGAGGGGTTGTTTCAGCAAGGACAAAAGCAAAATAAAAGTTATTTAATTATGAAGTTGATAATTCTCCCATCGGCTCATTGTTGTTATCTGACATGGAAACCAGATAAAATTTACATGAATCTTCTTTGAGATGAGCAGTAACTAAATTTTACGTTGCTGCATGAAAGCAAGAAAAAATTGGTCAAAGACAAATTTACCTTTATTTTAAAATATTGGTTTGATACATCTTAAATATTAACTGTAGGGATATATACTTTTATTTTTATTTTATACCTGTTAATATTTTGATTTATCACCTGGAAAAATAACTGCAATTGTGTTTATTTTCTCTGATAAACTTACAGTGAATTAGACTTAAAGTGAATTAGACTATGATTTGTCTGATTTAAATTTATCTGCATTTAAATTTAAGTGATCTGGGAAAAACTGAGTCTTGAATCTAAACCTGGGTAATTATCACATGAAGTCACTGGACAATACTGATATATGTCCTCTTTACAGCCAGAATTACATGTAACCTCATCTGGTAAAAGAAAGGAGCAGTAATGGTAAGATGCACAACTAGAGTCTCCCAATTTTGATATCAATTGACATTTCCTTCAGCAATGCTATGACCAACATCTGGTATTATCTATTACATAAATGTATCAAGAATTTTCTAACTTTGGTAAACAAAGTGATAACATCTCTGATGCACTTAAAAGTGTTGCGGACACTAACAGAGATCTTCTAGACCTGTATCATTTTAGTCAAGTGAAGGATACTGGATTGGTTAATGTAGCATATCAAAGAAAATAATAGTACTAGAATACAGAACTACTATTATTGTTTTGACATATATATTGTTATGACATATTTTATAGGAGTAGATTTTTCAGTCGCTTTTGTTTTGTCAGTATTGATCTAGAGTTTTGTAAAAATTACTTTATTCTACTATATATATATATATATATATAGTAGAATATATATATTCTACTATATACTATATATATATATAGTAGAATAAAGTAATTTTTACAAAACTCTAGATCAATACTGACAAAACAAAAGCGACTGAAAAATCTACTCCTATAAAACAAATATTGGAAGAAATGGAAGTTATAGATAATTGTTTAGATTATCAATAATATGATAATCTTATGTCAAGATAATTACGACTCAATATCTGATTCTTAGAGGAGACCTTTATAGTACTAAAAGAAGCTCAGCAATAAAGCAAGAAATCTAAATATTTAGAGATGACAAAAACTGTAGAGAATGCACACAGTTAACTATTTGTAATGGAAAGTAATTTCTATTGAGAAGCTGTTAAACAATGAACTTTAACTGGGTCATCAAGTCAAAAATCATCTCTATCATGCATGGTCATTAGGTATCTTTCCCAATACCAATAACAGCTACAATGTTACAATAGGTTTTTTTACACAGGAACATTTGAACATTTAATAACAAACAAAATAAACTGACATGGGGAGCTTACACTAAAAGCATAGACTGAACATGAAAGAAACAATTCCAGTGTCCTTCTATATGGGTTATTGGTGGCATTACATTAAGAGAATAGGGCAACTCTGGAAAAAAAATGCAACTGTTCTTTTTTCTTCTGACTAATCAAGATACTAACTAGGAAGAATAAAATAAGGCAATAGGTTGGAGAATCAGAAATATACTTAGGGACGAATATCGCCTTTTTATTATTACTCACCTTAATCCACTGTTCTGGTTTCACATCTTTCAAAACTAAAGTTAACTCAGGTTTGTCCATTAATACTTGAATTTTGGCATGGGTTGGGTCATCACTTGTACAAATGGTAATGGGAATCATCCACAAAGGGCAATCTTCCCCTATATAAAAGAAGAGAAGGACACCTGACAGAACAAGGCATGGTGTGGTCCACTGTCCAATCCCCAGAAACATATTTTGAGGATTTATAGAATAAGAAGTAAAATCATATCTGCTGTCACCCAGCACATTTGTAGAGTGGAAATCCAATCATTCTGCAAAAACAAATTTGTTCAAGGTCTAGGTTTTCCCTGAAACAACTGGTACTCTTAACAACTTAAATTTTATGCAAAGAATGGTAACACTGAATTTGCTTTCTGGGTCTCATGGAACTATATATTAGGGTGACTCAGGCAGTCACATGTAAATAAAAACTGTTATTTAAATGAACATACATATTTACAAATTCACATGAACTATTATTCTTGTTCTCTATAACAAATGAGAAAAGATAAATAAAAACAAAATAAAAACCAGTTGTAGATCAACCATGAAAATTTAATAATTTAGGGACATCTCCTATTTCAGTTGTATTCACAACTGGGCCAAAGAAGATAAGATACTATCAGAATTACTAACAAAACATTGCATATTGTTGATCTTCCTTTTCAAATAAACTTCCCTTTAAAAAAACCAATTGAATGAATTGCCTTCAAAGTTAAATTCTAATCAAAAGCTATTTTTTTATCAATAATAATTAAAATCCAGTTCTATTCTAAATTGGCAAATTACTAGTTTGCTTCTTCGTTTTGTGCTTTAATAATAAGTACATGGTTCAAACTTATTTATACAAGTCATCTAAGTAATTTGCTTTCAATATCTTTTTCTCAATTGCAGGTACAGTATTCTATGATTATGATTTTTTTTAACGACCTTGTAATCCTTTGCATCGGGGTGGAGTCAGAGCGACTGAATGGTGCTCAAATGTTTTTGGCCAGATGTCCTTCCAGACGCCTATGTGGAGTTCGCAGCAATTACTCATTGTGGCCCAGAGAGAGAAATATCTACCTAGGATCGAACTCACAGCCTCCTGATTGCGAGGCGAGATACATCTATTTAATAATGTACATCTGTCTATTCAATGAAGAAGTGATCATACCTTTTAGATTTTCTGACTTTTTGCATAACTTGCCAATGAATATAACAGGAGTTTTATATGAATCCTACTGATAGGATATCTGAGTAAACAAGAACACACCCAGGTTTGATTCTTGTTTAATTTATTGATTTATTACATAAACAAAGCAATCTAGCATGCAGTGCACCAGTGTGAAAAAGTAATTATCCTCTTAGATTAAGTAACACCTTTGACTGGAACGCCTATAGGTGCTATGACTATGTTCTGTAATTGGCGATTAGTGTCTCACATCACTTTTTCAGGTTCATTCTTCCAGAGCAAACTGCTTTAAATTAATAACATATAACAGCATTCAAGCATGAATTGCTTACTCTGGTCCTGTCACAATATTTCTATGGGGTTTAGCGTTTAAAAACACTAGAGTGTGGTTTTTTTTAAAATTCATACTTGCTTTTATGTTTCAGATTGTTGCCTTTCTACATAAGCTACATGTGTTTCTGCTTATGGACAGATAGTCTAATACAGGGGTCCCCAACCTTTCTGGCTCTGCAGACTGGCAGCAGTGGCAAAGGGGGGAGGGAAAGGGGATAGTTCCATACAAGAGCCGGGTAGCAGGTAAGCATGCAAAGCTGCATTTTGAGGCTTGGTTCCCCATGGGCCACGGTCTGGGGTTGGGGATTCCCTGGTCTAATAAACTCCTGCAGAATTCAAATAGAAAATATGTTTTTAACAAATTGTGTACCTTGATTAAGGTTCAGTAGTCTACCAAATGTTCTCCATTTCAAAACTATCTTCAGAAGTTTAGAAACCATTTTGTAGTCTATTTAAGCAATAATAAATTGTATAACAGGTATCAATAATAAATTGTATAATAATATAGGGAGTTGTTTGTCTGCTATTTGTGGAGCATATAGTTCATAGTTTATTAAACATTTATTTAAAATTAAAATGTTGTTAAATATGAAGCTCTCTACAAATATTATGAACTTTAGCTCTTCAAATCACATTCAGTTTTTCATTACATGGATTCTAAATCATGCTGTGTCAAAAAGAATTTTTTGTAAATTTCTGTTAAAAAGTTACTGATGCCTATATCAACTTTATAATGAATCAAGGGAACTGCAAACCACAAAATTAATAATACAATTCTAAACTGTAGAAAGAACTGTGAGTTCTAATATTGTCTTAGGCACAAAGCCAGTTGGATGACCTTGGAGCAATCACTCTATCTCAACCTGAATAAGCAGGCAACGGCAAACGGCAAACAACTTCTGAAATCTTGCCAAGAAAACTGCAAGGACTAGCCTGGGCAGTTACCAGGAGTCAACACTGACTTAAAAGCATCTCCAAAAACCAATTTTCCCATATTACAGCGCCTTCTCTAGAGCACAGTTTAATGCCCTCCCCTTTGCAGTCATGGATGTTTATTACTGTACAATTAGACACATTTTGCAGAAATGATGCCTCTGTGCCTCTGATGAAACTGAAATCTCAGAACTTATCTTTCTGAAAATTTATGAGGAATTACCTTCCAACTAATCCAACCCCTACTAATTAGATTGCCTGGGCACTGTAGAATGATATTTAGAAATTTTCCTTAAAAAAAAAATTAAGTAACCTGAAATCACTTAAGGAATTGTTAAATACTAAGGCTATGTTCTGACCTGAAAACAAAAGTGGGTAATTTACCTAATTAATGATATTTTCTTGTATTCTCAGATAGCATTTGCTTTAAGTTTTGTAATTTGGTCTTTGGCTACAATAAAATATTAATCATTGTTACTTCTAGAGAGCAATGATGATCCAATCAATAGCCTGTTTAATGAAGTACCATATTTTTCAGACTATAAGACGCACCGGAGTATAAGACGTACCTTAGTTTTTGGAAAGGAAAAAAAAAATCTGCCTACCAGCATCCATCTTGCTAGCGTCCTTAGCAAACAGCCTGGAACAGGTATATTAGCCTTGCAAAGCTCCGTTTGAAAGGCTGCTTTTTCAGCCTTGCAAAGCTGCCTTTCAGAGGCTGGGCGGGGCTACATTCGGTGCATAAGATGCACCCAGATTTTCACCCTCTTTTGGGGGGGGAAGGTGCGTCTTATACTCCGAAAAATACGGTATTCACAAAACCATACCTTCATTTAACTGTACTGAATGAGAGACAGTTTGGGCTGGTAATTAAGGCACCAAGCTAGGAACCAGGAGATTGCAAATTCTAGTCCCATTTTAGACAGGAAAGCTGGCAATGTGAACTCTGGGACAGTCATTCTCTTTCAGACCATGACATAAGGTTCAGATGACAAAGCCAGTCAGTCAATTCCTACTCTAACCAGTGGGTCAACACTCAGCTGATCAGAAAAAAAGCAAACATTGTATTGCAGGAAAACACTAGGAATTTTTTTTTAAAGTATTGACAGAACAAGGAAACATTACTTTTTCACACAGCCATATTGTATTTTGGAAGGTTTCAGTTACAAATAAATAAAAAGAACCCCAGAAGTTTCGGAAAATCAGTAAGACCCACATGAAGCTATATTTTAACTGGTAAAGATATACAAAAATAGAGAAATCCCAAAAGGAACAAATACTTTTTCATAGAACTGTATTTTTACTAGCTTCCACCCAGATAACACAAAGAAATATTAATACTATGTAAAAATCATTTTAAAGAGTGTGCGAATTTTCTAATTAAAATGTGCAGAATGTATGCCCCTCTCAAAAACACAATGAAAAATTAAAATTTCAGATTTAATAATTGTTGGTAAATTATTTCAAACATCTGAATCCTAAAAAGGACACCTGCCTGCACAAACTGACAGTGCAAGGGCTGTTTCGTGGAATAGTTGGTGTCACGTACAATATGGTGCGCTGCTTGCTCCTGCTATCGTCTTACCACTATATGGTCCGCTGGCACAGAATTTCTTCTGGACTAGCTTCAGCACTTTGTTATCTTCTTGCTGGAGTAAAAAAATGAAAGTAAAAATAGTAGTGACAGGCTTTAGAATATTTCTACTTAAGATGGCATGTCCTGAGGACTTAATTCCTTGTCCTCACAGTCCACAGTAACTTTGTCAAGTCTTTTTATTTTTATTTTATTTTTTCCCAAACCATATGTTTTTGCCCACTCTCCCTTTTCCCAACTGCTCCATACCTTTATCTGTTACTCTCAACAGATTGGCCGCAGTCACAGATACTATTTTCTTATGATACAATATTATATAACAGTATTGTGATTGAAATATGATGGCTCGGACTGGGTTATCAGTGGCTACCACTGCATAGTCTAAGGAAGTCCAAATTTGCTGAAATTAAATATCCTCTTAATTTGGTTTGGTCTATTTCAATAAACTGTGGTATTAGCTTAATCTGATAATAGAATCTCTGTTCCCTAATCTAGTTTAAGAATCTCTCCACAGATCATGAATTTAAGATTGCCTGCATGAAAAATATCTGAATTGTGATCTCCAGCTAAAAAAAATCCTAATATCCTTTCAGACATTGTTTATAGATTTTTATAAATACAGAAATAAACTCATTAATGTAAGTGTTTCATAGGTTATTTCAGAAGTGAATTCCAAAGCTTGGAAATAAGTTAAATGAAGATGTATTAGACTACATACTACTAAAAACTAAAGCTAGTTTTCATCTACAATTACAAAATAGTATGTTCCAGTGAAAAAGCAGTATTATTAAGCAAAATGAGGTATTCTGTAATGTCTTATTTTTGAATTAAGCAAATTTGATATAACAAAGTCATTTAACTTGTTTTAAAAGGAAAACAGTAAAAAAGATGTACAAAACGTGTGTGTGTTTATGCATTTTTGTTTGTTTTTAGACATCACCCAACTCCGATTCACTCTGGTGGGCCACAACATAAAAACAAGATAACAAATATACAATCAAAAGTAGAACATAAAACCATAAACAAGATGAGGAACTCAGCAACAATTAGCGTATCATATAACTAGAAAGGGGCTCTAACTACCCTAGCCCAAAATCCAAGAGAACAGCCAGGTTTTTTAAGGCCTTATAGAATGCTACCCAAGCCTCAAGGAGAATCTTGAGAGGGCAGGTGGCAGGTGCCATAACAGAAAAGAACCCAGAAGGTAGGTGCCATAACAAAAACGGCATTCTTCTAAGGTCCTGATAGCCGGCACTCCTTAATTGGAGAATCGTTCAAGCCTCCAGGCCCTACTTGTCATAACTCTTAAGAACATGAACCATGCCTAGAAAGCACCTAACATAAATCCAGTCACACATCAACTTTCTAGAAATATCAGAGGAAATCAGTGGTGAAATGCTACCAGTACACCCCGGTTTGGGTGTACCGGTAGCTGCAGCCACCGGTGGTTCAGAGAACCGGTGGCGGCAGTAGCGCGAGGCTCCTCCCACTCTCCCGGACGTCACCATTTCCTTGTTTTTTACACTCTGTGCATGCGCAAAGCCTTCTGCGCATGCGCAGAGGGTGAAAAAGCGTGCTTGATGGAGGGGGGGGGCGCTTCTGAACCAGTAGGGAAGGTAAGAAGATTTCACCGCTGGAGGAAATTATTTTTTATCTTCAGACATTGAGATTATATATTGGTTGACCAAACAAAGTTAATGAGAAGTAAATGTGTCAGAGTTTAAATATACAAGTAAACAGCTGCAAGATTAATTAAGAATGGTGTTAGGGATTCTACAAAAATATCTATGCTCTAACTCTGCAGTACATGGCATTAATTTCACTTTTATATTTTGTCTTATTTTATCTTATTCCATTACTGTTTTTTAAGGACTTAAAGGGAGGAAAAATATTTCTGTAATATTTACAATTATAGTATAGCAAAGCATATGGCATAGCAATGTCATATAATAATATAATATAATATAATATAATATAATATAATATAATATAATATAATATAATATAATATAATATAATATAATATAATATAATATAATATAATATAATATAATATAATATAATATAATATAATATAATATAATAAATATAATTAATATAATATAATAATAAATATTATATAATATATAATAATATAATAATATAATAGTATTTATGATATATATTTTCTATATTAAAAACACTGGAAATTGTATTACAATATTTCAAGGTATATGCAACTTTCTAATCAATAAGGGACCCTAGTAGGGCCAAAGCTTTTTGATAGTCGTGAATCCATGTAAATAAGTGCACCAGCAGATTATAGAACTGAGATGCACACTGATTTTTAAGGATTTGAGTTTGTATTTGCAATATACCTAGGCTTCAGGCTATGAAATTAACACTGAAATTGTATGGGGGTAATGCTTCATGAAAAAAGAGAGAACTGAACATATTCTCTGTCACATATAAACTTTCACAAACTTGATTATATCTCTATTTATGGGTCAAATATGTTGCTGAAAACATGCATTTATTAAACCTTACAAATACAAACTCTAAACATTATTATTTTAAGGAGAATAAGTCATAAACAAAATCTTCCTCAGTCAAAAAACGTTAACTATTATTTCTGTATAAATGGACCTTGCTTTGCAATAAGTTAGAAAAATACAGTGAGAAACTGTTTCAAGTAGCTGCAAAATGCGGTTTGTTGATGACTGACTGGAAAGTTGTAGATAACTTTGGTCCAAAGGCTTTTTTTAAACTATGAAAATTGAAATACTGAGTAAAAAGAAAATGAAAGCAAAGACAGGAGCTCTATAGCATAATGTGCTTGTAATCTTGGAAGATTAAATCATTGGTTTGCATTCTACCTGAACTGAGTTCAATGTCAGAAATCATATATCTACCTGCTCCCCTTCTATGTAAACCAGTGGAAAACCCATTTGCTTGGTCCATGTATTCATCACAGCAGCAATAGGTTTACCGCTAGCATCTTCCAGGCTTTCCCAAAGATCTTCTGCAAGAGAGAAAAACCCTCAATCTAAATAACCTGCATTCTAATGCTAAAGAAAATATTTCATACCTGCTTATTTATTTATTTAGTGAATTTATACAGCCACTCATTTCAACAATGTGACACTAGGCAGTTCCTAATACAAAAATCATAATCATAAATAAGAGGAATCACTGGAGTCATAGTTACAGATAGACCTAATTTAGAGACTGCCTCAAGTACCAACCATTCAAACGTATGACGATGATTAAAAATTATTTTGCAACAAACACTTGCATTTACAACCTATGCAGCTTCTCACATAGTCACGTGTTGCCCTTACAGTCAGTTAATACTGACTGTTCTGTTATTTTATTTCTTTTTCTCCTCACGGAATGGAGAGATTGTCTAAACAAGGGCTCTTTTCCTGAGCTGCTTTTCTCCGCAGCGCAGTGCTTCCACAGCAAATTAACAAACTCAGTTCTGTGACCTTAATTAAGAGGCAGTCCTTGACTACGCCATTTGTTCAGCAACCATTCAAAATTAGACAATGCTAAACAAAGAAGCATAAGAACTGTACTTATGCCCCAGTGCCCCAGTCACATGATCACAATGTAGGCAATTGGCAATTCACTCACCCTTATGATGAACCACAAGATGCTACAACTGCCCCCATCTGCATATCTTCTCTCCCCCACCCGATCCTACTGAGTCCCTTGGGGCTTCCTGCCCAGCTGGATCCCACATGCCTCTGGCATGCTGCCCACCCAGCATGCCTTGCTCCACTAACCTCTTTTGAAGATCACCTTTCCGAAAGAGTGCCCAGCCGATGCGATGCATGGCCTTCTGCAGAACGCCATTCTGGAAGCAAACCATTTGTGCAATCCTTTAGAAGGGCACAATTGGAAAGTATGTGCTGCATCGCCTGGGTGCTCTTTTGGAAATACAATCTTTTGAAAATTGCCTTTCTAAGAGTTCCAAGCCAATACTTTGCACCATCTTCCTATACAGAAGCCACCTCGTGCCATCCTGGAAGCAGGTGTCACTTTAGAAGCAGCCACAATTCTCGCAATCTGTCACATCCTACCAGGTCACTTAGCAATAAAATTGTTAATCCCAATTATGGTTACTAAATGAGGATGACCTGTAGATTACAAGATTTAGGCATGTGTCACTGCATATATATGTCCTATGCAAAATTAATATACTGATGTTCTTATATACAATATTAAAAGCAATACACACAGTATTATCTACCACTTATGTTCTAGAAAAAGAAATTTATCAAGAAATCATAGTATTATGATTTCAAAAAGAAATCATAATTCTAGACTGGATTAATTTGAGCAGGATTGGAGAAAGAAATGGAAAAAGCTCAGAATTCACTATGGGATTCTGGTAGTAGATTACTATTTTGCAGTGTTCTAATACACCAAAGAAAGGATTGTGGGAAAGGTTAAGATTCCATAAACTATAATTTATAATTGATAGAAAACTACATTTTTTGTCTTTTTGGTTAGAGAAATTCAGTATGGGATAACTTATAAATGTTACCCTCTTTCATAAATGGAATGCTCTGGAGAAAACAGGAAAAACAAACAAACCACAAGCATTACAATTACCTGTAGAAGCATTCTTATGCTGAAACTTGGTAAGATACAGGTGCATTCCTTTCCGGAAATCCTATAAAACAAGAATTTCAAAACAAACAACATTATCAGAATTAATTCATTTCTGCTTTTCCACAAAATCATTTTTTAAGAACAGTTTTTTCTGATTAATCAAAATTTATTATTATATGTATAATACTGTTTATTTAACTGTCACAATACTTGTAGTACATTTTGTTGGACCTTATTAATAAAACAATGTTTAGTTCACAATCTGAAATGTTGAGCCCAAAGCCTTGGATATAACCCCAAGAAATTACATTTTTTTTTAAATTAGATTGTAACTTTTAATCTGGCCGAAAAATGATTGGGGAATAATCATATTAACTATACTCAATTTTAATTACATGTAAAAGAAATAAAATTAGTTTTTGCCATAGCCCCAATCACATCTTTTTAGCTCCCTATACTTTATATTTTAAGTGTATATATATATATATATATATATATATATATATATATATATATATATATATATATATATATATATATATATATATATATATATACATACACACACTTATAAATATATAAATATAAAACCTCATATTGGAAAATATCTGCAAGATATTAAAAATGCATAACAAAAGGATAAGTCTGGTCTGAGCTGAAATAAGACACTTGAAGAATACTCTAGCGCAGCAGTTCTCAACCTGGGGGTCGCGACCCCTTTGGGGGTTGAACGACCCTTTCACAGGGGTCGGGAGACTTCGCCCGGACGCCGCCATTTGGGTTCTTTTACTCTCTGCGCATGCACAGAGGTTAAAGAACCCAAATGGCGGCAGCCGGGGGCGCCATGGCGGGGGGCACGGCGGGGGGGGCGCGGTGGTGGTGGGTCGCGGCAGGGTCGCAGGGGCGGGTCATGGCATTAGGAAGGTTGAGAACCACTGCTCTAGCGACTCATCTGCATCTCCTGCTTGCTGATACAAAGACACCCATACTGTCTTAACCTACTCCCAGCTCATTGCAAGGGCAAATTTTGCCATTATATCTTGTTCCACTATAAACTTAAAGAGTTTTTCTACTTCTGCTGACACATTCTAAGCAGTCAGTTTGCAATTAATTATTCCAGGGTACATTTAGAGGTGTTGGCCTGCTACTGGGGGGATATCCTCTCTATTCCCTGGTCACTGTTTTGGGTGCTTTTAGTCTTTTAGCATCAGAAAATCAAAATTTTCTTACTAGATGAAAAAGTCATGGTATCCCTGTCTTTTGACAATCAATACATGGCAGAAGTGGGAAGACAAGGACTCAGTATTTATCATGCTGACTCTCTTTTGCCTGTATAATGATACAGTATAGGATTTTTCAAACTATTGTGATGGTGAGGAGAGGTGAAAGAATTTTTGAATATAACCATTTTTTTATCATTTTAATTCTTGATCAGGAGTTGCAAGGTTTTTGTTTGTTTTGTTTTTAGAATTAATAGGTTCCAATGCCTGAAGCAGTATATATATTGTTTCATTCTTATACTATTTAAACACCCTTTTAACATCTTGGAATATGTAATTCCATTCACAGAATTCTAGTTATGAATCTCATCTGAGATTATTCCTGAACTTTAAGAAGTTTTTAAAAAGGATTGCATTTTAGACTAATTTTATAACAATGCATGATGACTGAGATAATTTATTTCTGTATAATGAAAAAGGATAAATACATTTCTTTTAATGTTTAATTTTTACTCTTAAGTAGATTATAAGCATCAGAATCAGTGGAACCAATCCTAAGGCTTCCCCAAAGTGATAGAATTTAAAAATTATAGTTAAAAACTATCATTTGCTTTAATCTAAAGACATATTAATCCATGTGGACAAAAATATAAAATCCATTGTTAGGCATATCTAAAACCAAAGAACATGACACAAATTTTCCACCTTTTCCATTAATGAAAATAAATGTTTTCTCAAAAAATAATTATAAAACCGGAAGCATTTCTACTGGGAATAATAGATCAGAAATTGGAGAAAAAGTACCACTATATCACATTACATATCTTAACTGCAGCAAGGATTAGCCTGGCACAACACTGGAAACAGAAAGACGTTCCAAGTGAAAATATAGTAATTAAGAACATTTTTGAATGTGCAGAATTAGATAAAAATGACAATGGAATTGAACGAAAAAGAGGACTCGGAATATTATGAAATTTGGAATGTATTTTATGATTGGCTTGAAAAGAGAAAATTAAAAAAAAGGTTGTAAATACTCAATCCATTAATAGGTATGTTACTTTGTATATATTACATTAGTATAATTATATTTACTGAGTTTAAAATGAAATATGCTACTGAAAAAGATTTCAGAAATATGTGAATTATAAAAATCATATACACATAAATCGTTGATATTAATTGCTGTAAGATAACCCTAGAGGTTATATTGTATAGATGTATGTTTGTTAGTGTTTTGTCCAGGTATGTTTTCTTTCTGTTTTTGTTTTTGTATTTTGTACTGTTTATTTTTAAATGTAAATAATTCAATAAAAATTATTAAAAAAAGAAAGAAAATAAATGCTTTCTTTTTTGGTATTTCAATTAATCATAATACAATATACAGTATGCAGTGGGGTATCCCAAGCCTCTGTTTTAGGTCCAGTACTCTTCAACATCTTCATCAATGATTTTGATGAGGGGATAGATGGGGAACTCATTAAATTTGCAGATGGCACCAAGCCGGCAGGAATAGCCAACACTCCACAAGATAGGCTTAAGATTCAGAAGAATCTTGACAGACTTGAACATTGGGCGCTATCTAACAAAATGAAATTCAATGGTGAAAAAAGTAAGGTTCTACATTTAAGCAAGAAAAACCAACTACACAGGTACAATATAGGTGGTACCTTGCTCAATAGTAGTAACTATGAGAGAGATCTTGGAGTCCTAGTAGACAATCACTTAAATATGAGCCAGCAGTATGCTACAGCTGCCAAAAACAGTTCTATCACAGTTCTAGGCTGCATTAACAGAGGGATAGAATCAAAATCACATGAAGTGTTAATACCACTTTATAATGCCTTGGTAAGGCCACACTTGGAATACTGCATCTAGTTTTGGTCGCCACGATGTAAAAAGGATGTTGAGACTCTAGAAAGAGTGCAGAGAAGAGCAACAAAGATGATTAGGGGACTGGAGGCTAAAACATATGAGGAACGGTTGCTGGAATTGGGTATGTCTAGTCTTATGAAAAGAAGGGCTGAGGCGACATGATAGCAGTGTTCCGATATCTCAGGGATTGCCACAAAGAAGAGGGAGTCAAGCTATTCTCCAAAGCAACTAAGGGCAGGACAAGAACCAATGGATGGAAACTAATCAAGGAGAGAAGCAACCTAGAACTAAGAAGAAATTTCCTGACAGAACAATTAACCAATGGAACAACTTGCCTCCAGAAGTTGTGAATTCTCCAACACTGGAAGTTTTTAAGAGATTGGAGAACCATTTGTCTGAAATCGTATAGGGTTTCTTGCCTGAGCAGGGGGTTGGATTAAAAGACCTCCAAGGTCCCTTCCAACTCTGTTATTCTACTCTACTCTACTCTACTCTACTCTACTCTACTCTACTCTACTCTACTCTACTCTACTCTACTCTACTCTACTCTACTCTACTCTGTACAATCTAGTTATGGATCCTGCATATATTTAGAATTTAGAAATTTACAATTTTCTAATTTACAAATTTACAATGACCCACCATGTCTCCAGGGTTATACAAATTAATCTCGACAAAGGAATACTCTCTAGCCACGTCTCAAAATTCAAGAGTAATCTCAGATGATGTCCTGACTAGGATTCTTCTTGTGAATGGAGTTACAAGCTTTATGACATAGAAATTATCTATAAATAGCAATACAATACTGTTCATCATGCAATCTTACACAAATCTTACACAGACAGAAATGAGTCTTTGCTTCATCTTATATAAGACAATTTTTGAGAAAAGGTGTCAAGAGCAGACCTGGGGTCCATATTGTAGGGCATGTCAAATGTTTCAATTTACAATTTACAAACATTAGGGATGCTCAAAGTTGTGACATGCCTTGGGGATTGTAAAGATATTTTGCTTACTTTAATATAATTTAGATGTGCTTGGTAAATACAGTAAATACATAAATATCATAACTTTTTAACATTTTGTTTAATTTCTAGGGCATGTCAATTTTTTTAACTTTCAATTTCCAAACATTAGGGGTGCTCAAAAGTTGTGAATTATAAAGGTATTTTAGTTACTTTAATATAATTTAGATGTGTTTGTTAAATAACTACATAAATATAACTTTTTAACATTTTGTTTGTTTCATTTCACAGGTTCAGCTGTCTTTCTCTTTTTGTTAAACATTATTTTTTTAACGGGAATGTTAATACTGCTGGTCTCATTTCCTGTGAGTGTGATAACTGATCTGTAATGGCTTTTTAAGAGAACAAGACTGGGAACATTCACTTATATGAGCAACCTAATTTGGGGCTGGCAGAGACTTGTTGCTGTCTGAACTCCCAACACTGCGAGACATTCTCAGATATGCCTACTATTAAGAGAACAAAGTAGTGATGATGCTAGAAACCACACAGCAGCCAGTCTTGTAAGAGACATATAGTCAAAAGTGCTGGAAAAGTTGGAACAAGGGAACAGTTCTTTTGTGGCCCCTGTTGTAAATTCATGACTGACAATCTTGAACAAGACCCAAGAGAGCTGGGATTAAGCCACAAACATATTTCTTGGTATAGGAAAGCTAGATGTCAGACTTTCATTATGAAACTTGACAAACTGACAACCTAAACTGCAAATGTCAAATGGTTCTCTATGCCGAATTCAGCTGCTCTGCTAGCTGCAAAAAGAAAGCTCACATTAACTTTACCTGCCCTAAGGAGACAAAGATACCATTGAAGGAACTTGCTTTCATTAAAGGACAGAGAGACAAGATTGGTTCTGCTGGATTGCACTAGACTGGTTTGCCAGATGTGCTTGAGCAGAAATGACTAGGCAAAAGGCAAAAGCAGCAACACAATGAGAGACAAAGGCTCGCTAAATATAAGTAGAGAAGTGATCCAGACATTTTGATATTAACAAATGAAGTAATTATCTCTTATGATAAAAATGAAGGTCAGATGACTGATGATGAAGAGGAATGTGATGGAAGTTATGAAGAGGCCTTAGACCAAACACATGTGCCTCTACTTCAAAAGAAAAAACAGAATACAATAGATTAGAAATAACAAATTTTGCTATGCAAAGCATAACATATGGGTGTTTGTCTACATGTCACTGCTGCCATTACCACACCTGCCTTCGTAGATGCTGGTTTGATCACCGAAGAAGACAAGAGACTTGTAGTTGACCATAATAAAGTTAAGAGAGCCAGAAAAAAATTATGAAGTCTCAAATCAAGAATTTGATGAGCTCTGCAAGACGGGCAAAATAGAATGCATCTTCTTCAATGGCCATATAGATGCAACTAAAGTTATGCTGACAGCAAACAATTCAGACCAGCAATTCCCCAGTACCATCAAACAAGAACATTATTCTGTGTCCAGTGACCCAGATGGAAGATATCTTTATTATTTCACTCCAGAGAAAGGCTCAAAACAGGAAAACCTGCTCAAGTGATTGCAGTTGATCTGGTGTATTTCATGAAGAAGAAAGGCATTGACAAAAGCTTGAAGGCCATTGGAGGAGATTCTACAAATGCTGGCTGTGAAGGTGGTGCACTGGGTATAGGTCAAGCTTGATCAGAAGTTGATCTGATTGATGTGTGCACTCCACATGAATGAGTTACCCTTACGGCACTTAATCACAAATTTGGATGGGAGGACTTTGTCTAACAACAAATGGGCAGGTAAAATTGGCAACATGCTAGGCACTGCAACAGAATTTGACATTGATCCTTCATTCACCAAGAGTTCAATTGGTTAGCCTCTCATTTCACAGAGCAACAGTGTTATAAAGGATCTATTTACTGATCAAGTATATGGATATAGGATCACACAGGCAATAAGGACAGGAGAACTTCCCACAGATCTGGTTCTTCTGGAAATTGGCCCAATAAGCCATTCACGCCGGTTGACAATTGCAAATATGCTTTGTCGAATATGAGTTCCAAAACATGACTTTAAAGGCAAAACTCTCCATAACTTAAGAATGATAGTGGAATACATCATTGGTGTGTACTACCCTTGCTGGTTCAACATCAAAATAAAACATTCTTGGATTGAAGGCCCGCATTATGTGTTGATCCAGCTACAGCAAGCCAGACTGCAAAAGAAGGCTGAAGTAGATGCTGTTTTGCCAACCATTCAGCGCTCAGCATGGTATGCTTTCAGTGAAACGATAATCCAGACACTCCTGTGTTCAGATGACATTCAAGAGAGGAGAACTGGTATGCAAAAGATCATTGACTTGAGGGATGCAGAGAATGACGCGCTGGGAGATTTTTCTGTATGTACAAGAAAAACGCCTTTAATCAACGCCACAGCATCCACTCTGCTGGAGCTGATTGACTGGTCTAAAGGTGTATATGAGCCACATTTGATGTGTAAACTGACTACAACGGAAATAAAGAAGTTCATTGAGGAATCAATGAAAGTACCACAGTGGCCCTGTCATGCCCAATCAATAGAGAGATGTGTGAAACAGGTCACAGAGGCAGCAAGCAGAGTGTATACACATGAGAAACACGAGGGTTATATCAGAGGCCAAGAAGCAAGTTGGCTGATGTCGAAGAACGAATCAAAACAAGACTTGAAGAAACTTGCTTAAACATTTTTGTAATTCAAATAATTGCTTTCTGATGTTGCTTTCTGATTGCATGGATTATTTTTGCTTAGCTAAATAAGATTCATGCAGAAAAAAACTTTAATTTTTGTAGCACAAGGTATAATTTTGAGAAGATAAAGTTAACGACTTTTGTGGAGTATATGATCAGATGTGGATTTACCATACCAAGCTAAACGTTGTGCAATTGCAAAAATAACAACAGATTTGAATTCTTGGTGTAAAAACACATATTTTTAACCTCACTGAAAAAAACTTCAAAAATCAATTTTCACCCCATTAAATGACACACCCTAATTGCTCAATTTTTTCAAAGTTGTAGTTAAGCAATTCTCAGAATGTTTGAAGTAGGTTTATAAAAACTCAGTCAATTGACATAGTTGGCGATATCTATATTTCAATTAGAAATACTTTTCCTATTTTGAAGAATGAGTTTTATTCCTCTGCTAGTATTGCCATCTTCTTGGCTATTATCTAATATTAGTTTCTAGTTTTCATTTCTATATCAATAATTTTGAATATATAATTTCTTTTTCTATGGAATAGAATTTCAACTCCATATTCACAACATACTGTAGAATGGAATACTATTTAAGTTGTAAATTATTATACTTTAGCCATAGAAATAGCAACTAAATACCAGATATTACAGATAGTCCTTGAGTTACAAGAGTTCATTTAGTGACTGTTCGAAGTTACAACAGCATTGAAAAAAGTGACTTATGACTGTTTTTCACACTTATGACTATTGCGGAATCTCCATGGCCAGGTGATCAAAATTCAGGCAATTGGTTCATATTTAGGACAGTTGCAGTGTCTCATGGTCATATGATCACCTTTTGCAACCTTCTGACAAGCAAAGTCAATAGGGAAACCAGATTCACTTAACAACCATGTTACTAACTTAACTGCAGGAATTCATTTAACAACTGTGGAAAGAAATGTCGTAAAATAGGGCAAAACTTACTTAAGAAATGTCTCACTTAGCAACATAAATTTTGGATTCCATTGTTGTCATAAGTCAAGGATTACCTGTATTAGTATCCTGGTGTATAAGTACACAATATACATCTTCTAATTTGAGAGACATGGACAAATAAGTTTATTGCTTTAGAAAGCAGTCTCTTCATGAGACATCCTAGCTTGCAGTATATAGCATGAGTAGGCTTATAGTCTGCACATGTGGCAGACTGACTAAAATGTGCCAAAACCTGACTAGTTTTGCATCCCTACTATTAATGAGGAATGCGGGATGGACACAACTACTAACTTATCAATGCTTCCTATATCTGATCAATGCTTCCTATATCTTACTAAAAAGATCAATAGATCAGAGCTTGACACTCTGCTTTGTAACTTCCAGCACCTGAATTACTGTTTGAACAAGTTGCACTACACACAAGACAAACATCCATAGTTAAATTTTATTATGTTTGTGTGTGTATTTTGTGTATATATTTACCTCATCCCCTATATAATCATGTAGCATTCGAATTACTGATGCTCCCTTGCTGTAAGAAATTGCATCAAATATTTCATCCACTTCAGATGGATGGCCTACATTGACCTAGATACGAGAAAAGGAGTAAGTTATACATCAAATATAAGGCTTGCACTGAATAAATATTAAGCAAATCAGTTTACAATATAATCCCTTAGTTTAAGATATCAAACAATTTGCTAATTTGTTGTGCTTTGTCCCCTCAATGATCAGAAGATTTCCATTTGAAGAAATGCAAGAATTTTTTGGGGGGGAGGAACACCACCTTTCACTAATTAATTTAGGTGGCACTCACTTCAATAGGATGACTGTTGTCTAATGCATCAAGCTCCTGAGCTCTTGTGTAATCAGCAGATACAAACTGAGTCCAAATATCATATTCTGGAAAGCAATGGTCTACACAAAGGTACTCAATCCAGGATGCAAAGCCCTCATTGAGCCACAGGTGAGTCCACCATTCCTAAATAGAAGAAAGAAAATTATTCCCAGTAAAAATATAGTTTTAGGCTGCATTTTAAAGCACGATATGTTTAGCTATCAGACTCTGGGATATCACATTTTTCTAAATGGCTAATGACCCTAGATCTTTTTAAGCAGAGATGAAGACTGTATAAAAAAAACTCCACTATCTGCAATTTTATGCAAAAGAGAAAAATACCTACTAAGCATAAATATTCTCTTTCTTAAACAGCAACTTTCCAAACTTTATCTCAGTCTTCTGTCAGACATGAAGGATTAGGATCACACATTAAGTTCTAGTTCAGAAGTTCAAGAAGCTCAAGCCTATATATAAGAATCTGGTCAACCACTATACAATACTAAATACTGAATTCAAGAGGTCAACAGAATTCAAGAGGAATTGGACCTTTTGTGGAAATGTAATGACTCTAGGCCAGAAGTCTCCAATCTTGGCAGCTTTAAGACTTACAGACTTACAACTGCTAGAATTTTCCCCTAGCTAGAATGGCTGGGTGAAGCAGCTCAGAAGCAACTTAATAAAAAAAAAAACAGCTTACATATTCATGGCATAAAGAAATGAAACATGAATGTCATTTTTCCTCTAACTTGACTTTGTTTAGTGAGAAAAAAATTAAATAATTACTAAAAACAACAGTAAGTTTTCTTTGCAACAAATAAAACATGTTAGCACTACTAAACTGCCATTGGATAAAAAATATTTCTGGCTATATAATCACAATAAGAAATAGACAACAATTTTCATTGTGGTTTGGATTTTATCAGGCAATCCCAAACTCTGGGGTTTAATGGAAAAAAGCTAGCATCAACACAATTCTAAAAAACTAGTAACGTCATCATATTTTATAACTTGATCACAGAAAAAAAGTTATTTTTATACAGTGTATTATTTTAGAAACTTAGGCTATACAAATGCAGACCTATAGGGTAAATCAAACCCTCAAAGTTTCTGTTAGTAGTCCTACGCTACAATGGAAGATAAATAAAAACTTTGTGTCAAAGGGGCAAGCTGTTCATAGTGGTTTATAGAGAAGCTGGTCATAATAATTAAGATGGGAAAATTGTGGAAAGTATATAATGATTCTAAAGGGGGTAATACACTGTCCAGTCTCTATAAAATTCAATAAATAAGAATAAAATGTGTTATGTTTTAACACATAAAAGATATTGAACAAAAATTTTGACTTTTATGATGTAAGCGATTGTGATAGTTCAGATTCTTCAAAAAGTTACTTTCAGCCGTAATGCAACTATCTAAGAAACATTGTCAAAATTGAAAATGCTGTTTTTCTCGCTAGTTTAGACAATCCTACATTAGTACTAATTTGCTGCTTTGGTATTTATTATTATTTGTACTTATATGCCGCTCAACTCCGCATGGAGTTGTTATAGGTATTATTCAGTATATCTGAAGTATTATTAGTCCCTTCCCCACTTGCGCCTAACTATGTCATACCTTTGCAATCTAGCATTCCCTTCATTTATTCATTAAATTTATTCTACTTTTCATTCAACAGCTCAAAGCAGGATATGTAAGCATTTTTTTTGTTTAATTATTCTCTATGGTAACAGAGATTGACTAAGAAAGAGTAAATGGCCTAAAGTCACCCATGTTCTTTCATAGCTGAAAGCAGACTAGAACTTGGTATTTTCAGTGTTAGTCCAACACCTTATTACTACGCACACTGACTTTGTTTTATCTGACTCATATGAAAGAGTGCCCATAGCATTTACATGAAAAATGAATTGTGTACTGCATGAATTATCTATGGAAATTATAACATAAAATATGTGAAATTCAGTGTTGCAGCAACGTTCTTAAAACTATAATCAAGAAGTTACTCCATAAAAATAGTAGGAATAGCAATAGCACTTAGACTTACATACCACTTTACAGTGCTTTACAGCCCTCTCTAAATGGTTTACAGAGTCAGCATATTGCCCCCAACAATTTGGGTTCTGATTTTACTGACCTCGGAAGGATGGAAGGCTGAGTCAATCTTGAGCCTGGTGAGATTTGAACTGCCAAATTGCAGGCAGCCGGCAGTCAGCAGAAGTAGCCTGCAGTACTGCACTCTAACCACTGCGCCACCATAGCTCATATCAAGAAATATCATGGAGTTTTGTTTGGAATTCAGAATAGATTTAATTATTTTGCCAGCATTTCTATTCTCTCCTCTACAGTGAAATGAACTGATAAACTCATGACTGTGCTGCCTGTTAATATCTCACATTAGACAGCAGAGTGTTAATACCAGCTCTTCCTGCTGTGCCAATAGTTACCAAGCGAAATATATACAGTGTTTCCCCGAAAATAAGGTCAAGTATTTTCTTTTGACACCCCATATAAGGGCTTAGCCTTATTTTCGGGGAGGTGTTATTATTTTTGAGATGCAGGAGGCAGCAAGCCCACTGGCCCCACCCTCTCCATCCTATCACCTGCTTGCCTGCAGCCACAATGACCCAAGTTCTCCACGCGCCCTGGCCTCCGCCTGCCCTGCTTGCTGGCCTTGCTGCTGGCTGGCCACCGAACAGCTGACTGTGCTGCTCTGACCTTGCGGGGCTCTTCGCCCTCCTGGCAGCACTGCTTTTGACCGTCCTGCTGGGCTGCTCCTGCCTGGTGCAGGGCGAGTCGTCCCAGATCTATGACCTCTGAAGCCCCCCTCCCTGCTGCCGGTGGAGCTGCACCACCCACTCCTCCTCGCACAGCCAGCATGAGAGCTAGTGCCTGCCAGGGCCTGAAGAGCGCCGGGCTGAGCAAATAGCCTGGAGCCTGCAGCACTGAGTAGACCTGCAGGAAGGCACTCAGCAGCCGGAAGGCAGCAGCAGGTGAAGCAGCTTCACTCCACTAGTGGCCGCTGGCAAAGGGCCCTGGGAGGCCGGCAGTGGGAGGGGGCACTCCGGAAGTTATAGATCTCGGCCAACTCATCCTGCACCAGGCAGGAGCAGCCCAGCAGGGTGGCCAAGAGCAGCGCTGCCAGGAGGGCGAAGAGCTCCTGCGAACCTCTGTGTATGTGTTTGTGTGCGTGTGAGAGACAGAGAGAGCACACTGCCACTAGCCCTGGTATATGGTAACTCTCCGAGGTTGGATCGGATCTCTCTCTCAAACACACACGCACACACAAACATACACACATACACTCCAAGGCAGCCACATCCCTTCACTAACCTGCTTTCCAGCTCTGTTCTCCGCTGCACATGCAGGATAAGAAAAGTAGTCTGTGCGACTATGGTAAAAAAAATACCAGAAATTCAGACCTTCCAACTTCTTGCAAAAAAAAAAATCTCACGAAGTTGTCCCACAGACTACTTTTCTTGCCTTGCATGTGGCAGTGGAGAATGGAGCAGGAAAGCAGGTTAGTGGAGGGATGTGGCTGCCTTGGGAGGGGTGGGGGCTTAGGGATCTCTCTCTCTCTCTCTCTCTCTCTCTCTCTCTCTCTCTCTCTCTCTCTCTCTCTCTCACACACACACACACACACACACACACACACACACACACACACCACACACACACATCTTTTCCTTCAGAACAGGGTGAGGCAGCAAAATCCACCCCATTTTCAAGCCGTCCACAAAAAAAGCCCCATTCCAAGCCTTCAGCATATTCCAGGATTGCAACATTGAAGGCTCGGAATGGGGCATTTTTGCGAACGGCTTGAAAATGGGGAGGGGGGATCTTCCTGCCTCTCACCCTGTTCTGAAGCTCAGCACAGACTGAGAACAGGATAAAAGGCAAAATCCCCCCTCCCCATTTTCAAGCCATTCACAAAAACTCCCCATTCCGAGCCTTCAATGTGAATATGCAGGTGTGAAGCGACCTCCCGTAAAGGAAGGCATGGAAATCCATACACCTGGGACATCGGAAGGAGCCCTGCGAGGAGACGCTGTCAACGCTGCCGCCTGCAGAGACACAGACAAACAGAACGAAGTTCATTGAAGACGCTCCTCTCTGGCCAGCCCACAAAACGCTCACCCCTGGGGATAAATCAGATGCTTTGCTGGAGAAACTGCCCTATGCCAGCCCAGGCTTCCTAAATCTCTCGCTCCCCAGATCGTCCTCCTCACGAAGAAAGCCCAACCCAACGCAAACGCTGCGTCCAGCCACCTCTTCGTCCTGGTGAAACTCCTCTTTGAAAGGACGATCTGCAGGTGGGGGGGGAGATTTTCTGCACATCGGCAGCGGCGTCTCCTTGCAGGGCTTCTTCCGATGTCCCAGGTGTATGAATTTCCATGCCTTTCTTTCCTGTTCTGTGGGCAGAATTGCCTGCTCTGACTGTCACCGTTAGTTAAGAAGGATGCGAGGCGTATGTGGTGCGTCACTTATGGCAACTTTTGCAGCTGCAATTGGCTGCAAAAGCGGCCGCGCTTGCTGGAGGAGGCGGCCTGAGCAGCACCCACGAATCAGCTGTTTCGTGAATGGCGGCCGGAGCGGCTCAGCTGATCCAATTAAGGGGCCGAAAAGCCCTGAGGTGACCGGTGAAGGGCTGCCTCCTCTGCTGGCCACGTCAACTCCTTCACTAGGGTTTATTTTCGGGGGAGGGCTTATATTTAGGCCCACCCAAAAAATCAGGCTTGGCCTTATTTTCGGAACATGTCATATTTTGGGGGAAACATGGTAGGAAAAGAGAAGTCATTCTGTGAAATAAACACTTTGATACAATCAGGGCTATAAAAAATAACTAGTTTTCTCCAGGGCCCTTTTCACATGTTAGAAAATCTATTGGGTAACGCTGTGTGTGGTTTTTGAGTTGACAAAAAGTATTCTGGAGTGTATGAGGTCACGCATATTGGAATGGTATGTTCCCCAGGATCAAGTATCTGCATTCTACTGCTATAACAAAATCTGAGGAAGCAATAAATTTGGTTTAAGGAGTTGTAGACAGGTTGTATATGGACCCTTCCATGTGCTAGAAGTTATTTTTTTGCTTTTAACTCCAAAACATTGGCATTATCTTACTAGTCGCATAAAGCTGTTTCCTTCATGTTTTTCAATGTCCTAATACTAATCAAATGCTAAAAACAAATGGTTTGGGGTTAATACTTTTCTATTTCAACAATGACCACAGTGCTATAGTAAGTGGAAGGTATGTGACAGCAGAAGGAAGTTGGCCTTATCAGTAACACACAGCAGGCAAAATCCACCAGAAACAAATGCCATGGAAAGAGGTAACATCTATTACTTCCAATCATGTATGTGTCAAAAGGATTGTGGGAGAAACTCAAACAAAACATTCAATCTCTTAAAAAGTACAAAATAAATATCCCAAAAGCACCCTGAAATTCATCAATGAATATCCACTTCATAAGTTACCAGGATTTGCTGCTTGTTTATAATCACTCCTGTATCAGTGATTTCATCTGAATATCATAAATGGTATAAACTTAAGTTTGCCCCCACAAAACTTATCCTTATAAATATAGAAATAAAACCTTTGTGAACAATGAAGAGTGGATCACCATAGAAGCTGGATAAAGCATTAGTTTCCTGCTTAACCCCTCTTCTCCAGATAAGGTAAAGGTAAAGGTTTCTCTAATTGTTTCCAATTCTAGGGCATGGTGCTTATCTCTGTTTCATGCCCGAGGGAGCCAGTGTTTCCAAAGGCATTTTCTCTGGTAATGTAGCCAGCATGGTTATACACTAAGGCACACAGAATGCTGTTACCTTCCCATCAAAGGGATGCCTCTTAATTTTAATTGTATTTGCATGCTTTCAAACTGCCAGGTGAACAGGAACAGGAACAACCTGTAGCACCGCACTTGTATCTCAAACCTGGTCTGCTGCTTTCCAGCTGATAAGCTCAGCATCTTTAACTGCCCCCCTTCTCCAAGTAACCAAAATGCAATTATGAAACATATATACAAATGGGATTAAAAACTGATTTGTATTAATCTGCAAATTTATTTGAGAAATTTTATCTTGATGGAACAATGTGAAAGAGTGCTTTGAAGTGCACCACGTAAGTAAAAGTTGATCCAAAACCTGTAGTAAATTTGGGAAAAAATAGAGGAATATCTATTAAAAGAAATCAGATGTATTAATTTTCCAACGGATTATTCTAGTGTTGCATTAGCTATCACAAATGGAAAATTACCCTGAATGGATACTTGGATTTAGCTGGGGTGTATAATTTCCACCCTCACTTACTATAGCAGCCAGAATGAATAAAAAATAAATACATATTAAAGTTGATATAGCCAGACAAGTTAATACTGACTTCAGACTTCAACCTGATTTTACTGGGGACAATCTGGGTAACATTCACCATTTAATCTACTCTGTTTTGATAACTTCACACTGTTTTCTCAGCTGACATAACATGATATAATACTATGCAAATGCAGATATGCCCGTTGTCAGTAGTAAATATAGGATGCCTCCAACAATAATGAGTACTGATACTCAGGACTATAGGAGTGGATTTAACTGTAATTGGAGTGACTTAAATATACTTCTTAAATACCATAGTCACGAGGTTTCCAAACCACTGATGAGCAAGTTCATGGCCCACAACAAGGGCTACCCACTGGCGAGAGGAAGAACAAGAGTTTTTGGGATCAATCAGCAGTGCAGTTTCCCTGCATGGGGAAAACAGAGATGTTACAATGTGACATCAAAAAAGTGAAATTTAAAAACTTAGTCAAGTTAGAGAACTCATCTAACCAAATGTCTATGGAGATTCTCAGTACCGGTAATTCTTTTGAAGATCTTTCGCTTCTCATCCAATTGAAGAAGCTTCTTGAATGAGAAGTGAAAGGTCTTCAAAAGAAAAACCAGAAAGTCCTAATGCCTCTTGAAAAAGCACCTTTGGGTCATCTAACAAAACTCATGTAGAATCAATAAAATTGTTCTTCCGTATCTACCAAGATGCAATAAGGAGACACATTTTTCAAAACATTCAAAAGAACCTACACACACCTCTAAAGTTAATTAGTCTATTACATTATCAGGTAGAAAACTCCCTATTGAGTAAATATATCCCTCTATGCAAATAATGGGTTGCTATGATTATTTGAATTATAACACAAGGATCTTTATTATAGTCCATGACCAGTCCAGTTTTAATTACAATAAAGCAATTAATATTTCTTCAAATATGTTAAGAATTCACTTCAAAATATTTCTATTAAAACTCCACAATGCCATGATTTATTTCAGCATGTTATAAAATGCCATAAATCAAGAATAAAAGGGAGTTTTATGTATTTCCATGATAATTCCATACTATTCATAATGCAAATTTTTTATCCATTTTCAGTTGAAATGTTAAGTTTGTTGCTGTAATTTATTATCGTAACCTAACAATGTGATCCTCATGATCCTTATTATTTGACTTGCTAAACATTAAAGACATATGCATGGTGACACTGTTATTTTGGTAGTTAAGATTAGAAGAATTTTGCTTTTAGTTTAAGTTTTTGTTTTTTTAGAACTAATAAATAAAGTAATATGATATTATTACCACCATGTACCAATTCAGAAAAGTGCAGACTATACTCTCTTTTAAAGGTGATATAGGAAAATATCATAATATTTCCTAAGAAGGCAGGACAGAGTTTGTTATAAACACTCACACCTTACAGACCATTTGATCTTTTTTTGTTGAAGAAAGGGAAGAATTTGCAGTTCAACAATTTTACAATCTGCAGAGTGAATTCTTTGGGGCCAATTTTTTTTAAAAAGATTTGAAAACCAAATGTGGCTTACCAACCGTCTTAAAAGTGAATAAGCAGTGTACTGGGCAGGCAGCCAAACACAATTCTATTATGTGTGAGTTTAATTCATGCACCTTTGTAAATTGCAACTACTTGCAGAGAAAAGGCACAGCCCACATAATTATTGGAGTATTCTAGTGTTGTAAAGATTCATTTAAATTTTTTTAGAAATAACAAATAGGACTAAAATATATCGTATTTTTTCGGAATATAAGACACTCTGGAGTATAAGATGCACATTAGTTTTTGGGGAGGAAAACAAGAAAACAAAATTATGCCTCTGCCTACCAGCATCCATCAGTATTCATCTGGCTAGAGTCCTTGCAACAAACAGCCTGGTCAGCTTCAGCACGTTATCGCAGCCTGATTCAGAACAACCACCTGATTGGCGGTTGGTTTGACCTCCCGGAATACTGCCAATCAGCTGTTCCAGGCTGTGGGGATCGTCACAGCACATCGCCACCTCCGCGCGCCACATTTTTGGCCTCCATGCGTCATGTTTTTGGCCTCCGCACGGTCCATTTTAGACCCGTTTCAGGCTGCCGGGATTGCCACAGCACATCGCTGCCGATCGCTGCCTCCACGTGTTGCGTTTTCAGACTCTGTGCATCGCGTTTTCGGCCTCTGCACGCCCTGTTTTTGGCCTCCGCACATCACATTTTCGTCCGGTTCCAGGTGGCAGGGATTGCTGCTGCCGCCTGGAACCGTCCCAAAATGCGACGCATGGAGGCCAAAACCAGAGCATGCGGAGGCCGAAAATGTGACACGCAGAGGCCAAAAACACGACACGCAGAGGCGGCGATGTGCTGTGTCGATCCCAGCAGCCTGGAATGGGTCTAAAACGGGGCGTGCGGAGGCCAAAAACACAATGCACGTAGGCTGGAAACGGCTGAAGGATGGGGCCAGCGGGTAAGTGGGGCTTCGGCAACATTCAGTGTATAAGACGCACCGCAATTTTCATTCACTTTTACGAGGGGAAAAGTGTGCCTTATACTCCGAAAAATATGGTAATTGAGATTATTTGCTTGTAGTTAAAAATGACTTTTATCAAGAAAGTCAGCATGCTAAAGGAAGATTAAATATTTTCTCTTTCCTATTTTATCTTGAGAGAATTCGTCCTAAGAGTGATTACAATTATATTTAATCAGGATTTGAAACTGGAACTCTGACTATACTTAAAGCTGTACGTATTTTCATTAAGAAAAAATTAATTCATTTCTAAGAAAACTTATGGAAGAAAATGTCAATTTTCACATCCTATATATACATTAACTACTGTTAATAGAGCAATTCAATAAATATATTTTATTGAATTTATGCTTGTGTGCTCCCCCACATCTTTGATATTGCCCTGAAGAGACTGAAAGCTTCATTTAAAATGGAATTTTTAGTTTCTCCAATGTTAGAAAACAGAACACTTAACACACAGACACACAAAAACCTTGTGCCTTAGTATGCTCTGTTACCAGAGTTTGTAATCCATGAAACAAACTGGCATAATCTACTCAACTATGATTTATTCAACAAATAAGCTTATAGTACCACAATTTTACTGTATATGGCTTCTGAAACTTTACCTCTAATCAAAACTACCATATATTAGTAGTAGTTTTCATGCATTTACTGTGATGCAAGCTTTGAAATAAACTTCACATAGCTTTTTAAAAAGTCCTCAAACTTTCCCCTTTCCCAGAAAAACAAAGATCATCCCTTCCTCCTCAGCAATTTGTATCAATTCGGCCTCTCACAAAAGGTTGCCCGCTCCAGCTAAACACAACGACTCTGTTCCATCAATACAGGTAGTCCCCAACTTACGTCCATTCATTTAATAGCCATTTAAATTTATGATGGCACTGAAGAAAGTAACTTATGACTGGTCCATGTACTTATAATTGTTGCAACGACAAATGGTCATGTAATCAAAATTTAGGCACTTTTCAATTGGCATGTATTTACAACATTTGCAGCATCCTGGGGTCATGTGATCATCATTTGCAATATTCCTAGAGGGCTTCCAACAAGGAAAATCAATGAGGAAAGTCAAATTTCCTTAATGATGTGATTCGCTTAATGACTGCAATAAAAAGGTTATAAAATCAGGCACAACTCACTTAACAACTACATCACTTATTGCTGTAAGTTCTGGTCCCAAATGAGGTTGTAATAATCAAGGATTATCTGTACACTTAACTAGATCAATGAGAGGGATTTATATAATGGAGAAAAATTAAAATGGAATTAATTGACCTAATCAACTAGTCAAAAGTATTGAATTAATTCGGAACAGACTATATCATTCACTATGTTCCATTAACATCATCAATCAGTTATGTTTCATTGGACACTGCCCAGAGTCCTACAGTGAGGGAGATGACCTGTTCTTAAATATAACACATAAGTAAATATGTTATAGGAATACCTAAATCCAGTCAATTGACTCATTTTGCCTATTTAACATTTTCCAAGAGAAAGAGCTAAAAAGAAAGGGAGACTGAAAACAAGACTCTCCATAACGGAAATCTCTGTCAAAGCCTGGCAACACAAGAATATATTCCAAGACATTGTGTAGCAGCCAACCCACAATTACTGATGCCCAGCAGAACAATTAGGAAGAGGCTTGCAATGTAATGAAAGCTCTTCTGTATTTCCCTAGTCCAAGAACTCAAGAAATATCAAGCACACTTGGACAAATTTTGTGTGGAAATGGTTTCTATTCCCCAAATTGTGAATTTGGACAACATTTATGTGACTGCCCACTATTAATAAGGGCTTTGACTGGATTTGCAAAACTGAATCTGTAACAATTGCTAAATTCTCAACAGAAACTGTGTTTCATTAAAAGAAGCCAGAATTTCTAACCATAGCTTAATGCTTGGCTGTCAATAAATCAACATTAACTCTAAAGATAGCAGGCTGGTTTGCCATGCCACAGTAAAGGCTGATTCAGCAGCAAACACATCAAAATACATTCAAGCCAGCTATGATTTGGTTTGTTTCAGGTTAATATGAGAATGTCATGCCCCGGGTTCTACCTGCCCAGAAAAGGCAAGAAAACAAAATAGTTAACTGAAAATAAACCATGGAACAGACTTTGGTGCTAGTAAATGGATGATGTTATTATGTTCATGTATTACATTAATCTTCATACGCAAGCCACAGATTACTCAGAAATGATGTATACATGAGCATGCTGATCTAATCCTAACTTACATTTCTGGACTACTGGTAGTCTTCAACTTATGACAACTAGGGTCATAATGGGGACTGAAACCTCAGTTGCTGAGCAAAGCAGTTGTTACATGAGGCAACAGCAACCTTGGCATTCCCAGTTAGTTTGTGTTAAGTGATATCATAGGTCAATAAACAAATGGACACCTGCCTCTCTGTTCTGGGTCTGCAAATCCTCCATGACAAATCCAGGCGGGATTTTCAAACTCAAAGTGAAAGGCAAGTCTCTCCACTTTGGGTCTGCAAATCCTGGAGAATTTGCAGACCCAGAGTGAAGAGGTATGTCTCCCCACTCTGGAACTGAAAACCCTACTTGGATTTTGGCAAAGGGAATTTTCAAACCCAGAAAGGAGAGGTACGTTTCTTTTGTCTGGGTCTGAAAATCCTGCTTGAATTTTGGCACGGAGAATTTACAGCACCAGAATGAAAAAAAAACTTGCCTCAATTCCACCAACTTTCTGGGGAAACCAGCAGGGAAGATTCCAAATGGCGATCACTTGATCATGGGAGGTTTGACAACAGGTTATAAATACAAATGGGTTGCCAAGCACTCAGATCGCAATCATACAACTGCAGGAATGCTGCAATGACTGTACCTTCAGTCAAAGGTCACAAGTACCTTTGTTTAGTACTGAATTTCCAACAGTCCTGAACAAATGGTCATAAGGTATAAAAATAAGAACTCACTGTAGAATGATATACAGATTCAATAAGCTGGGGTCAAGAATAAGGAGGGGAAAAAAGTTAAATAAAATGGAATTGAATACTTAGCTTCTTTTCATGACCTTGCTGGAAAAACCAAAGAAAGAGCATGGCTCTAATTTTATAGTTGTAGCACTATGGTGTAGCAATGAATATGAATGCAACTTAGTTATGATTCTTTATTTCTGCAATTATTCTTTCAAAAATATATTTTTATAGAAAGTTCATATTACCCAAGATGGAACACAGTTCAAGTTCAAAGAAGCTACTTCATGCTAATCAATATGAAACCTAATTCATTCCTTTACAATCTACTTGATAAATCTGGGATAATTAATAAAATGGAAACATGAACATAAGAGTATGAAAATAATATTTTAATATCATACCTGTAAGTAACAAGGCCCCAGTTCTCCATGGCACCTTTTAAAATAAATACAAAGTTTTATTGATATTGATACACATAACAGTCTGCAGAAGTACTTTATAATGTAAAGAAAGGTCAGACTTTACAAATATATGTTACCTGCTGCAAAGTCTGCAATAGCTATAAGATCAATTTTAGGGAGAGGGTAAGGAACATTGAAGTAGTCCTTATAAAAAGGCAAAGTTTTAGCAGCAACCTATAGAAATAAAAAGATGAAAAATTATAACAAAGCATGACTTAATATTGCCCATTTGTTAGAACAGACAATGGTATTGTATATCAATCTTTACTTCTCGAAAGCTTGATGCATTTTTAAATTTCCTACTAATAAATACAGCATAAATGCAAGATTTAAAAAATTATAAGACATCACAAAATGTATTTTTATGGTGTTTTTTATAAAGGGGAGAAGAGGACTTTTTAAAATATAAGAGGAAGTTCACTACCTAATATTGCATATCTTTGAAAGTTTGTTTTCCAGATCCCACTTCTTTTTAAACCCATGAAATCTGTAACTCTGAAGTCCTTAATTTCAGAGTTATGAAAATCATTTTATTATGACAACAGACTTCTATGAGATTAATTTCTGTGGCAAAATATACCTTACATTCTGATTAATTGTAGCTCATCCCACCATTAAACATACTGGAATTTGCCTATTTATCTGGTCTGTTTAATTCAGTGCTTTTGGCACTGCTTAGTAACAATACTCATTACTTCAAATACAATTTTGCCCCATTTTTACCCAAAGATGCAAGGAATGACGTTCCAGACTGTCTATATTCATTCATTCATTTTATTCATTTAGAAACTTTACAGAAAATTTGTATATAGCTGCCTACTCACAGCAACTCTAGGAAGCTTATAAGCAATAGAAACACAGTATAGAAAAAAAAAACCAATAACTCCCCACCTACCCACCAACAACCACACAGTCAAATGAGCCATTTGATGGGTTCCAGCCCATACTGGGTTTCCCAGGCCCACTGGCAAAACCAAGTCTTCAGGGCCTTACAAAAGTCTGGGAACTGCAAGATGTACCTCCTTGGGGATAGAATATTCCTTGGCTCCCCGCTCTAATGGTTGAGTGGATGTGACCGGCAAGAGATGGTCCCTCAGATAACCCGGGCCAAGCCATGAGAGGCTTTAAAGATGACAACCAGCACCTAGAATTGCACCTGGAAAGTGCACAAGTGCAAACTGAGGTCTGCACAAAACCATGCAGGCTGCTGCATTTTGAACTGGAAATTCAAGATGCTTTTCAAGGGCAGCCCCAAGTAGTGCGCATTGAAATAGTCAAGACGGGAGGTGACTAGTGCATGAGTGATTGTGAGTAGGGATTGCTGGACCAGGAAAGGGCATAAGTGTCCTTATGTATAGTTGCGTAAGTGTCCTCCTGGCTATGACTGCCACCTGCTCCTCCAGTACAAGTCGTGAGTCCAGGAGAACAACCAGAGTATATACTGGGTGAGTTTGGGGCAGTACCACCCTATTCAAGACCAAAGGTAGCAATTCTCCATGGCCCAAAGAACTATATGTTATCTATATATTCTATCTATATATTCTAGTATATAATAATGTCTGAGACGGTTAAAATTCCCTATATCTTACATATAAACATGTATTTGAACTTGTAAATTAAATGAAATTAAATGAAATTTTTAACACTTTAGTTTTGTTTTCCAGGAACTGCCATAGAGCTAGATATACAGATCTTTAAGCCTTTCTTACCTCTAATGCAAACTTCCCTTGTTCTGCTTTGCCAACAGGAGTATAAACACGGATTAATATACCATCAGTGGTCCTGGTCTCAACAAAGTCATATTCTCCGACCACAAAAGCAACAAGATATGTTGACATCACAGGAGTACGGGCAAATTTCACTTCTACCAAATTTTCATCATCAGGATAGGGCATCCGGTCAGTAATATTCTGTCCAACAAATTATGAAGAGACTGAATATATTGAATTTGAAGCAATAGTAAATTTTATAAAGCGAAAGTGATACATTCTGGTCTATTTCTCAGTGCCAAATTACAATAACATGATTTCAACTCTGCTCATTTGCATTCATCTACTACACACCTCAATTCCAATTTCATTCTAGGATACAGTCCCACTGGGCTTTTTAACTTACAATATTTGTTTTATTAGTAGATATGTGTTATTAAAGATTTTTTTAAAGACTAAAAGTACAAATTCTGAAATAAAAAAATAAGGAAAGTAAAGAAGCGTAATCAGTAAATGAATAATGTGCAAAGAAAAAGCTAAAAAGAAATGGTTTTCAATCTGTAACAGAAGTTACAGATTCATTTATCTAAGTTGCAAAATATCTATCTTCTCTAACGTTGCAACATATTCTCTTTCTTTTCTTACAGGTAGTCCTCAACTTATGACCATAACTGAGACTAGATTTTCTGTTGTTAAGCGAGGCAGTTAAGTGAGTCCCGCCCAATTTTAAAACCTTGCCACAATTTTTAAGTGAATCACATGTCATTAAGCGAATCCACTTTTCCCCAATTAATCATGCTTGCAAGAACCTGGCTAAGAAGGTTGCAAATGATTTCATGACCCCAGGACGTTGCAAACGTTGTAAATACATGCTGGTTGCCAAGTACCCAAATTTTGTTCATACACCTGTGGAGGATGATGCACTGGTTGTAAATGCAAGGACTAGTTATAAATCACTTTTCTCACTGCCACTGTAACCTTTGAATGGTCACTAAACAAATGGTTGTAAGCTGAAGACCACCTGTAATATACAGGTAGTTCTTTAATCATTCAAAGACTGATCAAAGCTATGATGGCCTCAGAAATGGTACTTTTAAAATGGTGGTCACATGATTGTGGGGCGTTTCTCGCTATTGTTGACTCAGCCTTCCATTCTTCTGAGGTCGGTAAAATGAGGAACCAATTGTTGGGGCCAATATGCTGACTCTGTAAACCACTTAGAGAGGGCTGTAAAGCACTGTAAAGCAGTATATAAGTCTAAGTGCTATTGCTATTGCAAAACACTGCCTACTTCCCCCTTAATGGTCACACGTCAATGATTGTGTTCTGTATGCGTGGCAACCTGTACACACTTATGACCAGTTGCTAAATGCCCCTACAATCATATGGCCATCATTTTCAAACTTCTCTGCTGGCTTTCCCAGAAAATTACTAGTAAATACAGGGAAAGTTGCAAGCTACTGGTATCTGACAAAAAGCAGAGATTTCCTGCTAGCAGGCAATTTTGAAGATAAAAGGGCTGCTAGCCAGGAGGAATTATTTTCTACATTTCCAACATAAACTTGAAGTATCCTTACAGATTCTAAATAATTTTAGTTATATGCCAACAGTGAATCATTTTATAAATGTTCCCTTTTAAATTGTGGCATAATGTAAATTTTAGTGCTTTCAGCCACATATTTTCCCATTATTTTATCAGTATATTATATCCAATTTTTTCTTATCCCATTTTATCATAACTCTTTCACTTGTTCTATTTTAAATTTCAGCAAAAGTTTATAAATTTTAGCAATTACCTGTTCATCATTTGTACACAGTTCAATTTCAAATCATGTCTTGTGCTATTATCTACCTCAGATTATTCATATGAAAACCATTGGAAACTACAGTATATTGTTCCGTATCCAATTGATCTCTTTATTTTATCTTATATTCTCCATGCTCTTATTGAAACACCTATCTACTGTATATGTTAACCATTTCCCTTTGCCTATTGAAACCCATAAAGGCAGTTGGAGCACAATCTGAGTTAATATCTATTCCATATTCTCAATATGGCACTTCTAAAATAGTGATTTTTTAAAAAAGCTACATTAATTTTAACTTTATCATACCACAGAAAGCCATGCAATCCAAACTTAGGCCATGTCTTGTAACAACTTTTTCTGTTTATCAAACCACTTTGTAATATAACTTTAGGTTATTAAATTACTTACCATATTTGACAGAGCTACTCTGTCTTTGGGAACCACCAATGAAACATCAAAAGTTGCCTTGATAGCTGGCTCATCCCAGCAAGGAAAGGCCCTACGAGCATCAGTGGCCTGCAGGAAAGAAAAAAGCAGCATTAAGAAGTCAAAATATTTGAGGCATTCTGACAGATTCAAGAACTGTCATATTCAGTATTCAAAAGAATACACATACACACACAATCAAAGGGGGGAAAAGAGCGCATTTTTGGAAAATGATTGGTAAAAAAGAGTCACAAGCAGAAATGCAGAAACTGAAAAGAATTTTTAAAAATACCAATTTGATATAGTCAGTTAATATTAACAGGACAAGTAAACTATAAATCAAAGGTTTCTTACCTCAAATTGGGTAACAGCAGCAAACCGAGTATCTCCAGAAGGGGTGATATATTTACTTCGATAGAATCCTTTCATTTTGTCATTCAATTCTCCAACAAAATCTATCTTTAATGTTCCCATCCCTGCGTTATTTTTAAAAAAAGCATACACAGAGATATTATTATCCTTACTGAAAACAAAGATGCTAAACCCAGTATATTTAAGCACAGGTAAAGTAAGAATACAACAGATTCCAAAAGTATGCAGACTCTGGGACTCTGAAGAATAATAGAGGACTGATAAAAGGTGCACAAAAGAGAAACAAAATGATAATAAAGGAATAATATATGAGTAAATGATAGGAGTCTTGGGAGATCCACGAAAAGAAGCTAGTTATTTTAATTACAATTCTTGGAATACTTAACTATTCAATTCACACACATAAGTTACATGCTTGTACAGACTCCTGATGGAATCATTTATAGCTCACAATATAGATTAGAGGGAATCCTGCTCACCAGATTACCATAATGTCAGGCTCCAAGTAATGCACCCATCACAAATCGAACTCCAAGGCATTGCTTTTCGTCAAAGAACAAATTTATTTAGATACACTATCTTGGCACTACTGGTGAAAAGCCAGTACTAAAGTTCCTGGGCTTTTCAACCCAATATAAGTTTCAGTTTCTCAAGTTTCCAAAATAACTGTCACATTGTTCAACCAAGATGGGAGCTGGTTGCTCGCGACATCTCTCCTCCTCCTCCATTCAGCCAGATGTTGGAATGTGGTTGACTCATCAATTAGAAATGATGTTTTGACTGAAGGCTCCATCCCCCTTCAGCTCCAAACTGTGTCAAACTGAATTCATTTCAGAATGCCCAAGGATACAAACAATACAATACAAACAATCCCACACCCCAATCAAATTCAGGCTTGACAGGCTGCCCACCCCTCAACAGAAGGAACAATCCTGCAAAGATAAAACACTGTGGTCAGTGCCACTAGCCCCCTCTCCCTCCCCCAGGAGGCCCCTTGGGTTTTTGAGGGTACTTGTCATGGAACTGCTTTACTAATCTGTCTACACTTCCTTTCCAGCTCTTTACCTAGGTGGCCTCAGAAATCGGGTACCCCTTCCAGTACACCAAGTATTCCAACTTTCCCCGTTGTACTCTGGAGTCTAAGATCCTCTTTATTTCGTAATGAGTTTGATCCTCGATCACCATGGGCTTAGGGGATGCTCAACCCACTAGTCCGATTTTAAACTCACTGCTGGTTTCAGCAGGTTACAGTGGAATACAACGGGGAAGTTGAAATCGTACCATGACTAGGTTTATCACTTTCATTATGGGGAATGGTCCTAGGAACTTGGGACCAAGCTTCTTCGAGGCTAGTTTTAATTTCAGATATTTTGTGGACAAGTAAACCCTATCCCGCACCTTAAACTCCAGTTGGGGAGACTGGTGCTTATCAGCCTGTTTTTTATATGCCTTCACTGCCTCGCTTAGGGCAGGTTTCGTATTTTCCCATGCTTTCTTCAGTGACTCCATCCACTCAGTTAGTGACATGCAGGAAGGGGGTTCCCGAGGGAGCTCTGGCATAGGGACAAATTCCACTCCACTGGTCACTTGGAAGGGGGTCAGGCCAGTGCTGCTGTGCACTGCTTTATTGTACACCACCTCAGCAAACGGCAGCAACTCTGCCCAGTCTGATTGCTGATAGTTGACGTAACATCTTAAGTACTGTTCCACCATGACATTAGTCCTTTCTACGGCCCCGTTAGTGCTCAGATGAAATACAGAACTAAGTCCTTGCGATGACCCAATGGCCCTCATGAATTCCCTCCAGAATTTAGCCGTGAATTGGATCCCCGATCGGAAATTATTCTGCGGGGGACTCCATAAATATAAATGTAAATGTAAATATATAAACCTATAAATATGCTTGATGAACAGGTTAGCCAACTTCCGCACTGATTGGAGTCCTGGGCAAGCTACAAAATGGGCCTGTTTGGAAAACAAGTCTACGATGGTCCAAATGACCATACTTCCCCCACTCTCAGGGAGTTCGACAATGAAATCCATAGCTCTCTCTTCCCAGGGTCGAGACGGGTCTTCCACTTGCTGGAGTAATCCGGGGGGTTTTCCCGGCCTCGTCTTCATCGCCATGCAAATGGCACAGCTCTTTACATAGTCCTCAACATCTCATTTCATTCTCGGCCACCAGAATTGTCACCTGGCCATGTGCAGGGTCTTCAGGTAGCCAAAATGCCCTGCTTGTTTGGAGTCGTGACTTTGTTGAAGGACCTGGAGCAGCAAGCTGTTGGGCACATACAATTTTGATCCCTTCCAGCCTAGTCCATCCTTAAGGGTTAGTATTCCCGGGTTGTCCTTTTGCCATGGGTCATCTGGTAGTTCGTCTTTCAGCTTTTGGGTCATCCCTCCACCATCCATGGCTCTCCTTTGGGTGGCCTGGCCTCAGGTCAGCATTTGCGATGCTGGTTGAGCAGGGGGTATCATTTCATGAAACCACGTCTTCGTTTGCTGTGGTATTGTGGCTTCTGCGACAGAGAAGACTAGAAGGTTTCCCCCCCCAGGGATGTACTTCAGTTTGAAATTGAATCTCTTGAAGTATTGCGCCCACCTGACCTGTTTTGAGGAGAGTTGCAGGGTGTTTTTAGTGCCTCTAGGTTTTTGTGATCAGTCCATATTTCGAAAGGCACAAGACCACCCTCAAGGAAATGTCTCCAAGTCAGTAGGGCTCATCAGATCGCATAAGCTTCCTTCTCCCACACTGCCCACCTCCGCTCGGTCTCCGTCAGCTTCCTGGAAGTGTATGCGAAGGGATGTAAAATGTCCTCTGCGGCGTTCTGGAGGAGTACTGCTGCAATGGCCATGTCACTGGCATCAGTTTGGATCACAAAAAGCTGTTCTGGGTCAGGGTGCTTGAGTGTCGGTTCTTTGGCGAACAATTCTTTCAGTTGCTCAAAGGCACGTTGACACTCCAGGGTCCATTTTAGGGGTTGACTTGGCCGCAGCTGTTGCGGGCCCTTCCCTGTCTTCAGCAGTTCAATGATAGGCCAGGCGATTTCAGCGAAGGCGGGGATGAATTGCCAGTAGAAGTTTGCAAACCCCAGGAAACTTTGTAGTTGTTTGCACGTGTGTGAGGATTGCCAATCCAGTACCACTCTCACTTACCTGGATCCATCTCTACCTCCTTGCTTGACACTCAATAGCCCAGGTAGTCTAGGAATTTGCATTTTGACAGCTTTGCGTATAATTTGGTCGCCAGAAGCTTCTGTAACACCTGGCGCACCAGCTTCATGTGTTGTTCTAGGGTTTTGGTAAAGATGAGAATGTCATCCAAGTACACGAGGACCCCTTTGTACAGGTGGTCATGCAGTACCTCGTTTATCAGCTGCATGAAGACTGCATGCAACCCAAAGGGAATCACTCTGAACTGGAAGCTACTGAGGGGGCAGTTGAAGGCAGTCTTCCACTCGTCTCCTTCTCTGATCTGAACCCTGTAGTACGCCTCTCGTAGGTCCAGTTTGGTGACTATCTTCCCCTTAGCCAGGTGGGCCAACATGTCCTTCATGAGGGGGAGTGGGTAGGTGTTCTCCACACATACGATGTTGATACCCCAAAAATCCATGCACAGCCTCATCGACCCATCTTTCTTTTCCTTGAAGAGGACCTGGGTGGCCATCTTAGATTTCACCGGCTGGATGAATCTGCGGGCTAGATTGGTGTCGATTATAGGGGGATCAACGCCGTATGTGGAGAATCACCTACTCACTCCCACACTCATCAGTTAGGAATGATGTTTTGACTGAAGGCTCCATCCTCCTTCAGCTTCAAACTGTAAAACTGAATTCATTTTAGAATGCCCAAGGATACAAGCAATCCCACACCCCAATCAAATTCAGGCACATATGACTAGACACAGTTCTTAGTAATTAGTTATTAAGACCAACATTACATACCTAAAGGAAAAAGGAGACCATGCAGAGAAGAAAGATGGGTTATATAAATTCACAGATAAGTTCTTTTTCTTGTGGTCTTGATAATTCATATCGATGAGTGAAGTTTGTTAAAGCTTCTTACCTGAGAAAGGATCTGGTCATCATAAGGTGACTCAAGACTTCCATCTTTCTGGAACAAAAAGTCTAGTCTATAGCTTTGAATGAGGGTATAGGGCTGACCTTATGTAATTGCCCAGCATAACTCCAATACGGGAATGAATCAGATCAAAAACAGGCAAAGCAGTAGCAGCACAAATGGTGCTGTCCATTCCCAGTTAAGAAGTGAGAACAAAATGAACATCCAAAGAACGAAACAGTATTTTCAGTAATGTTGAGAGGTTAGAAAAAAAGGTGGTGTTGAGATTCAAGAGAATGGTCAAGAATGACTTTGGAAGCAATTAAATAGATTAGTACTTTGCTCCAATTAAAAGTACAGAAGGGTTTCCTCATAAAGCATTCAACTTTCCGGTTCCCTGAGCACTATAAAAGTTATCTCCCATGAGAGGAGGTGAATCAGGTGTAGGCTAAAAGAATTCTGATATTAATATAAAAGAACAAGAAAAAGGGTTTCAGGGTGGAAACAGTAGGGAAATCAGAGGATATAGATGTGCTAGGTCTTTCGTGAATCTCTTCATTAGCAGATTAGAAAGTGAACGCTCATGAAGGAAAAAAATAGTAGAATTTTATATCTTTAGTGACGATATAAGCCATTCCAAGTATTTAGAAAACATAAAAATGCTATTCCACTAATACTGCATGAGATTAATTTAATGTTTGGGGCTGGTTCCTCAAAGATTTCCATGTGGCCATGCAGGAAGCTCTTGTGGAAGGTTTCTAAAAGTCCATTTTCTTTTTCTAGCTATGGCTGTTTATTGCCGAAAATCAGAAGTTTTTGACAGAAGCGACATTAAATGTGGTTCTGTGATTACAGGACATTGCCATGTTACCAGGCACCCAAAGTCCCAAAATATGTCTACTATAATTTTGAATGGTTGCTAAGCACCTCATTGTAAGTTGGGGACTATCTGTATCTTCAAGAAAACAAAGAGTATTAAGCAATAAACCAAAAGGAAAAGAAATAAAACAATAAAACGAGAGGAAAGCATCTCCCATAAATCAACAGCAGAAAAACTGGAAATGCTTGATGCCGAAAAGAAAATATATTCTGCTGACACTTCGAGGACAAATCTATAGGAATTGTTTCAATAAGATAACACGCTGTACTGTACTTAAAAAGCCAAATTGCTTACATCTCTATAAATCAGCTTGATGTAATCCATAGAATTTATCTAAAAACTGATTTTCCCCACACCTTGCTATAGTTGATGAAGCAAAGGTAAACCTTCTTGTATTTTCTTGGGTTCTCCATTATCCATTTTATATTACTTATCTATTCTTATGTCCTACCAGTTAATTTAATTTGACTCTTCATGTATAACTGTTGTTTTTTTAAGATCTTAATCAAAACTTTGCTTACATGAATTAATGTAACTTTATTAAATTATGCATCCTTTTAAATTCTGCCTTTTTTTCTCATACAAGAATACATTCGCCAATCTTTACACAAGTCTTGCTCCATAATTGTTGACACAGCTATTACCGCCTTAATTGCCTCTTCTGGAAGAGCCGAGGTGGCACAGTGGTTAAAATGCAGCACTGCAGTTCAGCAGTTCAGCTGTTCAAATCTCACCAGGCTCAAGGTTGACTCAGCCTTCCATCCTTCTGAGGTGGGTAAAATGAGGACCCAGATTGTTGGGGGCAATATGCTGAACTCTGTAAACCGCTTAGAGAGGGCTGTAAAGCACTCTGAAGCGGTATATAAGTCTAAGTGCTATTGCTATTCTGCAACTATTTAAAATTCAACAAATTTTAGTATACACAATCTTTCCTATTTCACAACTGATCTATTGCTTGTGACACTTCAGATACTAAAATATTGGTCCTTGAATATTTTCTCTTTACAAAGGGGTTACAGAAGGATTGAAACATTTGCAACATGTTTCACTACATCCTTTTATTTTTGTTATTTACCAGATTATCACAATTATTTTTGAATGTTCTTATTTTGTGATTTTTTTTCTTGTTTCACTTCCTTTTCTTTCATACCCCAATTGTTGATATAATTGATGTATTTTTCCTTGTCCTTTTTGTCCCTTGTCTTTGTTGAAAGTTTGCCTTCAGTTGTCATACAACCTTCTTGCTGCCCAAGGCTTTTATTTTTATTTTCCCCAAGCTATCACAATTTTTATTTCTGAAACCTACTTGGAGCTTTACTTGGGAATATTTCTTGTCATTGCTTTCATGATGTTGCTTATTCTTTACCCCTAAGCCTACAAATTAAGTTCCCCATAAAGTAAATATTCTAAATCTGTTCCTTATACTGAACTGACTACATCTTTTCTAAGATCGAGAGTAAAGCCCCACATTTTGTGGGATGCCTCAGGAATGATCCTGTCCTGTTTAACATCTACATAAATTTTCTTTGGGAGAGTTGGATGGAATATGTCCTATCTGGAGGCTGTGTGGGTCTGGATGGAAAAGACTCAGACTCAATCTTGCCAAGACCAAGTGGATCTGAAGTTTGTATGCCCCAGATCTGGAAACTTTCCATGTTGGATGAGATTATGCTCTCCATTCTAGAGTGTATAATCTGGCAATTGTCTTGGACTCACAGTACTGCTTAAAGGACAGATGGCAGCTGTGGCAAAGAAAGCCTTTCCATAGCTTCATCTGGTGCCCCAGCTTCACTCATTCCTGGGTTGGGAGGCCCCTCTGACAGTCACTCATGCTCTAATCACCTTATGGTTGGATTATTGCAAAGCATTCTATATGGGATTGCTTTGAAGACCACTTAGAGGCTCAAGCTGGTCCAGAATGTAATGCTGTTGAGTGTTGGGCTATGAGATACCACTGCTCCTCAAGCTGCTCTGATTACTGGTTAAATTCATGGTATAATTTAAGATACCGGTTATCAGTTGTAACGTTCTTCATGCCATAGGATCAGGTTGAGGGACCACCTATTTCCCATGGTTTCTGCCTACCTAATTAGTTCAGGGAGAATTGATATAATTCATGTCCCTTTAATCAAGCAATGCTACTTATCAGAACCCAAGCAGCATGTCTTCTCTGTCATGATAACTGCCTTCTGCAATGATATCCCCTCAGGTATCCATGTAACTCCCACTTCAGTGATGTTCAGGAATTCTTAAAAATTTGGTTGCTCACCAGACCTTAATTTTGGGTACTTATAAAGTTCTGTTTTTTGAGGTATATGGAATATGGTTGTCCATATCTTCAGTTTTTATTGTTTTTCTGTTTATAACGATCAACTACCAAGGTTACTTTATTATTATTGCTATAGCTTTCATTCTTTTTCAACAAGATAATGGAAAATTACACTTTTTTTATAAGTACTATTGAAATTTATTAGTATTGTCAGGAGGAAAACCTATGTTGGCAAAGAACTATAAATTGCTCTTCTCTGCCCTAGGTGTTTATCTTGATTGATGCTGGAATGAAGTCTCAACTTAATTCAACTCTGGGTAATAATTCCTAGAGAGGAACATATTGTCTTCACTCTCTCTTTCTTTCATCTTCAATTATAGATTCATGTGTGCAAACAAATGAGCTGACAGACCTGATTGTTTTTTAATTATTTTTGTTTCTTCCCATTAAGGCTTCACCTCATTTTCTCATTTACCTTTGCCTATAATTTTAGGGATTTCTAAGAAACAGACTCCATACTAAATTATGAAGCAGTTTGTATAAACTATTTTATTATTTGTTATATGTTTCTTTCTTAGACTGCATTCTCCAAATGGTAATGAATGACTAAAACATTCTAGCCTTTATTAAATAAATACCTATTCAGTAAATTAACATTAGACCTTTGAAAATTCTGCATTGAAAATACAAATGATGTCAAAAATTCTATAACATTTTAGATAGATACACTGAATTTCAATTGTTACTAATTATTTTTCAGTGTAAACAGAAATTTAGCTATGAAAATAATAAAAATACATTAAGTATATGAGGACATTCTTCTAAAATAACAGATTTTTTTTAAAAAATGTAATAACATGGTAAAAATACATACACATAGTGATGTATCATAATATTTTGGGCTAAGTATTCTCATGAATGCTTCTGAGTTCAAAAAGTCTAAAGTGTCTGCTCTAGATGTGACAAACAAATGTCAGCATTAGGAATTAATGACTAAATTAATGTCTGTTTTAATAATAAAATTATACACATTTATTACAATGCTGCATTTTACACTTGCTAGCTAATAATAATTGACTACCAAATCCAGATTTAAATTGTAGATATTATATATGGAACAATCTGCTCAGTTTAGGTCAGTGGTTCTCAACCTTCCTAATGCCGCCCCCCGCCCCCACCGTGCCCCATCCCACCCCCACTGCCGTGACCCCCACCCCACCGCCACCATTTGGGGTCTTTTACCTTCTGCGCATGCACAAAGCATTCTGCGCATGCGCAGAGGGTAAAAGAACCCAAATGGTGGTGTCCGGGTGAAGTCTCCCGACCCCTGTGAAAGGGTCGTTCGTCCCACAAAGGGGTCGCGACCCCCAGGTTGAGAACCACTGGTTTAGGTGGTTCCAGTAAACAAAGTGGAACTATGCTTGATAGCTTGTAACTTGCTGTTTTATGCAAAGCCAACTGTATGTTTAGTTTAGAGTTCAGTGTGTTAGGTGAACCCTGGCAACAGGATTTCAGCAAACTTGAATTACAATTTGTGTGAGGAGAGATATATTAAGAATTGGAACAAAATTGGGTTTAATTTTGTTTCAAATATAAAATAATCTTGGAAATGCAGAAATGGAATGAACTCCTTAAACACATCCTAAGTAATGAGGGAAGAGGGGGGGGAACTATGCTCTGGCAACAAAATGTATATTTCTTTCACCTCACATTTAACTTCTACACGATTTTACCTTTCTGAAGCGTGCTGGGAAAAGAAAGAGTCACTTTCTCATCTTCATTCTGATAGTTGAACCCTGTGGCATGGATTTCTGAAAAAGAAGAAAGATTGTAAATAGTAATAAGCATAAGATCTAAATAGTCATAAGCACTTCCTTTGATATGGAGACTGATACACATCAGGTCTAGATTAAAGTATTATGCAATAGTACATACATAAGAAATAATTTATAATTTACTTTAATTGAAATTAATGTTAATCTGACTTCAGGATCTTCCAGGGATTAAAACGTGGCTACTGAACTGGATCCAGTTAATTTTGTTTATACCTTGTCCTTCTAGATAAGCTACAATATTTTATTTTCAAAAGCATATAATAAAGTAAACATACATCTGATTTATACAGTTCACTAAGTTTCAAGGTAATTTATCTGATATTGGTATACTCTTGTTTGCAATAAAACACAATTAAGCAAAGTTTAGTTAGTATCATAGTATATGAAATCAGTTTCATCAGTCATAGTTGCTTGTAATGTTAAGTCAAATTTCAGAGAATCCTGGTGGTACTTTATGATGCTCTAAGTAATGCCTTCCCCAACTGAAACTGCTGACATAACCAAAATCTAGTGAGGAAGCAAAGTCTTAATAGGATAAATCTGAATTAGCAGATCTAAGTTACTAAGTCTAGTTAGCAGAACTAGTTGAAGTCACAAATTATAAGCAGTTTTCAATTTCTGTCTTATTAAATAACAACAAGTCACTTGGCTTTTCACCTCAGTAACTTTAGCTGCCATAATGCAGGAGGAACAAATAAAAGTAATTAGGCATTATACAAAAATGCATCAAGAATAAACCAAAATTCTTCAGAATAAATATTAATGTGGTCATAACTCTACAGACAATGAAAATCTAACATCTAAATAAAAAGTTTAGCTTTAAAGAGGAAAATTAAACTCCAGAAACATCCATTCATTTTGTAATGCTGTCAAAATTTCCAAAGTGTAATAGGGTCTGAGAATAACCTTGGGAAAAAGGACCATAGCCAGGGAATGATCAGGCAAGAGCTATATCAACCCACAGAAGGGGGTAAAGAAAACCTCTTGGAAGACAAGAGAACGAGGAAGTGTTTTCAGACTTGCACGATTCTGTTACTGTAACCTTAAAATAAAGGTAGTGTTGGTACCCATGGTTTTGGTTTCCTGACTGGATGTTCTATATCTCTGTCTGTCAAATGTATATGGCCATCCATCTAATGGATACGGCAATCCAGTAAAAACTGTAAGTAAATCTGCTCAGTTATTCTCAATAGTGAGATGGGCAGCATTTAAGTTTAATAAATAATAAATAAATAATAATAATCACTATTGTATAACAATTATTAAAGCAATTACAATTATAAAAACAGAGCTAAAAGAGAAAAAGAGACTAATAGAGGGAAGAATGATAAGCAATGAACCATTTCATGAGTTCACTGTCCCCTAGGATCCTCTAGTCTGCAATCTTCACCTGTAGGGAGAAGATACCATAAAATGGACACCAGCAGAAAAGGCCTCTTGCCTAGGGCCCACCAAATGTGGTCTCCATATGGAATCCATAGCATACCCATTCTGTGAGATTGTATGGGACGGGCAGCCCTTCAAATAATCCAGTACCATGCAGCAGAGGTGTAATGTGCGATCTATCAGAAATACACATAACTGCTTGCCTCATTTCATTTTGCACCAGCTGAAGTTTCAAAATACTCTTCAAGGCCAGCCCTGTGTACAGGACACTGCAATAATCCAACCAGAAGTAAGCAGAGCATGACTACCCAAAAATGGGTGTAACTGGCATACAATACAAAGTTGTGCAAAGATCCTCCTAGCCACAACTGTCATCTGCTCCTCAAGCAAGAGTTGTGAGTCAAGGAAAATCTCCAGATTGTGCACAGGTTCTGTCTGGGGTAGTTAGCAACCCCATTCAGCACAAAAGAGGATACAGTCCTAGAATCAGAAGACTACAAAACCCAAAGCCCCTCAGTCTTTCCAGGGCTCAATTGAAGCCTGTTGTTCCCCATCAAACCCTCACAGTCTCTTGATTATTCTCTACAATTTATATGCCACTCAATTCAACAAGGCTCAAAGTGACTACCAATATCAATAACAAGACAACACTCTCTCTATGGCCTACAAGTAGCTCAGCAGAAAGTAAAATACAGGAAAAGTTTCCTTAGGTTGACAGAAGACTTTGAAAAATTTGAAAGCAGAGTGTATCTATGGAAAACTAAAAGGAAACAACACTGGATGGAACCAACAGAGGAGCTGGCACCTGGCTCTGACGACAGTTGAGAAGTATGGAAATCATTGAATAGATTGTGCACGGATGCAACAAGAGCCACTCTGAAGAAGTGGGGTTATCCGGTTGCTTCTGCTCTTTGCGTTGTGGTGACATGCAGACAACACATACCTGTATGTTTATCTGTCTTTTGTGCCCTTATCAGTGTACACTTGAGGACCTCATAGCAACACAACAGAACACAATTAATGTTGCTAGTTTCTGGGCAAGAACTGTTTAATTTGCACATATTTTAACCTTGTATTTTATATTTTATGTCATATAGTATTTCTTACAGTGATGCATACATATAGTATGTCATAGAGCCGTGATGGCGAACCTATGGCACGGGTGCCACAAGTGGCACGCGGAGCCATATCAGTGGGCACGCGAGCTCAGGTCCGGCGCGCATGTGCGCACCGGCCGGCTGATTTTTGGGCCTTCTGGGCCCACTGGGAGTCAGGAAACAGGCTGTTTCCAGCCTTCAGAGGGGTTGGGGAAGGCCGTTTTCGCCCTCCCCAGGCTCCTAGAAGTCTGGAGAGAGCAAAAAATGGGAGTGCCATTGCATGCTGGGAGTGGGGGGGGGCATACGCGCATGCGCGGGAGTGCATGGAATTATGAGTGTGGGCACGCACACACGTGATCCCACGCATCCCCCCCCCCTTTTTGGCACGCGAACCAAAAAAGGTTTGCCATCACTGTCATAGAGTGATACTTCTGACATTACTGAACTATAGCAATAATAACAACACTTCCAAGTGTCTTATCACCAGCATCACCATCTTGCAAGGAGCCTTTCTACCCAATAGTACAGGAGTGCTAATTTACACATAAGAACTGACAACAAATTGGATGAAGAAAGAGAAAGGAGAGGGGAAGGGGTGGGTCTTTGTAGAATTCTATTTTAAGCTGCATTTAAAAGCATTACCCTAGAATCTAGTAAGTCCATAATTAATAAAACTAGTCTATAATAAATTCTTTCTAGGTTTAGAAGATATTACATTTTTAAATGGCCATTTAAGTATTATTGAGCATTTCAGCACTAATTATTAAAATCTCAAAAAATACCTCCCCTAGCTGGAAGAGTAATTTTCTCATTTGATAGTCCTCTAGTAAAATCATAAATTCAGTTGGCAAATGAAAGAAGTTACTTCTTATCCAGTGATAAGAACATGTCCTGCAATACTCATAAGTTCCCAGACATCTTCAAGATTTAAGCTGCTGGCATCAAACAATAACAATTTCAGACTGCTTAGTAATAAACAGTCATCTCCATCTTCTTATTTCACTTCCTGAACAAGAATTTTGGATTATGGAGGAAAACCATCATTGGTTAGTTAGTAAGCCAGTTAATTCTTGAACACTGTATTTTACAAAACTACAAAAAATACAAAAACCTAGAAATTTTAAAAATAGTTGTTACATATTAGCTTTCCTGAAGAAAGAAAGTGCTAATATATGCAGTAGTTCATAAGAACAAACGTTTTGGATATATGAAATCCCAGTTCCAGTTTGTAATGCCTTAAACTTAAATTTTAACTGGATAATAAAGGACCTCCAAACTTTAGAAAACCAAATAAATGAACAAAGTGATCCCTGTGAAGTATAGTACTTGTTTATTTAATAAATTTCTACTGCTGCTCAACTAATGCACAACAACTTTGATTAATTTGGTTATCAATTCTTACCCTGATCCTTAAATGGTAAAATTATTATTAATCACGTAAGATCAGCATCAGGCAATGGTAGATCTTATATCAACAATTCTTGATATAAAATTACAAACTGAATATAGCAAAATTCACATTGGCCTCAACTGGGGCACAGCAAATTTTATTTTAAGCAAGCATTATGTCCAATTTACAAACAATACATTTCAAAAGGCTTTGCACTATTACTTATTTTACCATCAGCAATGGTTGAGGGTAAGTACTGCAAAATCCCATATGCTGAAAATCCCATTTTGTCCTTGTAAGGATAGGAGTACTGAATCACATCCTGCTTTAATGTCATATTTACTGGGTTACTTACAATGAGTTACCAATACTAGCCATTTCCAGGTTGGACAAAAGATTCTATGTGCAGGTTTTTTTTAATGGGTAAAGGATCACAAGATAACTTCGCTGTTGCAAAGTGTATGTTTGTAGCCTTTAGAATTTATAGCATATGTTGCTGATAGGAAATAGACAAAGAACTATTACGTACCCTTTATTTACCATAAATGTAATATATAACGCATTATTTAATTTAATTTAATTTAATTTAATAGACGTTCTTATAGGCCGCCCAATCCCGTGGGACTCAGGGCGGCGTACAACAGAATAAGAAGCGTACAATAAAAACAATTATCATAATTTAAAATTAAAAGGCATAGTTAAAACAATTATAAAAACAACATTCAAGGGGGGAATCTGATCTTCCTATTCACCCCGCCTGCCGGAAGAGCCAAGTTTTTATGGCTTTACGGAAGGCCAGCAGGGTGGGGATAGTCCGGATCTCTGGTGGGAGTTGGTTCCAGAGGGACGGGGCTCCCACAGAGAAGGCCCTCCCCCGTGGCCCCGCCAACCGACATTGTTTGGCCGATGGGACCCGGAGGAGGCCCTCTCTATGGGACCTAACCGGTCGTAGGGAGGTATGTGGTAGGATGCGGTCCCGAAGGTAACCTGGCCCTGAGCCATGTAGGGCTTTAAAGGTAACGACCAACACCTTAAATTGCGACCGGAGACTAATTGGCAGCCAATGCAGCTGGCGAAGAATAGGTGTTACGTGGGTGTATCTCGGTACACCCACTACAGCTCGCGCAGCTGCATTCTGTACCAATTGGAGTCTCCGGATGCTCTTTGAGGGTAGCCCCATGTAGAGCGCGTTACAGTAGTCTAGCCGTGAGGTGACAAGGGCATGAGTGACTGTGAGCAAAGCCTCCCTCTCCAAGTAAGGTCGCAATTGGTGCACAAGACGAATCTGTGCAAAGGTCCCCCTAGCCACAGCTGAAAGATGTTGCTCCAATTTTAGCTGTGGATCTAGGAGGACACCCAAATTATCTTTTATTTAATGTGGGTCTATGACTTATAACAGAGTTTCCCTTTTCGGCTTTGCGGGCTGGCAGGGGGAAGAGAGGAGGGTTCCGCGCAAGTGGCGGGCAAGTGCGCGTATGCAGCTCCATTTGCGCAAGCAACAGGCTCACGTGCCCACTGCTTGTGCAAGTGGGGATGCGTGCGCGCAAGCGCTCACCTACCATTTAAATGACCTGGTTCCGAACAGTTCAAGGTATAATAAAGCTTGAGTGATTGAAGGATTGACAAATTACAGGATAAAAATGGTAAATTCCTTCTTATCCCTTAAAATGGAAGAAATCGTATTTTCTTTTTATTAATAGATTTTTGTCATCAAGTCTTATTACATTATCATATATTTAAAAGGTTTCTATATTCTTATTTTTAATATCTACAATGCAGCAAAATGTAGTTGGCATTCAAAATATAACTGATAGGTCAGTGATGGCAAACCTTTTTTTGCTCAAGTGCCGAAAGGGCACGCACGTGCACAATAACGCGTGCGTGCCCACACCCATAATGCAATGCCCTCCCCCCGCACATGCACGCACAAACGCCCCCCCCCCCCGCACTGCCCTCTCCCCACGCATGCACGCAGGGCTCACTGAAGCCTCCAGAGCCTGTGGATGGCGAAAAAACGGATTCCAGCTGATTTTTGGTCTTCCAGAGGGTGGGGGGAGGGCGTTTTCGAACTTTGGGTAGGCCCATTGGGTCCGTTTTTCGCCATCCACAGGCTCCGGAGGGTTTCCTGAAGCCTGAGGAAGGTGAAAACGACCTCTCCCCCACACTCTGGAAGGCTGAAAATCAGCTAGCCAGTACACACATGCACGCTGGAGCTGACATAGGGCAATGCCTCGCCTGCCTTTAGATATGGCTCCGCGCTCCACCTGTGGCACATATGCCATAGGTTCACCATCACGGTGATAGGTTGTCTAATGTCAAACAAAGCTGAAAACGCTTTCTACAAATTGAAAGTATTATCAGAGTAATATTATGTTTGATGATTAAAAATGTAGAAACTGCATTTATATCCCATCCTACCTTCATCTCCTTCTGGTGCATATGAAGCTGTAATAATATCAATGTCAGCACAATTCATCACTATCTGATTGGTCGCCTGCTTCACCTACAAGAGAAAAATTTATCTCTATTACTTTTAATGTTAGATATAATGCAAACAAAAGATCAACCATAATTTGGAAAACAGCTGAACCTTTCTTAGTGCCATTAATACAAAGGGAAAGCCCAAAATTAATATTTCTGTATTCTTCATTTATAGTACAATAATAATTAAGTACAGTATATCCTACTAGAACAGCGGTTCCCAACCTAGGGGTCGGGACCCCTTTGGGGGTTGAACGACCATTTCCCAGGGGTCGCGCCCCACAACCCGCGACCCCACCGCGACCCGCTCCGCTGCCGCCATTTGGGTTCTTTTACCCTCTGCGCATGCGCAAAGTGTTCTGCATGCGCAGAGGGCAAAAGAACTCAAATGGCGACATTCAGGCAGGTGGGGGAAGCGGGCAGGGGAAGCCCCACGCTGTGACCACCACCAGCTCCATCGGCTCTGCGATGACCAACAGGCAAGAACGAATCGGGAGCATTTCACCCCTGCGAAAGGCGTGCGCGACTTTGGTGGGGCCGGGACAGCTGCCCGGAGAGAGCCATACCCTTCACCCTAAATGCTACAGGTAGACGGGAGAGACTCTGCGAAGGGGGTGGCTCTCTTTGGGCAGCTGCCTGTCCCGGCCCTGCCGAAGTCGCGCACGCCTTTCACGACGGGGCTTGAAAAGCTCCCAGAGGCAACACGCAAAGCGAGCAGAGACCTCGCCAGGATCTGGAGACTTCGCCCGGACGCCACCATTTGGGTTCTTTTACCCTCTGCGCATGCGCAGCATGCTTTGCGCATGCGCAGAGGGTAAAAGAACCCAAATGGCGGCGGCGGGGTGGGTCACGGTGGGGTCACGGGGCGGGGCACGGGTCGCGGCATTAGGAAGGTTGGGAACCGCTGTACTAGAAGAATAAGACTGAGATTGCAAATGCTGCGATATCAGAATGAGCAGCTGGCCATGTAACTATCTTCCTTCACACATCTAACACAGCAAACTCACTATCATGTTACCTTATAGCAGATACAAGCAGGGCAAAATGGCCAACTTTTGTTTGACTGGATCTGCATTCTTTTCTTTTAGGCTTACAAGAGCTACCATGGGCATTGCAATAACATTACAAAAGCAAATGAGACATGTTTCACTCTTTTGTTTTGGGAAAGTTGAGGGACTATATTAACTCAAAACAAACATATTAATTCCTCAAGCTGCTTAATTCAAGTGTCTGGGGCTTATTTCACTTCTTAAAATCTTACATTACTGAATATCAGAAATTTGCCACCAAATGTCAATGGTATAAATTCAAGTACTTCTTGGACATCAACAAAACTGCACCCAGAAACAAATTGGTAACCAATGCAGCTCATGGAGCAGTAGTGTTACAGGGGCCATTCTTGGGAGGCCCAAAACTGCCCGTGCTGCCACACTCTATACCAGCTGTAGCTTCAGAATGCTCTTTAAGGGTAGCCCCCTAAAGAGCATATTACAATAGTCCAGCCGCGAGATGATTAGGGATTGAACAAACTGAGCGCTGGAAGTCCTGATCTAGGAAAGGCCACAACTGGTGCACAACACAAAGTTGTGCAAAGGCTCTCCTAGCTACGACTGCCACCTCTTCCTCGAATTGGAGTCACAAGTCCATTACACTACACTCACTCTTCACTTAGCAACAAGTTCTGTTTCAACAATAAAGTAGTTAAACAAAATTACTGCTAAATAAACGTGTGTGTGTGTGTGTGTGTGTGTGTGTGTGTGTGTGTGTGTGTGTGTGTGAGAGAGAGAGAGAGAGAGAGAGAGAGAGAGAGAGAGAGAGAGAGAGAGAGAGAGAGAGAGAGAGAGAGAGAGAGAGAGAGAGAGCGGGGGAGAGACAGAGAGAGAGAGAAAGAGACAGAGACGGTGATTGCAGAGATCCCTGGTTGCTGCCTTCTCATTCAGATAAATTTCTCATACAGCTATGCCAGCATTACTCTCACTCTATTGGGATTTTTGTCAGGCATACAAAATTTAGTTGGAAAATGATTTTTATTACCATATTTTGAATGGTCATTAATAAAAATATTATTTATTTATTTATTTATTTATTTATTTATTTATTTAGTGTTCTTATATGCCTCCCTACTCCCTGAGGACTCCTGAGTAATCAATACTTCCTCTTTGCCCAACCTTTTTATTGTTTTAATGCTTTTTGTAATTTTTAAGTTTCTAATGTTAATATTTATTTGTATATTTTATTTTTAATTTTGTTGTAAATCACCCAGTCACAATGGTTAGATGGGTGATTACATAAATATGATTAATAATAAATAAATTGAAGTAGTCATTAAACATGAAGTTGGTATATAGTCAGCTGGATATTATAGTTTTCAACTATGATTTCAGAGAAGAAACTAAAGGCCTGAAAGTCGCATGTGGCATGAGGGCTCAGATTATTCAATCCTATAAATTGATCATAAAACCTTGAAATTAAAATCTTTAAAAAATAGCACATAAGGCTCATAACATTCCAAAAGATTAAAACTTGTATTGATTAACAAAATATATATTTTATATGTATGTTTGCAGGAGTCTTTTAAATAGGAGTAAAAAAATTAAAACTTTTATATTAACTTTACTGATTTTGTGGCAATTAAAGCACTTCTTTTATGTGATTCTTTTGTGATTATTCCTATTTGTATAAGTTACATCCTAGAAAACAAATTTTCCAGCCCTTCAAATATTGTAACAGCCTTCCAAATATTGATCACTATAGTACTGTAAACTAGGCCACAACAAAATAACTATGATTCTAGCAGGTATATAGCAGAAGATTCTTGTACATATCTTAAATCAGAGTTTTTCAAATGTTTTGGGCCACCAAACCTGTTTCTTTAAAAAAATTTCTTCGAGCCTGTTTTTTACCCAAAAAATATAGAGGAATACCTGATCAAGAGGTGGGGTTTCTGAATGCCAACTTAGGAACTAAGGAAAACAAGAAAAAATTCTTCAGAAGAGAACAAGGGAACAGACTAAGACTTAATCCTTTGTGGAAGAGAGTTTTAATTTTTTTTTTCGTTAATCATTTGTGGAAAGATTTATTTCCCCCTAGACCAGTGATGGCTAACCTTTTCCAGACTGAAAAGCATGTGTGCTTTATTTCTCCACACAAAGTAAAGATAAAATATATTTGGATTCTGACTCAAGAACATAAAAGCAAAAACAGCTTTGTCAAATTACTTCTGTGAGTCAATTCCAGCCGCTACAATAATTTTTAGGCCTTATCTAGGCAACCATATTTTTTCACTGATCAGTATGGATTACACTAGACAGGTAGTAAATCTGTTAATATAATATATATAGCAACACCCTTCCTGTCTCAAGACTTAACTGTTAATTCTTTGCAGGAAAATAATATGACTCAGCATGTGCATAAAAAATTAATAGTCTGTCAGAATCAACTTCTACACAACTTGTTTTTAAATTTGAAGAACTGCTTAGTTGGGTTTGGCTTCTTGTAACATTGTTGTTACCTGAAATTCAGATATCTAACGGGCAAATCTGTAATAACTTAGGTAGACAGGCTGTGCATTAATACCTAAAATACCATGGTGTCCTGCCCCAAACAGCTGAAACCAAAATAGATACAGTTGAAATTCCAAAAGCCAGAACTGCTCAATTATCAGTGTTTCTAATAAAAGTCTGACTTTCTTTCTTTGAATAACTGAGCCTCTGAAGGATTACAAAAGTTAGTTTTGAATATCACTACAGTTTCAAAATTGGAACTGCATTAGAACTAATTCAGAAAATAAGTGCAAATGTTTATTGTGAATATAATTGGTGCATTAGTTGCACCAATTATGCATGATTCATTAGATTCAGCTACAGTTCTAGTTACAATAATTTGCAAAACTAGAATTAGCAGCTATGGGGGGGGGACTTTATTTTTAAAACCTTAGGCTTTTTATATTTGGCCAAACTAGAAATATACTCTGTGTGTGTGTGTGTGTGTGTGTGTGTGTGTGTGTGTGTGTGTATGCACGCACGCACGCGCGCACACACACACACACACACACACACACAGAGTGGGACAAAAAAGTATTTAGCCAGCCACCAATTGTGCAAGTTCTCCCACTTAAAAAGATGAGAGAGGCCTGTAATTATAGGTAGACCTCAACTATGAAAGACAAAAAGAGAAACGAAGGAAGGTCATAGCCAAGGCATACGAGCTAGTAAATCTGCCCTCTCTCCAGGGCATCACAGCACACTCCACAAGAAGTGCCGCTACTTCAGCAGCTTGGTCAATGCAAGCATCACTGGAAGAGGTTTGCTGAACGGCCACTTGGGCTCACCCCTCCCAGTTTATTAGGCATTACAAGATTGATTCATACGCGTCCTCGGACGCAGCCTTTGGAGGAAGAGTCCTACAGCAAGTCATGGACGCTCACTAGGGTGCATTGGCCACCTTCCTTCCATTCCCCTCCCTGTGACCTCTGCTTTGGTATGTCCCTTTCTGAAGGCTGGTTCCACCCCAAGATGGAGAATAGGCGTTGGGATCATATCTGATACACCTTTTCTCATCTGGTGGAACCAGCCTTCAGTTCCCACCCTTTACTTTTTATTATCTAATTACACTAATAGTATCCTTATATAACCTAAGTATTATTCTTATAATCCATATTAATACCTTTACTCTATAGCTTCTTATTTACCAAAAACCTTAGGGTAAAACCCAGGTAACAAAAGTAGGAGGAAGGAGGCAGCATTAAAATAATAGTAGATATACCTAGAAGAATTTATTATATATATAAATATGGATAAAGGGAAAGATATGTTTAAGAATAGCTCCAATGTTGGAACTGCTTGTCTGCTTATCATAAAATGGATTATAATTAGTTGTACTCAGGGAAAGACCAGAGAGAGAAGAGGAAGTAGAAAGGAAGGGGAGACTGAGAGGAGGGAAGTAGAAAGGGAGAAAGAAGGTAGAGGGAAGACAGGGAGATAGAGGGAGGGGAGTAGTATGATATATAGAAGGAAAGCAGACAGAGATAAAAGTATAAAAGGAGCAAATTAAGGAATATATTTATGGCATTTTGGATAGAAATTTGTACTATGGATGTTTTGATACTATGGTATATATATGGATGTGTATGTAAGTTTGGTGAAAAAATAAAAATTAAAAAAAAAAGATCTGACCTTTTGGACAAAATACATTTTTCAAAATAGTAATAAGAACAACTTTTTTGAACATAATAAATACAAGAAAACGTCTTCTGTTGTACAAGTGCATCACTTTACAACTGCAGATTAACTCAGTCTGCTTCAAAAACGTTTATCACTGTTGTATCTTATTCCTATACACTCAATATAGAAAAAAATGCAGTCTCTTCTAATTTAAAAAATGATTTTTCTTCTATATTGATATGGAAGAAAAGTTTTCCTATGAAGACAAATTCTGTAGTATCTCATTCCATTTCCCTCAGAATAAACTTATAAGGCCTTGGTAAGACCACACTGGGAATACCACCCCCAATTTTGGTCACCACAATATAAAAAAGTTGTAGAGACTCTGGAAAAAATGCAGAGAAGCATTTAAGAAGATTGGGGGGTGGAGGGTTAAATATACAAAGAATGGTTGCAGAAATTGGTTATGTCTAGTCTAGTGGAAAGAAGGATTAGGGGTGACATGACAGCAGTTTTCCAATATTTGAGGGGGTCAACCTATTTTCCAAAGCACGAGAAAGCAAGACAAGAAGCAATATGTGGAAACTAACCAAGGAGAGAAGCAACCCATGTCAGAGGCGATAATTAATCTCACAAAGGAAAAATAGATCTTTTCCTGGACATCAGACATTAGAAAAGAAACCGTAGTTTAAGAGTCTAAGTAAAAATGTTTATTTCGGTACAAAACAATAAATCCTCATTAATCTACATCTCTGATATAAAAATAGGTCTTGCTTCAATGGAAGCCAGGAACAGGAGGAGATCGGAGAAAGGAATGTACACATGCGTACAAGAACATATCAATCACGTGCTCAGGAATAAACCATTATAATGAATAGGGATGAATCTCCCTGCATATACATATAACAGGCAATATTATTTATTTATTTATTTATTAAAAGTTCTTATAGGCCGCCCAATCCCGTAGGACTCATAAAAAAAATAAACAATAAAAATAACAATAAAAATCACTGCTTGACAACCCAGAACTAAGGAGAAATTTCCTGACAGTGAGAACAATCAACTACTGGAACAGCTTGCCTTCAGAAATTGTGGGTGCTCCAGTACTGGAGGCTTTTGAGAGACTGGACATCAGTTTGACTGAAATTATATAGGAGTACCTTCCAACTCTGATGCTGATGGTGATTGCCTTGTAGATTAAATTATGCAAGATTTTTATTGCATAATAAAAATTTTATTGCATAATCTTTATTTATTTTTACAAATAAAAAATATGTACATGAGAGACTTAGCATTCTGGCTTTCCACTTAATTTTGTTGTTACTGATGTTTCCAATATTCTTAAAAACACCTGACATAACTACATTTTCTGCTACTAAACATTTTAAAATCATTAGATATATGGTAGTGGGTAACTCTTTACCATGAGTAATAGATTTTCATTTTCTTTTTTACTTTAATTATTATTAACTATTTAGAATAGGTAATTAATTATATCAGAATGCAAAATTGTCAGGTTCCGATGCAATGAAAGATGTCAAACATAGATGAAGGCTTGAACCTTGTTTATTTCACACCGGCACAAACCGACACCCACACATAGTGAAAAGAGAAAAATCGTTGGAGCTATCGCTCCGTGCTCCCCACCACCTGATAAAGACCTCAACCCCATCATTAGTGCAGCCCCACCCTGTTGCTAGCCAATTCTGCATGCCAACGCATGCCTGGCTGAGGAGCCTCCCACATGACAGGCACATCACCCGAGTCCGTATGATACAGCCTACAGATCCATGTGCTAAGCTAGCTTGTAGTACTTGTAGGGCTGCAATTGAGTCGGGGAAGCCTTCCGGGGCCGGTGCGCCTTACAGCTGATTAGGGGGAAGCCCCAGCACACCGCCCACGCCACTAGGAAGCGTCCAGAGCCTTCGCGAGAGCTGTTGCTGCCGGAGGCCTCTCCATACTGCACAGCTGAGGGGGGAGCATCGGAACAGTGCCCGAGCTAGCAGGAGCCATCCGGAGCTTGCAGGGAGCATTAGAATGCCGCCCAAGCTAGCAGGAGCCATCCAGAACTTGTAGGCGAGTTTTTGCTGTCAAGAGGCCCCCCTGCGACGTGGCAGCCCGAGCAATGGATCCGCTGAGCTGACATGCGCCCCCACCACAAGGACAGGTGCTGGAACACAAAGGTTTACAGTGATTGGTGTACACCCCCCCCCCGGCTTTTCTGGATACTTCTGATGGAATTTAACGATCAGTCGAGGAGCCCTGATGTCTCTATCGGGTATCCGGCGCCTCGGACAGGGGATACCCCTTCCATAGAATTAAATAATGCAACCGACCCCTGTGTCACCAGGTGTCCAGTATATCCTTTATTTCATAGTGCAGATCACTTCCACTATAAGGAGGGGTAGTTTCGGGTCCCCTGATTTGGGCTCTGTGGGCCGGTCGGAGCAGGCTACAATGAAACATTGGATGGGTTTTTCCCAGCAGACGAAGAAGCCTGAGTTGTATGGTTACAGGGTTGATAACTCGTACAATGAGGAAGGGTCCTATGTATTTAGGGCCTAGTTTTCTACTAGGCAGGTTCAGTTTCAGGTACTTGGTTGAAAAATATACCATCTGGCCCACATGGAACTACGGCTGATCCTGCCAGTGTTTGTCTGCCTGTCTTTTGTATTCTGCAGCCACTTGGCGTAAAGCTTCTTTTACAATTTTCCACACCCCTGTTGTTTGCTCCATCCATGCCTGGACCCCCATGTCTGTTAGAGCTATGCTAGGACATTCCGATATCGGCACGAATTCCCGACCCGTTGCCACTTGGAAGGGGGTGAACCCCATACTACTATGTACCATGTTATTGTACGCAACTTCTGCTAACAGTAATAGGTCAGACCAATCAGTTTGCTGATGTTGTACATAGCATCTCAAGTACTGCTCCACCATGGCGTTAGCTCTTTCAACTGCTCCATTGGTGGCGGGGTGGTATGCTGAGCTTAGGCGTTGTGATGATCCGACCCTAATCAAGAAGTTCCTCCAAAGTTTGCTGTAAATTGCACCCCTCTATCTGATATCACTTTGTGGAATGCCATGAAGGCGATATATATGGATGAGGAACAACTTGGCCAGTTTCGTAGCCGAGGAGAGACCTGAGCAGGCTTTAAAAAGGGCCTGCTTTGAAAACAAATCTATTACCGTCCAGATGACAGTACTGCCCTGGCTCTCCGGTAGATCTACTATAAAGTCCATCGCGATCTGTTCCCACGGGCGTGATGGGGTTGCCACTTTTTGCAACAATCCTGGTGGTTTCCGGGATTGGGATTTCATAATCGCACATACCACACAACTGTGGACGCAGTCCTCTATATACCGTTTCATCTGGAGCCACCAGAACTGTCGGTTGGTAAGATGCAGGGTTTTCAAAAACCCAAAATGGCCAGCTGGGTGAGCATCATGACACCATCGTAGTACTTCTAATCTAACAGCCTGGGGAACATATAGATTGGACCCTTTCCAAGGGTAACCATCTCTTTGGGTAAGTAGAGCACAGTTTTCCTTGTACCAGGGATCTACCGGAAGAGCAAACTGGATGGCTTGAGGAATGTGGTCGTTGCCTCACGATGGAGGAGTTTTCACATCTAGGGCCTGGGTTTTGTCTGTTGGGACAATGGCCTGTACTACCTCCTCTCTGATGCTGTCAAATTGCGGTTTCCTGGAAAAGGCATCCGCTAGGAAGTTCATACCCGCGGGTACGTATTTCAGGGTAAAATTAAACTGCCTGAAATACATGGCCCATCGTACCTGTTTCGACAACAACCTCTAAGCTGTTGGGAGAGCCTCCAGGTTCTTGTAGTCTGTCCACACCTCAAAGGGCACATTTCCCCCCTCTAGTAAATGTCGCCATGTGACTAATGCTCATCGGACCTCAAAAGCCTCCTTCTCCCAAATTGGCCAGTTACGTTCAGTCTCCGTCAGCTTACGTGATGTGTAGGCACATGGTTACAGTTCTCCCTCCTCGTTCTTTTGCAGGAGGACTGCAGCCACTGCTACGTCACTGGCGTCAGCCTATACTACAAAAGCCTGAGTCGGGTCTGGGTGTCGAGGACCGGTTCTTTGGCAAACAGAGCTTTTAATCATTTGAATGCTTGCTGGCATTGGAGAGTCTATTGTATGGGGTGACTCGGATGGGGTTTTCCAAGTAGGTGTTTTGTCTTTAGCAAATCGGTGAGCGGCAGGACCACTTGCGCAAAGGACGGGATAAATTGGCAATAAAAGTTAGAGAAACCCAGAAAACTTTGTAACTCTTTTCTAGTTTTGGGGGCCTGCCAATCTATTACTGCCTTCACCTTAGAGGTCCATCTCCATTCCCTTCAGCGAGATACGGAATCCCAAGTAGTCCCACTGTGTGCGGTGAAACTCACACTTGGAAAGTTTCACGTACAGGTGGGCAGGCAATATTTTCAAAGTTTCACGTACAGGTAAAACTGATGTGCTCCTCCATGGTTTTTGTATATATATCATCTAGATACACCAATACCCCCTTATACAAATGGTCCTGTAATACTTCATTAATAAATTGCATAAATACAGCAGGAGCGCTTTGCAGGCCAAATGGCATCACCTTAAACTGGTAGCTCCCCAGAGGACAACTAAAGGTGGTTTTCCATTTGTCCCCTGCTTTTATCCGTATCTGATAGTAAGTACGCTTCGCGGAGGTCCAGTTTAGTAAACACCCATCCCTCCGCCAAACGGGCCAGCATATCTTTCATTAGCGGAAGAGGATATAGGTCAGTGATGGCGAACTTTTTTTTCTTGGGTGCCAAAAGGGTGTGCGTGCCCACACCCATAATACAATGCCTTCCCCCTGCACATGCGCGCAGGCCTCACTGAAGCCTCCGGACTTCCGGTAGGGCCTTTGGGCCATTTCCCTCCCCCAGGCTTCAGGAAAGCCTCCGGAGCCTGTGGATGGCGAAAAATGGGCCCAACGGGCCTACCGGAAGTTTGGAAGACCCTTTGGGCCATTTTTCGCCCTCCAAGGGCTCCGGAGAGCGAAAAACAGTCCAATGGGCTTACTAGAAGTTTGTTTCCAAACTTCTGGTAGGCCCGTTGGGCCCATTTTTCACTATCCACAGCTCTGGAGGCTTTCCTGAAGCCTGGATAGGGCGAAAACAGCCTCCCCCGCCCTCCGGAAGGCCAAAAATCAGCTGGCCAGCGCGCACATGCATGCTGGAGCTGACATAGGGCAACGCCTCGTGTGTCCTCAGATATGGCTCCATGTGCCACCTGTGGCATGCGTGCCATAGGTTCACCATCACGGGTATAGGTATTCCACACATATGACGTTGATTGCCCTGAAGTCAACACACAAGCATAAATCCCCATCTATTTTCTCCCTAAACAGGACAGGCGCCACGACCCAGGATCTCGCTAGTTGAATAAACCCCAGTTTCAAGTTCTTGTCTATGTAAGCTCTCATCTCCTGCAACTCCTCTGGGGTCATGGAGTACATTCTGAGCTTTTGTAGTACAGTCCCGTGGAGTATCTCTATTCTGCAATCGGTGGGGCAGCAATGTTTCACATTCTTTTTCGCTAAAAACCTCCTTCAAATCCTGGTACACCTCAGGGTAGCCTAGGCCTCCATGGTCCTGCAATTTCGCTACGGGCCCTAACCCACCCAGATTGGAAGCAGAGGTGTGGGGTTCTTCATGCAGTGGCGGGGAAGGCCCCAGACCAATCCCTAGATGATGGCAACCACCGCCCCACCAGATCATAGGGCCCCACTTGGCCAGCCAGGCTAAACCTAATACTAACATCCTTATTTTCTGTACCACCATGAACCACAGTGATTCCCGGTCAGTTCCCATCTCTAGAACTATTTCCATCATGTGGGTCGCAGGCTGCTCCCCTAGTACTGAACTGTCCATTTGCTCAAACTTTATGGGACTGGACAGCCGCTGAAGCCCCACCCCAATGCAATTTGCCAACCCTGTGCTCATCAAGCAGCGGGTGCATCCAGTATCCACCAAAGCGGAGCAATTCCACCGTCTTTGTGCTTCTATCACTACTGGGATCACGAACAGCTTAATGGCCATAATCACCATTGGGTCAAATTCTGCATCCCCCTCACTGCTGCTGGTGTCCAGTTCATCTGTTGGTGCTGCCACCACCTCTCCAGGGTCCACAGTTACGGTCTGTCGAGTTCCCCATAACCTCTCCGGCATGAGCTTGGTGCTCTTCCGAGCTGTCCCCTGCCGTCCGGACGGGATTATAGTCGATTTTCCAGGCTCTGTCTCTGTACACTCAGCTGCTCGATGGCCCGGTTTCCCACATCTAAAGTACGTCATGGGTGGCCTTGGTGTCACAGGTGGAGTGGATTCATTCACTGGTTGAGGCTTCACCGCCATGGGTTGGGTCCTTGCAGAGAAGCCGGCGGGTCGGAACGGGACTTTCTGTCCCCAAACTCCTCCCTTTGGCCTATCCTCCCTGAACTCTACACCCAACTCAGTAGCAGCCTGGAACCAAGCCGACAACCGATGCGGTAAGTCTCGACACAGGCAAGCCTGCCTTGGAGTCCGGTCTAGTCCTTCCTTGAAATGGTGTATCAACAAACGTTCTAGCCAGCCTCGCACCTTGCTAGACAGATGTTGAAATTCCTTGATATACTCTCTCACATCTTCCCCTTTGCCACACAACCAGGAGCTCCCCCTCCGCCTGCTGGGATCTGGTGATGTCTTCAAAACGCTCCTGGAGTGCCGCTAAGAAGAGACCCAGGTCCCCTAACTCCTCCGTGTGCTCCCAATATAAATCGGCTACTCAGTCTGCTGCTTCCTCCTCCATCACGGTGGTTACTGCCATTACGCGGTCCCATTGGGAGGTATACAGGTGGCCATACCTATCCATATGGTTCAAGACCTGGCTAATGAACAGAGCCACCCTTTACGAGCTCCCGTTGAATGTGGACTTTATGGTAGGAGGGTCCCAATGTCCTACCAGTGGCAGGCCTTGGCCACCACCTGCCACTAGATGGGGAACGGGACCCTGACCTCCATATCCCCTGGGTCTCTCTTCCTCCGCCCTCAATCCATACGAGACACGGCCATCCCGTACCTCCTTTGTTGGTGTCCTATGAATCTGCTGCCCCAAGGCTCCTTGAGAGGTATGTTGTTGAGCGTCGCAGGGGTCCCGGAAATGGCTTGGCACTGTTCTCAGGTGATGTGGTTCCTGTGGAGTCCGGGCCACCACCTTAGAGTCCTGCCAACCCCTACTCCGGCCCTGGAACCCCACGGCGCCAAACATCTCCTGTAAAACTTCTATCGTTTGACTGCCAACCGCTGTAGAATAGCTCAAATCATCATCATCATCCGATATTCTTCTTTCCCTCCATTGAGAGAAATGGACCCCAGAAGGGGTAAGCAACGGCCCTGTAGCCCCCAGTCACCACTTCTTTACTCCATTTTGACCAGCTTCCAACCCTTCCTGGTATTTCAAAGGCCCTTCTTCTTGGTATTCCTTCGGCCTGACGGCCTGTGAAACGCTTTCTGCTGGAGCCACAGCTTCGAGCACAGGTTCTTCTGCTGCTATTACAGTGTCTTCCAGGTCAGCAGCCTCTAACCCTGGTACTGTACCTTCAGCTATCCTTTAGTAGAAGAGCTCCAACAAACTGTCAGGTTCCGATGCAATGAAGGACTTCAAACACAGATGAAGGCTTGAACCTTGTTTATTTCACACCGGCACAAACTGACACCCACACATAGTGAAAAGAGAAAAATCGTTGGAGCTATCGCTCCGTGCTCCCTACCACCTAATAAAGACCTCAACCCCATCATTAGTGTAGCCCCACCCTGTTGCTAGCCAATCTCGCACACCTCCGCTGAGGAGCCTCCCACATGACAGGCACGTCACCCGAGTCCATATGATACAGCCTAGAGTCCATGTGCTGAGCTAGCTTGCTGATTAATACTTGTAGGGCTGGGATTGAGTCGGGGAAGCCTTCCAGGGCCGGCACGCCTTACAGCTGATCGGAGGGGAGCCCTGGCACGCAGTCCACATCAGTAGGAAGCGTCCGGAGCCTCCATGAAAGCTGTTGCTGCCGGAGGCCTCTCCACACTGCACAGCTGATGGGTGAAGCATCGGAACGCCGCCCAAGCTAGCAGGAGCCGTCCAGAGCTTGCAGGCAAGTTTTTGCTGTCAAGAGGCCTCCCTGCAACGTGGCAGCCTGAGCGCTGGACGGACAAACGTTTTACCAAGAGCTATAATATTCTTTAGAACAGTGGTCCCCAACCTTTCCGGCTTAGCGGACTAGTGCGGGGGGGGGGGAGAAGAAATGGTTCTGTATGAGCAGGAGATGGACACTCATATGTATAGCACCATTTGCACAAGTGGGGGGCATTTGCACACACGAGTGCTCACCACTGGCACAAATGGATCTGCATGTCCACTCATCTGCCATTTGTGTGCCCTGGCCCAGGGGTTGGGGACAACCACTTTAAACAAACTAATAGTTTTAATTATAATGCAATCCATATAAATATAAAGCATTCAGTGTAACTCCCAATAAAACCAGTTAAAGCATTTGTATACTACCCGTTCATTTGGAACAGAATTATTCAATTATCAAATCCCCTAATTTTACCCCCTACTTGATTAATCAGTTCCTCAATTCAAAAGGCTATTACAAATAGGTGTAAATTTCAATGTCCAGAAAAAATAAACATATCATTTGTCAACAAATGAGAATCAGAATTTTTTGACTATATGTGAAAATAATTGATGGCATTATGAACAGAACTGAAGAATTTTACAATTCTTCATACAAAAATAAGTCAGAGTCAAAGGCAATTTGCTGAGATAAGTATTTTTCTATAAATTTTTCACAAAAGAGTTCCTGCAGTTGAAGTACAAAATTATTTCCAGGAAGTTTGTTAATTTGACAATGGGATCACTGATTTACGAAAGTGGAAAAATCACTAAACAATGTATTATGCTGCTAAAGCATATAGTATCACTTAATTAGGAAATGATTTTAATCTAACAGCTATCCACAAGCTTGAACACTGCGTTTGGATTCTTTCACATTATGTGCTGGCAACACATTGTTGTCCTTCCCCTTTCAAAAAAGAAATGAGTTTAGAAAGTACATTTACAGTTGTTATCATCTATTATGCCTATTGATTCCTCCCTGTAATTTATGTTTCTTGCTAATGAACACTGGTTTGTTTAAGGCGTTAGTCATTAGTCAATAAATTTCATTCACATCAACCAGAAACAAACTAAAAGAACCATATTTTTAAAGATACTTTTTTTCTTAATGGGAAACAGTGATCACTGGCAAAGAACTTTAAAACATTCTAAAACTAAAGTCAACTGTAACTATTGACAAGATAATATAGAGCTGCAGGAAGAAAGTAGCTAGTAGGCACAACTGGATATACTCATTATTAAGAATAAATTACATTGAATCTTGTCCACACATGAACCAAATGAAGACAATTAAAGAAATATTAAAGTGAAAGTATATAAACTTGCTACATTTTCAATTAAAATCAAGTATTTGCTCAGCACAAAAAGGTTCCTTTCTTGTGAATTGTTATGAACACAGAATTGCCATTAACAGAAGCAAGAAAAGCAACTCAAAAATTCATACATTTGGTCTTAAAATACATTCCAATTGCTATTCCAACTCGTTGACTTATGACTATAGTACAGACAGTCCTCAACTTACAGCCATTCATTTAGTGACCATTCAAAAATTACAATAGCACTGAAAAAAGTGACTTATGACCATTTTTCAGTTACAACCATTGCAGCATCTCCATGGTCAGGTGATCAAAATTCAGATGCTTGCCAACTGGCCTGTATTTATGACGGTTGTAGTGGGCCATGGTCATGTGATCACCTTTTGCGATTTTCTGATGAGCAAAGTCAATAGGGAAGCCAGATTCATTTTACAACCATGTTTCTAACTTAACAACTACAATGATTCACTTAACAATTGTGGCAAGAAAAGTCGCAAAATGGGGCAAAACTGATTTAACAACTGTTCTGCTTGGCAATGGAAGTACTACCTGGATTTGTTTAATGATGGTTTGAAATTACTACAGTGCTGGAAAAAAGTGATTTATAACCAGTCCTCAAAATTATGACCACTGCATCATCCCTATGGTCACATGATTGTGATTTGGGTGCTTGGTAACCAGCTTGCATTTTACAATGGTTGCAGTGTCCTGCAGTCACATGATCATGATTTGGGATCTTCCCAGCCAGCTTCCAGTAAGCAAAGACAAGGCAGAAAGCTGGATTCATGTAACAATCATGTAATTTACTTAACAACAGGATAAAAATAGTTGTGAAATTGGGTCAGGTCACATGAATACTTAATGATTACATTGCTTATCAACTGAAATTCTGGTCCCCCAATTGAGATGGTCAAGGACTACTATATCCTGATCCCAGCAAGTACAATTTTACCAGAAATGAGAATTCTGTGCCAGTTACTTTCACACTAATATGAAGTTTTACTTTTTTTGTCTGGTACATAAAGCAGCTGGTTTTAAAAGTAATGATTTTACATTGTTCTATGGCTGTTTGATATCTACAAAAAATACCTAAGGTATTTAAAATTAGTTTGAACAGTTTAAAAAATGTTTTAAAAAGTAAAACTGAAATTGCTTCTTCAACTTTGATAAACCATAATTAACTCAAATGGCAGCCTTCAATTCTTTATATTCCACAGTTCCTATAAGCAGTTTTAGGCAGCATGTATCCAAGGAGCCATGTTAAAATATTTTACCAAACTTGATTTCACAGTTCAGCAAATATTTATAGTTCAAACTCCCCAAGCAAAGTCCATTATATTATATTGGCTTCCTTTAACTATCAAGTGGAAAAATATTTTATATCAGCTTCAGTATGAAAAACTGCAATTATTCTTATTATTCCTGATTTCAGGTTTTCTAAGTTTGAAACATCCATTTCAAGCTCTTTAAGACTGAAGCACCCAATCATTATTGTTTCAAAGATTCAATACTGTTTGCAAATCAAGGTTTAACAGGTAGCCATATTTTATATAAGAAATAACTATTTTCACATTCATTTTAAATTTTATTTAAAAAATAATTAGAGTAATATTGCTAATATTCTTTTTCTTCGGTAATAATTTCCACAATTTTTTGGAAGGTTGCTGTAATTCCATTTTCCCCCTGAAGATTTATTCTGAGATTAAAGCAGATTTGGAATTGGAACTTGATAAACAGTTCTCAAAGCTCCCTCCAAATGTGTTTGATTTTAAGTACTATTAAACAATTATAGAAGCTGAAATCTAACACATACAAAGTAAGAATCCTGTGGCAAACAGTGGATGACATTTTTTTAGATACATGCTCCTAGCTAAGCAAACATTACAACTTTATTATGAAACAATAATATCCTAATATACTAGGATTATACAAAGCCAGTGCAAGAACAGCTTCATAACACAGAGAAGTGTACAGGTATATAATTAAGTTCCTTTTTAATACTTAACGTAGTCACATTATTTGCAGTCTTACGGTATTGCTTTGGAAGCTACTATTATCTCCATATGAATGGGCCTGCAAAGCATAAAGACTTTGCATACCTGTGTAACATAGAGTTTACTAAAGTTTTATATTGTTCATAAGTGTCAAATTATTTTAAAGTTTTTAATTTTATTTAGTTATTTGTATCCCATCTTTAATATTTTATAAATAACTCAAGGTAGTGAGCATATCCAATGCGGGTCTGGGATGATTCGATGGCGCTAACTTGGCACAGCCTTCTCGCCATCGCCAAGTCCCTTCTGACAACTCATTGCCACCATCTCATTGCAGGACATCTCAACACTGGAAATTCACTGTGGGGACAACTTGCTGCGGGCGCCATATGGAGAGCCAGGGGATAAGCGAACAGCATATCAAAGGGCAGACCAGTAGGAGAATGGGCGTGACCAACGTCCTGGCGGCACGGGGTTCCCCAGGCACCAACTGGTACCAGGTCAGAACTGCCCTGGAGGGCAGGGAAGAAGAGAGGCACCTGTCTGGGAACTGGGGAGGGCTGCAACCCCCCCAGGGAGCTCGGCCAGCACCTGAAGATGACCCGTGTCATTAGCTGGGACGATCACAAACGAACGGATTGTTTGAAGAGCTTATGGATTGCCTGGGTGACAAGATCTAAGCGTCTTTGCTGGAGAGAAGTGAAGGGGGCTTCCCATTTTGTGAGGTGGAGTGGAGAGAGGGGTGAGAAGCAATGGTGTGTGTGTGTGTGTGTGTGTGTGTGTGTGTGTGTGTGTGTGTGTGTGTGTGTGTGTAAGCCACCGCCGCCACTCTGCAATTTTGTTGTTGTTATTTTAAGTCATATTGCTTAAACTTTGAAAGTGTCCTGCTCGGAAAATAAGGGCAGCTTTGGGAAGAAATGGGATAGGATGTCAGCTTTTTAAAAACTAAAATGACTTGTTTTGAGTTGCATTCAAATCCTTGCCCATCAAGCAGGTCTAACAGCATTTAGCTGCAGGTCTGTTGTATCACAGAAATGGGGCTCCATGGACAGGAAAGTTTGGAATCCAAACTGGAAAAAAACCCTCTTCACAGCATTACTATTTGCAAAGGATCATTGTCAGCTTTGGGGGAATGCTGCTGCAATGCTCCGTCCAAACACATTCTACACATGACCAGAAACACCATGAAATCACCCACCTGGCTTTGGGAAGGAAGCACTCTGCATATGACCAGAAGCAACATGAAAGAACTCTGCACATGAGCAGAAACAACATGAAATCACTCACTCAGCTTTGGGGGAAAGCACTCTGCACATGAACACAAATACCATGAAATCACCCACCCAGCTTTGGGGGGAAAGCAATCTGCATATGACCAGAAACACCATGAAAGCACTGTACATGAGCAGAAACATGAAATCACCTACCCAGCTTTGGGGGAAAGCACACTGCACATGAGCAGAAACAACATGAAATCCCCATCCAGCTTTGGGGGACAGCACACTGCACATGAGCAGATGCACCATGAAAATCACCCAGCCGGCACTCACTTTCAGGTGAAAGTAGGTGACTGCTTTCATGGTGTTTCTGATCATGTGCAAAGTGCTTTTCTGCAAAGCCAAGCGAGTGATTTCATGTTATTTCTGGCCATGTGCAGAGTTCTTTGCCCACCAAAGCTGGGTGGTTGATTTCATGTTATCTCTGCGCATAGATAACATGAAACAGTGCTTTCATGCTGTTTCTGGTCATGTGAAGAGTGCTTTATCCCCAAAGCATCATCCACAGTTTAGAGACAAAGAAAGTTAACCTTAAGATGCTGAAGGCATATTTGTTTCCATATTACTCAAAAGTAGAAAATTCAGCCACACAAACTATAAAGCTTATTTTAAATATGTTATCAGTCACATACTCCAGATACTTTAAATTATTACATATACAGGTAGTCCTTGACTTACGATCACAATTGAGCCCAAAAGTTATGTTGCTAAGTGAACCATTTGTTAAGTTTTGCCCCATTTTACAACCTTTCTTGTCAAAGTTGTTAAGTGAATCATTACAGTTCTTAAGTTAGTTACACGGTTAAGTGAATCTGGTTCCTCCATTGACTCGTTAGGAGGTCTCAAAACCTGATGACACAGCAATCATCATATATATGAGTCAGTTGCCAAGCATCTCAATTGTGATCACATGACCATAGGGTTGCTGCAATGGTTGTTAAGTGTGAAAACAGTCATAAAAGGAGTGCATGCTCCAACTAAGAATGCCATACATGCTTTCAAATTAATTACAATTTGTATGTTAAAGACAGGGAGATAGGGAAGAAATAGATTTTCAAATGCAGTATCATAGTAAGGGAGATCACTTGTAAATGACAGTTAAATTGGGTTAGAGTTAAGATTAGGGTTTCCTATGCCTTGCTTTATATGGTGTAACTGATCTTTAATACAAGTAGTCTTCGACTTACAACTGTTTATTTAGTGTATGTTCAAAGTTACAACAGAACTGAAAAAAGTCATTCTCTTAATTTATAAGAAGGAGTGCACACTAAATTAAGAATGCCATGCATTCTTCCAAATGAACTATGATAGTATTTCATAGTATTTGTAGAACTGGTCATCTCACAGCATGCATTAATCTTTACATTCCAAAATTCTCTTCAAACTCTTCAAAATAGAAGGCATAAAATAAATTATAGCAAAAATATTTTCTTTTCCTCCATATGTACGAAAAATGTCTGGATGTCATTGCGACATGGATTCCTCTTATCTAAATAAGTTTAACTCACATGTCTTGAAAACATATTTTTTCCATAAAGAAATTCTGCACATATTAAATTGCATTATATTTAAAACTGCAATAACTATTACCAATTCTATATCATAGTACTTAATACATTGGATAATTTTTGCCAAATGTAATATATTTTATTGTATTTTTTAGAAACAGTGAATAATGGGAAACTATCAAAAGTTTTAAAGGTGTCAGACAACAAATAGGACATTGCAGCCAATCAATCAATCAGAATACAGCTGGAAAGGACCTTGGAGATCTTCTAGTCAACCCCCTGCTCAAGCAGGAGATCCTATACCATTTCAGACAAGTGACTGTCCAGTCTCTTCTTAAAAACTTCCAATGATAAAGCATCCACAACTTCTGAAGGCAAGCTGTTCTACTTCTGAAGGCAAGCTGTTCTACTGTTAGGAAGTTTCTCCTTAATTCCAGGTTGCTACTCTCCTTGATTAGTTTCCATCCATTGTTTCTTGTCTTGCCTTCTGGTGCTTTGGAAAATAAGCTGACCCCCTCCTCTTTGTTGCAGCCTCTCAAATACTGGAATACTGCTATCAAGTTTGAGTCATCTAATTCTTACTGCCCGGTCTTCAGAGATTTCCTAGTATTGAAGCATTTTGAATAGTTATGAAATAGTTATGATATGTAGTCTTGAGTACAATAGTATGACATACTATTCCTGCCCATGAAGTTAATTTATAGCCTAGTGCATTATAAAGGACTGGAATTGGATTAATTCAGCATTTGGATTAATTCAGGAAACCATGATTAGTCTGTCGTGCATTAGGCTATATGTGGTTTATTTGGTTTGGCTTCAGCCTAATGTACAAATAGGACCTCTGAATTAATTATGGTTTTAAGGTAATAACCCAGTTTGAAATCCTGGCATCTTGTTAAGATATCAGTTGTAATTATGGATCAATATGTGTGTAACACATAATTTGGTATTAATAATTCTCTATTTTATCTTTGATCTGATTTTGTGCTTCATTAAAGATATCCACAGGGATGCAAGTTTTTATATTCTTTTTCTTCTTTTCTTTTAACTTTATCTTCCTTTTTGTCCTATGAAATATGGCATAGCATGATGCATAAATTCAATCTCAAAATATTTTAAAGAATCCTATATTAATGTTAAATATTAGATAAGATACAAGCTATCTTAGGGTAGGTGTTTTTAAATTTTATGAAAGCATACTTCTAAAATATTGAAATGAATTAGCACAATTTCTTAACAAAAACAGAACTAATAGTTTCATGGAGGTTAAGGCTGGGTAAGAAATGCATATGTCAGTTTAAATCGTAACCTTTAAATTCCAGCATTTCTCAAACTTTCTTTTTTCACACTTAGGTTCACAAAGTGAACCAATTCCACAGTAAGTTTAATAGTGTTCCCCCTTTGACCTCTTATGAATCTTTTTTTAAAACATTGAATAGGTGCCCAAAATGTTCGCAACTCCCCAGAAGAATCCCAATTCATAATCTGTTAATACTTGCCTTAAGTAAAAATGGATTTTAATAAATACTTATATCCAAAACAATTTGATATCATTTATGAGATACATGGGGAATGCATGGCATGAAAATATGAATACAAAGGAAAAGTACTGACTCTCATCTAATCAGGTTTTTTTAATAGGGAGAGTCACTGTCCCTCATGCTTAATAGGCAGGTTATCTACACAAATTATACACTTATTCTAATTATATTTTAGGTGTTATCCAAAAATTTGTGAAAATAAGAAAAATATTCCTCCAATTTCTTGAGAAATTTTCTAAAAGTCATCTTTTAAGAGTTTTGGAATTCTAATTGTTTCCTATGTAATATATCAGTCACAACCTGATGGGAACCAATAAATTTCATTCCATATTATGTCAAATCAAAGGATTTTACTTACAAATCTAAGGCAATAGAAAAGAGTTTGTCCCAAGCACAGGATTTTTAAAAGAACAAAATTATATTTCTGATGAAAACCATATTCTTTTATATCATATCATTCTTCTATATAATCTTAACTCTGAAATTATGGGCAGTCTCTCCCATTTTTCCTAACAACCAGCTGACTGATTGCTCATATCCCACTAGATCAGGGGTGTCAAATTCATGGCGTCATGTTGTCGTCACGTAAGGTATCACAACATTTTCCCCTTTGCTAAATCGGGTGTGGGCGTAGCAAGCGAGTGATGCATCCGGGCCACGGGCCCTGAGTTTGCCCTAGATGTTCAATACTCTTCTTTCTTAAGCATGCCAGCTAATCAGTTGGCTGGAGGACCAGGTAATAATGGAAGCAGGACACCAATAATCTGCAATGATTTGTTGGGAGAATAGAAAAAAATCTTCTGTTTTTTCCTGGTTCAAGAACACTGACTCTGTATCAGCAGAAAAACAACTAACTTGAGTAGAATTGCTGAAACAGAAAGAAAGTACACTTTCGTTTACCCTACTTTGCAGCCAGTGGTTTTCTACTGAATTCAGATCCCCAGGACTCTAGTCATCCTCAATCCAAACAATTTTATTTAGATGTGCTGCTTGTACTTCTAAGAGCAATGGGAAATCAATAGTCAGGCCAAGAGGACAGCTGGGTGGGAAATGTGAGACTGCATAGCCTAAATATGGATGCATGTGCTTAAGTAAAAGAGGTATGATTGAGAATAGATGCACGCATATAATCTACATATTCAGCCACTGACACATAACATTACAACCTGGGCAGTATAAATTTGATTTGAGTGCACAAATGTCATACACCTTAAAATCAGGCATGTCACAGGTATCTTTATAACCGTATTTTTTTTAAAAAAGTAAATGTGGTCTACCTTTGGTTCATTTAACCCAAAGGTTTTTTTAATAGGAGACATTAACAGAATGTCTCCTATCTAGAATCCAGAGAACTAGCCTAAGACAAAGTCAAACCACAAAACTTGATATAAACTTTCCCTTCCCCCATTTTACAAAAATATCTTACATCTATCTAATTCATCTCCATTCAAGCCTACAAACGTGAGCAATGTTTTCAAAATACAAACACAATCCTAAAGAGTTCCTTGTCAGGGATTCTTCCTCCTTCAGAAAGGTCCACCCCCATACGTGCACAGACACACACATTACAAGATTCCAGAAGAACTGCAGCCACCACCCTCTTCGATCACTGCCCGTTTTTAAAAGTGATGCCCCCTATCCCTATACCACCAATAACTACACCTCCGATCCTCACTGATACATTATTCACTCACCCCAAAACTTCTTTCGTACTCATCACATAGTCATATACCACCACCAACCCAGAGTCAAGAATTAATCACCACTACCACCACCTCTCGCCCATACAGTCTTCTTCACTCACATTTCTACCTAAAGGGCCCCGGCTTTCTCAACGTTCAAACTTATCCTCCAGCCCAAGGCCCTAAAAGACACTTTCTTTGTACATGCCCCGATTCCTATCTTCCCTGTCCTCTCCTTTGCCTAATATACACACGCACACACACACTTCCCGGCCTGCTCCCTTCTCCACTACACAGTAGCAGGTAAGCCTCCCTCACCCTACCAGTCACCTATATGCCTTTACATGCGCAGGCACGCCCATTCTCACCCCCCCTCTCTCTCTTTCAGCCCTCGTTACCTCTACGGCGGCCTCGAGTTTTCCCTCGAAGGTGAAGTCGATAAGGTCGGGCTTGAGACACAACCCATAATTGATGGGGCGCACTTCGGTCGGGAGCCGCTCGAAGGGCCGCTTTTCCGGCATCGCAGCAGCAGCAGCGCCACGGGAAGACGAGATGGTGGAGAAATTAGAAGAAAAGGGGGAAGAAGAAGCAGCAGCAACAGCAGCAGCGGAGGCGGCAGCGGTGATTGAGGCGAACGGGGAGGCCCAGTGAGCGCACAGACCGAGGGGGAGGCGACGACCTCCCGCTGACAGAAGGAAGAGACGGGAAAAGGGAGGGCGAAGAGGAGGAGACGACGGCTGCGCGCGCCGCGCCTGGCCCAACCGAGAATGAGAAGCCAAGTGGGGCCGCTGCGAGCGCGCGCTAGCCTGCTGCCTGCCCTGCTGTCGCTGAAACCCTCTTACCCCAGATGGCCACCAAAGGGAGAGTGCCCGACGCGCGTGCGCACGCCACCTCTCTTTCGTCCCCTTGATCTCCCGGGCCTGCTGGGGGAAAAAAGCCGAAAAGAAGGGACTACTCCCGGGGTGACGCACGCGCTTTAGCGCCTGCGCAGTAGCATACGGCGAGGCCGAGAATCTCTCTGTAACCAAGTGGGCAAATAGACCTCCCCGGGCCATTTGAGTTTTGCGTGTATCTGTGCCGAGACTTGAGCTATCGGTGCCGCCGCGGAGGAACTCGGAAGATACCGACAGCAAAGTGAAAGAAGAGGGAGGAGAGTTTGTTCCGCTCGCGCATGTGCACTGGCTTTAAAAAAAAGGCTGTCCTGGATGTCTTACGATGGCTTGAGTTTTGCTCAGCAGCATCTCGCGGGCGGGATGAAAATAAGAAATGTGGCACGCGCAGGTCAGAGGTCGATCTCGCGCCTCTTCCTGTTCTGACCTTCGGGACAACTGCGTGCACAGGATACGTCGAGCTAGGTTCACGCAACGTATGCTAGGATAAAATGTGATTGGCTGGTTCGCAAACCCAAAACGTATTTTCCGTTGTTGTTTTTTTAATTAACCTGCAAAGATATTAGTACGGAATTTTGTTTTTGCATTTTGGGAGTTGGGCGGAATACAGGTGGCCTATATCTAAAGATGGCTTATCTCTAGATCTAACCAACCTAACTAAATCCGCATTAACGATCAATGGCATCCAATAGTGTTTCCCTTGCCTCTGTTATCTAGCTGTCGTTCGGATTTGTGCAGCTAAGATCAGGTTATCTTTTTTTACGGATATCTTTTTTTTTATTTAAAGGATATAGCCATTCTCCGCCATTTCAGTGACTGTTTGCATACATGCTTACTGGTGTTTTAACTTACTGCAGTTATTTGTAGCCTGCCTTTAAGAATAACAATACTCCCAAAGATGATTACAAGCAATATAAACAATTGAACACAAAAGTATGACAGTTCTGTATTGAACACTTTTGAGGACTTATTCACAATTCTGACAGGTTGGCAACAATGAGGGAAAGAAGTGGAAAGATTGTGGTGGTTGTTTTCCATAGTTAAACATAATTTATTCAATTCAATTTTTCTGAGTTTGCATAAAATTTCCATAAACAGCCCATAGGCTCAGTTTGCAGGGCATACTAGAGTTGCTGTCACCTTGAAATTTTAGTTGCATTTTTTTTCCTTTTTGCTTTGTATTGTTTTGGAACATTCTAAATTCTTTTTCAAGTTCTGCACTTGGCATCACATTTGAGATAAAAATGTTAGGGTCAGGAGCTGCTTATTCTACCTAGCGACATACCTTCTTGCTCTTTGGTACTCATAGCGTCTTCTGGAATCAACGATCAGTACTGAGGTACCACTGTATATGAACTGTGGGTATGTCACAAGCTGGGATTTATGGTGAATGTATAATTTGTGAATTAAGAATAAATTAGCATTACTGTATTGATATGCACTTTATACCTTCTGTTATAATTTGTACTTTTTATCATAAAAGTAGAAAAGGCTGGCATTTGCAAAATTAAATGGGAACTGTCAACATCTCAAGAAAAGATACATGTTGCAGTTTGGTGGAAGTCAAGTTTGCTTAGCAGTATATGTTTTCCCTTCCCACGCAAATGTAGTTTTATTGTATATTCTGGCCGTAGCGAGACAGTAGTTAGAACTATCACAGAAGTCTTCTGTATTGAATGGAATACACTTTGGTTTGGCAAAGGAATCCAAGCAAATTTGAAATAGATATATTCCTGTAAAAAATGTAAGTAAAAAGGTGAAATAAAATTTCCTAAACGGAATAGGAAGATAGAACAGATTAAATTTTGTACATAGTGCAATATCTGGCCACATTTTTAATTTCATTATTTTTAGACTCTTATGCATGCTTGCTAGTCATTTCCAGATGTAAGCATTTTCATTTATTTAGTATAGAACTCTGCATCCTAAGATAATCACTACTATTACAACCACTTAATTTTGTTCTGAACTATCTTTATATGTCTATGACAAGTATATGCATTATCAAAACATAATACAATATATTGTAAAATACTTTTTAGCAAAAAAGCTGTACTTGATAACTATTACACAAATCTTTTGCTTTCATTGCTGCTGTTCCACTATTTTAATTGAAAATTAAATGTTAATACTTGTGTTTTCAATAAACATATTGTACCGTTGTAAAATATTTGTTGCTTTTATGAGTTTATTGTAAATTGCCACATATATTTCAGTTCTCATTTGGGAAAAGGATTAAGTTATGTTATCTCTGTAAAGAAAGCAAAAGCTGGACTATAAAAATATTCACTGAGTCCCATTAGAATAGAAAGGTGGTGGAACTCATTGAAAGATAAATCAAAGACATAATCTAGTAGCTCCTACATAGAGCAAAATTAAATATTTAGAAGTATGAAACTCAATGTTTTCAGTACCTAGCTTGGAGAAGTAAAACAAAGAATGCAGTATTGTTTATATTAAAATAGGTTAATGGTGGCCTAATCCAGTGTTCTCCAGCCTGATACCATCACCACTCCATTGTCTGCAATTACAAATTCGAAAACTCCCTGGAAATAGCAATAGCACTTAGAGGTGAAACTCAAAAATTAGAATATTGTGCAGAAGTTCATTTATTTCAGTAATGCAACTTAAAAGGTGAAACTAATATATGAGAGAGACTCATTACATGCAAAGCAAGATAGTTCAAGCCGTGATTTGTCATAATCGTGATGATTATGGCTTACAGCTCATGAAAACCCCAAATCCACAATCTCAGAAAATTAGAATATTGTGAAAAGGTGCAATATTCCAGCTCAAAGTGTCCTACTCTAATCAGCTAATTATAAGCCATAACACCTGCAAAGGGTTCCTGAGCCTTTAAATGGTGTCTCAGTCTGGTTCAGTAGGAATCACAATCATGGGAAAGACTGCTGACCTGACAGTTATGCAGAAAACCATCATTGACACCCTCCATAAGGAGGGAAAGTCTCAAAAGCTAATTGCAAATGAAGTTGGATGTTCCCAAAGTGCTGCATCAAAGCACATTAATAGAAAGTTATGTGGAAGGGAAAAAGGTGGAAGAAAAGGTGCACAAGCAGCAGGGATGACCGCAGCCTGGAGGGGATTGCCAGGAAAAGGCCATTCAAAAGTGTTGGGGACTTTCACAAGGAGTGGACCAGTGGTGAAATCCAAATTTTTTTACTACCAGTTCTGTGGGTGTGGCTTGGGCATAGTGTGGCTTGGTGGGCGTGGCAGGGGAAGGATACTGCAAAATCTCCATTTCCACCCCACTCCAGGGGAAGGATACTGCAAAATCCCCATTTACTCCCCACTCCAGGGGAAGGATACTGCAAAATCTCCATTCCCACCCCACTCCAAGGGAAGGATATTGCAAAATCCCCATTCACTCCCCACTCCTGGGGGAAGGATATTGGAAAATCTCCATTCCCACCCCACTCGGGCCAGCCAGAAGAGGCATTTGCCAGTTCTCCAAACTACTCAAAATTTCTGCTACCGGTTCTCCAAACTACTCAAAATTTCCACTATCGGTTCTCCAGAACCTGTCGGAACTTGCTGGATTTCACCTCTGGCTCAGTGGACTGAGGCTGGAGTCAGTGCATCAAGAGCCACCACACAAAGACGGATCCTGGACATGGGCTTCAAATGTCGTATTCCTCTTGTCAAGCCGCTCCTGAACAAACAACATCAGAAGCGTCTTACCTGGGCTAAAGAAAAACAGACCTGGTCTGTTGCTCAGTGGTCCAAAGTCCTCTTTTCTGATGAGAGCAAAATTTTGCATCTCATTTGGAAACCAAGGACCCAGAGTATGGAGGAAGAATGGAGAGGCACACACTGCAAGATGCTTGAAGTCCAGTGTGAAGTTTCCACAGTCTGTGTTGATTTGGGGAGCCATGTCATTTGCTGGTGTTGGTACACTCTGCTTCATTAAGTCCAGGGTCAATGAAGCTGTCTACCAGGAGATTTTGGAGCACTTCATGCTTCCTTCCACAGACGAGCTTTATGGGGATGCTGACTTCATTTTCCAGCAGGACTTGGCACCTGCCCATACTGCCAAAAGCACCAAAACCTGGTTCAATGACCATGGGATTACTGTGCTTGATTGGCCAGCAAACTCAGCTGAGAATCTTTGGGGCATTGCCAAGAGAAAGATGAGAGACATGAGACCGAACAATGCAGAAGAGCTGAAGGCCGCTATTGAAGCATCCTGGTCTTCCATAACACCTCAGCAGTGCCACAGGCTGATAGCTTCCATGCCACGCCGCACTGAGGCAGTAATTGCTGCAAAAGGGGCCCAAACCAAGTACTGCATGCTTATACTTTTCAGAGGTCCTATATTGTTCTATGTACAATCCTTGTTTTATTGATTACATGTACTATTCTAATTTTCTGAGATTGTGGATTTGGGGTTTTCATGAGCTGTAAGCCATAATCATCACAATTATGACAAATCACGGCTTGAACTATCTTGATTTGCATGTAATGTGTCTATCTCATATATTAGTTTCACCTTTTACGTTGCATTACTGAAATAAATGATATTTTGCACAATATTCTAATTTTTCGAGACTCACCTGTAGACTTATATACAGCTTCACAGTGCTTTACAGGCCTCTCTAAGTGGTTTACAGAGTCAGCATATTGCCCCCAACAATCTGGGTCCTCATTTTACCCAGCTCGGAAGGATGGAAGGCCCAGTCAATCTTGAGCTGGTGAGACTCAAACTGTTGGCAGTCAACAGAATTAGCCTGCAATGCTGCATTCTAACCACTGTGGCATCAATCTCAGAACTGATAAATCTAGTGTAATCCTTAGTACAATTAAATAAAATGCTTTAAAGTCAGATAACAGCAGTGACATTACTGCTGCATGTTTCCATGTAGATGGCTGAGTGCTGATAACAGATGTTCAGAAAGGTACTTTAAGCAATTAAAATAATTGCTCGAAATATAAACAAGTTTGTCTTTGCCTTTATTTAGAAATTAAGAGATTTTAGCCTACTTACTGCCTATGGCAGATTATCATGTGTCCATTCTTCAATCCATCCAATCTTCTTTCTATATTAATCCACAAAATATTACTATTTAGAAATGTATTTTGAACATATTTTCTCACAAATATACATTTTAAAATGGAAGTTGTATTGAGATATTTATTCTGAGTTTGGAAATGTAATGTGAAAGTCAGAGAAGTGTAATCCAATCTCCCCTTTAAACCGGGAGGTACTAGTCAAGTCAGTTCACATTGGAATTCACAAAGAATGAATTCCTCAAATATCCCCATTAACCTGTGTTGCTACATAGCTGTTCAGCTGCCTGCCTCTGATGTCAGTCATATGGCATGCCGATTCATGCTACAAGCTGTTTCCTTGTACTTTCCATTCGTCACTGTTGATCAGCTGTGAAACATGTCAAAAAACTTGTGAGTGCCATAAACCCAACAGGGATTTAAAGTCCAGAAAGCAAGTTGACCCTAACCACAGCAGCAGAAAAGCAGTTCTGTTCCAACAGCTACAAAAATGTTGGAATGTCTCCAGTTTGGGATTCAACTGTTAATTCAAACAGTGAAACTGCTGGGTATTTAGGAGGCTGCCAAAAAAGCAAAAATCTTTGTTGGAGTTAGCAAAAGCAAAGGTTTAATTCTAGTGTGTCTTCTATGTAAGATAAATTAGTATCAAAAATGTTAGGTTTATGTAGAAAGCATTTGATTTACCACTCTTCTTGCAATGTTGGTCTTCTTGACTTTGAAATTCACTAATGCTGTGGTGGTACTGTTATTGATTGTTCCCCTTTTCCTGCCTCTCTTCCATTCCCCTAATATTTTCTCTCATCTGCTATCTCTACCCTATACTTTATGCCTTTTCAGTTTTCCCCATTTCTGTTACTCTAATGGTACCAGTGCAACTTCTTCTCTTTCAAAGCTAAGGCCAAAAAGATCACCTGGTTTTGTACAATGGGCAGAATCGGCCTTCAGGTACTCTGTTTATTTAAGGAGTGCGGATTTGTCTTCATCTCAGTCTCTGATGAAAAATTAAATGATTTTCATCCTAGTAAAGATAGTAAGGGCTTAAATTGACAATTCCTTATAAGCAAGACATGGCAAAAAGCAAAGAGAAGTGAGGCAATGAGAGAAGCAGTTGATAAAGTAAAAAAAAGAGGAAAGAAAATCAGTTTGTATTAAACAAAAGAAGAGGTACATTAATATCCTAGTCAAAAAGTATTGTAAATAAGTAAAAGAGTTCTGTACTGTTAAACAGAATCCACTTTTCCCTATTACGCATTCATACAAGGTAGTCCCCCTTTAATGAATATTTGCAGTTATGATGATGAAAAACAGGGGCAGGTTCCTAATTTTTTTTACTACCACTCTGGGCGTGGCTTATTTTGTGGGTGTGGCTTGCCAGCCATGTGACCGGGTGGGCGTGGGCCTCGGGAGCTTGGCAGCGGCCGGAGAAGCGGGGGGACATTGCCCACCCGCAACGCAGCCCCCCACAGCGGGAGCAGCAAGACCACGGCAGCGGTTCTTCTAGGAGGCTCCGTCCGGCCTGAATGCTTCTCCCCATTTGATGATCCTAGGCTCCTGTCGCCCATGCCCCCTCCCCTCAGCAGCTCGAGAAGTCTCGAACGTGCGAAAATGCCTGGGATCATCACCGCACGTTCGTGGCTTCTCGGACTGCTGAAGGGAGGGGAACTGAGATAGGTCCTGCCACCCATTCCCTCTCCCCTCAGCAGCTCGAGAAGCCTCAAACGTGCAAAAATGCCTAGGATCATCACCGTTCATTCGTGGCTTCTCGGACTGCTGAAGGGAGGGGAATGGAGATAGCTCCTGCCGCCCATTCTTTCAGAGTCTCACGCGCTCCCTCAGCCATCCTCCCCTGCTTGGACTCACTGTGGGGTAGGAAGGCAGCACATGCACAGTGCCAGAAGCTTGGCTTCTGGGCATGCGCAGAAGAATTTTTTAAAAAAAAAATTACTTTTTTTTTTATGGCGGCGCCCAGGCACCGGCAACCAACCGCACCGGTACTGTGACGTCACCAGCGGGCCGCTACCAGTGCTATAGAGTGGACCGCACTGGTAGGAACCCACCACTGATGAAAAAGTAACTTTGCAAGTGATTCTCACATTTATGATTTTCACAGCTATATAAAGCAAAGGAAAGCTGAAGTATGTAGGCACAATCATGGTTTCACTTAGCAACTGTTTTGGTTAATGACCGAGTTACTAATCCCAATTGTGGTCACTGAACAAGGACTGCCTGTACCATGTAATTGTTAAACAAGCTTTCAATTTATGGTATATTACTGATTCTTTAAGTCAGTATTTCTCAGTTTTAAGATACATGAACTTCAATTCCCAAATTCCCCAGCCAGCATGCTGATTACGGGAATTTGGGGAATTGAAGTCCACACATCTTAAAGCTGCTGAAATTGAAAAACACTGCTTTAAGTAAATGAGAGGCAGAACATAATAACCCCCTTTCCTAAGATCTAAGATATCGTGCTACCAGAAAAAGAAGAGAGAAGAAAGCATCTATATAAGAACTGCTGTTTTGAGGTATATTTATTCCCAAAATAAACTTGGAAGAAATTGATCAAATAAACCTGGTTTCATCACATATGGTAGTAGCAGTCAGATATGATTGAAACATCTAAAGTAAAACGGCACGGGGAAGTTTTTGAGGAACTAAGGAAATTGTCTGGGTTAAGAAAATGCTTTTTAAAAGGCCAGTGAAATAAGGGAGTGAGTGAGGTAGAAGATAACAGGTTATCCTCAACTTACAACCACAATTGAGACCAGAATTTCCATTGCCAACCAAGATGTTTGTTAAGTGAGCCATAACCAATTTTATAATACTTTTGCCATTGTTGTTAAAAAAATCACTGAAGTTGTTAAATGAATAATGTGGCTGTTGAATAAATCTGGCTTCCCTCATTGACTTTGCTTGACGGAAGCTAGCTGGGAAGGCCGCAAATGGTGATCACATGACCCCAGGATGCTACAACCATTGTAATACTGTACATGTTGGTTGCCATCACCCAAATTTTGATCACAGGATGGTGGGGATACTGCAATGATTGTAAGGGTGAGGACAGTCACTTTTTTTCAATGCCATTGTAACTTCAAACAGTCGCTAAATGAATGGTTGTAAGTCAAGAACTATTTGTACTCATACATGAAAAAGAACAGAAATAAAATACTGAATTCAGAAGAGATAGTGGCCATACTTTTGACAATGAACAATACTGCCTTAAAAGAACAGAATATTCAGCATGAGAAACCACTACAGAAAATATGACTATTCCTGATTTTTTTAAAATGTTTTAAAAAGGAACAAAAAAATTAAATTCTAGTCAAGCACAGAATATTTACAGATTTTAAGAGACCAAACAGACTGAGGGAAGGGGGGGATATCAATATTGACCTGAAAAAAGGAAATATTGAAATTTAAGATTCAACTGAAGAATCTTTACTTCTCTTTTACCTCATCTATGCCTAGAGAAAATCCACATTTGCCAAAATCTGTTAAACAAAGGAATGTTTCACAAAAATCATCACAAGTTTGATTAATGGGAAACTACAAATAATTTTCTGAAGGACAAGCTATTTCATATGCGATTTTTTTTGCTACACAAAAAATACACACTAGGACCTGCTTTGTTTAAGTAAAAATTTAGATCTTTGTACCCCAAAGTTGGGAAATCTTTCCTGCAGCAAACTAGGTACACAGCTGGTACAACTGTTAAAAAAATAAATGAGGCCACATAGACAATTTAAAGAAAATTATAGAATTAGTACAATTGGATCCATTTTTCAATTCACAATGAGCTAGATGGGATAAATATAAGATAGAAAATAAACAAAAGCAAAATATAGTAATGAGAACAGTTAGTTGTCACTGATACATTGTTACTGATAAAAAGAGGAGTCCCCTTTTTGATTTGGCAGATCTGAGGCAAATAAAAGAGCTGCAGTGCTTATTCAATTCAGTCTGAAAGAGCTGTATATAAAGAGGGGTGGGGGGAAACTTGTGTTCTAAAATGCCAGAAACTCCACAGAATTTTCCAGAGGAAAATGAAGGCGAAATAATATGCCTTTTGGGGCAAAATGTGAAGGCTTTTGTTGTAGGAAGTTGACAGAAACTTAGAAGCATAAACTGAGGCACTAATGTGGATCTTATGATGAGCTGAGTGAAAAAGAACCTATAAATGTCAGTCATCCCCCAAACTGAAGAATATTAGACAAAGATTCTATAAGTTCTGAATTGGTGTACAAAATACATAATAGCAGAAGGGTTTGGAAGCAAAAATCCTTTAGTGACAAGTGAACAGTGGAGTGGACAAAGGGAGAACTATTTGAAGTAGCTATAACAATAGGAAGGGATGCCATGGGGTTTAATGTGCATTCTTGTGTCCTTCTCAGAAGACAACAACAAATATGTTCTAGAAACTGGCCTGGAGATAATCATATTCCTAATGCTCACCCAGAAGAAAAGGCAAAAAGAGGAGCCAATTGCGGGGAGGAGAGAGCCAGTGGTAGTGAAGCTGCTGAGAAAAACAACCATTAAGAAACCAATGATTGTAGAGAGGGCACTTGGGAAAGCAGATCTAATAACAGAAGGATCTGTAGAAACAGATGGGGAATAGAATGGAGAATGGAGAAAAACAAATAGCTTCAGAAGAAGCCACAGAAGAAAAAAATAAATTTGGAGAACATGGGGAGGGGGAGGGGGGAAGCTTGTAGTTTGGGGTGCTGAAATATGCAGACATACCACAGTTCACTGGTAGTTTCACATGAGACAGTGGAAAAAATTGGTGACTGCTATTGATAAATTAAAATGTTAGGATGAAGCAATAGATTCCTGCACTCTGTATAGTTTCTGGGTTAATGTTTTGGCTTTCAAGGTGGCAGATCATAGGCATAATCATTACATGCTTTTCCATTTTTTTTAAATAGTTTGTAAAAAAAAATTCCTAGGAATTTAAAAATGTGCTGTTTTATTGCCCTCCATAATCCAGATTTTCTGTTTGGTTCTTTTCTCAAAGGCCATAATTTATACTATGAGCCAATTGTGCTTTCTGCAGAAGATGATAGATTTCACTGCGTTTCTGAGCCCAGCTGGAATTATGGATAAAAGGACAGCAACATCTTCATATAAAAAGATGAGAATCCTGAGGTCTGCCTGTTTGTGAACATCTGGTTGTTAAGGGTTGATGTTGTCAAGGTGATGTATAGACCGAGCCAAGATGCATCCTTGATTATCCTCTCTGTATAGCTGATTCTTCCAAGAACAGCTCTACTGGGAAACACTTCACTTGTAGAAAATTGCTTGTGAACAACTTCTGGAGCAGAAAAAAGGAGCTACTTATATTGATGTGTTGCAAAGTTTTCCCCACAGAATTCTTCTGGAGATGGAACCAAAAGCAAACTTGACAATCAGAAATGTCAGAAAGGGAGATTTCTATTTTTGTACATACTTCTGAATAAGGTTGTAAAGAACAAGTACACCATCATGGTCTACCTTCCCTAAAGCTAGCTCTTTGATCATTTTCATGGTGTGAATCCAATTTGAAGTTTAATATGCCTAGACTAAATGGTTTATAAATAATCAAATCTTATTTCCATTCTTATTTTCCAGTACAATTATTGTCTCACACACTCCAGTTCATTTGTATAGGCCTGGTTTGGTCAGTAGATATAAATAAGGAAGCTTAATGTCAGTGCTATCAGTTTAGATTCTGTTGTATTGTTTCTGGAAAAACTTGGTCAACACCTATAGCTTTTTCCACTTTCATAGATCAGATGGGTAAATAGCTGAGGGAGCTTGAGTTTAATTAGAAAAAAGAGGAAGCCAGAAGAGAAAAAAATATAACAGGCAAGAAGAGATACTTATTTTGGAAAAATAACTCATGATGATTATGTGATTAAATAGTAGATTATTACTTTAGTGTCATACAATCAAAGGATTAAAAGGACACTTCCATGTAAGGAGGGGGCAGAAAGATAAGAGAACTGATGAGAAAGATAATTGGATACCTATCATTCTATGCAATATCATTACAAATAATTGATCCTATAGCAGACTATAACAAATCCACCAAGCTTAACGTGCTATATTATCATAAACTGATAAAATAAATGATAACATTAGTATAAGTACTTTGATAATCCCAGGTCTCAAATTCCTTTGCAGAAATCCAAAAGGGCAACACCACTAAATACAAATAACATGCTAAACCTAATTAAAAAGCTGCAAGTAAAGAGCACACATCTATATATAGTGACGCATTCTTTATTTAACTAGGCTGTGAGCTTTACTTCTTTTGTGATCATAGCAAAATGCATTGCCATACACCAATATCCAATAAACTAACCCTGTTGATATGTCCTTTCTTGCTCATCCTGCTAAAAAGCAGCTTTGATTTTTGCCCTAAATTCTTTATCTGACACATCAGTGCAGCTATTAGTATTTCTACTATTTTTAAAGTCAATTTGTTCTCTCCAAGCCAAAAGAGAATTCAGGCACTAATGCAAGGAACTAACAGTTGCTCCTGGATTAGAAACAGAGCTGGGTTGATAGACATACCAACATATTTCATTCTAAAGTGTCTAACTACCATTATGAGCAGCTGCCTGTATAGTTCCTTCTGAACTGCATACATTTTGAAATTTTAAAAATGTATGTAGCCAGGCCAGTTTGCACACAAGGTTAAATAAACATTTTTAAATTGTTTGGGACATTTAATTGATGATAGTACATTCTTAAAGCAAAACATTTTAAAATGCAGAACAATTCAGAATGCAAAATAATTGTACTCAAATAATATTTGTAAGATATCTCCCCAGACAGTAAGTACAAAACAAAAAGAAGACAGCCAAAATCGCACATTACACTAAAGCTCAATTAAACTATGAGATTATTAGATAAGACAGCATTTGGATGGGCTCCAGCCATAAACCTTGGTTACAAACTACATTGGCTGAATACACATACAGCTGAATACACTTGACTTACAACAGTTCGTTAGTGACTGTTCACAATTACAACGGTGCTGAAAAATGTGACATGACCATTTTTCAGTTATAACCTTTGCAACATCCCCATGATCATGTGATCAAAATTCAGATGGTTAGCAACTGGTTCATATTTATGACTGTTGCTGTGTCCGAAGATCACGTTTTGCAAGCTTCTTACAAGCAAAGTCAAAGGAGAAGCCAAAGTCACTTTACAACGGTGTTACTAATTTAACAACTGTAGTGATTCACCTAACAAATATGGTAAGAAAAGTTATAAAATGGGGCAAAACTCACTTAACAAATTTCTCACTTAGCAACATAAATTTTGGGATCAGTTGAGGTCGTATGTTGAGGACTACCTCTATTACACTAAAGGAAAGTAAAAAATACGTATTATGGCTTACAGTGATTTGTGGAAAAAGTAAAATATCTCAATACAGCTTAACTACAGATGACTTCATGGACAGATCAACTGTATATAAGATTTATTTATTTTTTGCTTTGGGCAGCAATTCAGAAGTAGATGACTATAATTTTTGTACTTTTTTTTCTTAGTCTAATCTATAACCTTGAATTCCATTGTCATCAACTATCCACATATTACAGAACTGACACTTTTTGGCTCCCAAATGCAGATATAGTAAACATCACTGTTGAAATTTTTGCCTAATAAATAGAGCAAAATAAGTAGCTTTATTTATTTATACAATAAACAAACAGGCTCGTCCTTCATTATTGCTCAGGGTATAACCAATGCCAGGATACAATTTCACAAATCCATTACCATAGCAAGACTTGGAAAATGTGTTGGAACTTGTACCATTCCTAGTCAAATGGGATCATTATCAAATATTATGCAATCCACCTGTACAAACCAGACGTTCTTCCTGCTTAGTCTGTATCTCTAAATTTGTGGAATAATGAAGATGCTACTGCATAGAAATTTTGCAGATGCCTGTAAGGCAATGTTCCCAAATGTAATTTGTTCCTATATCAGATTCAGCTCCCACAAGTCTATAACTAGTTTGATTTCCAATAGAACAAAATACCAGCATGTCAAACAACGTTTCACAATCTTATCAATCTTGGCTGCATTGGCTAGGGAATTCTGGGAGTTGAAGTCCACACATCTTAATGTTGCTAAGGTTGAGAAAAAGTAGGTTAAAGAATAGTATTTAGAAACCCTATTCTGACTGACGTGATAAATCTGTATTGGGATTATACCACTTCAAACTGAGATGGGAAATCACATAATATTTTCTTGTAAAAATCTGCTTCTCTTATGTATACAAAGGAGAAGAAATATGCATGTTAAGACAAAAGTTTGTTTGTTTTATTTGCTGCTCATCTTGTACAATATGATGCTGGGTACCCTACAGCATTAAAATATTAAAATCCTAACAAATAAATATCTTTAGAACAGTGGTTCCCAAACTTTTTCAGTCCACCGCCCCCTTGGTGCTACAAACTCATCCTCACCGCCCCCCACCCCCACCCCCTTCAGGTGGGTGTGGTTTGGTGGTCAGGTGACCGAGTGGGCGTGGCCAACTTGTAAAATGTGGTGAAACTCACTTAACGCTCTTACTTAGCAACCAAAATTTTGGGCTCAATTGTGGTCATAAGTCTGTCTGTCTGTCTGTCTGTCTGTCTGTCTGTCTGTCTGTCTGTCTGTCTGTCGGTCTGTCTATGTGTCTGTCTGTCTTCCTTCCTACCATCTTTCTTTCTTTCTTTCTTTCTTTCTTTCTTTCTTTCTTTCTTTCTTTCTTTCTTTTCTTTCTTTCTCTTTCTTTTCTGTCTCCCTCTCTCTTTCTTTCTGTCTGTCTTTCTTCCTTCCTAACATCTTTCTTTCTTCCTCCCTCCCTCCCTTTCTTTCTGTCCTTCCTTCCTTCCTTCCATCTTTCTTTTTCTTTCTGTCTGTCTGTCTTCCTTCCTAACATCTTTTTCTTTTTGTCTTTCTTCCTTCCTAACATCTTTTTTTACTTTCTATCTGTCTTTCTTCCTTTCTAACATCTTTTTTTCCTTTCTTTCTGTCTTCCTTCCTTCCTTCCTAACATCTTTCTTTCTTTCTTTCTTTCTTTCTTTTCTTTCTTTCTTTCTGTCTGTCTGTCTGTCTGTCTGTCTGTCTCTCTCTCTCTCTCTCTCTTTCTTTGTCTTCCTTCCTTCCTAACATCTTTCTTTCTTTCTCCCTCCTTCTCTCTCTCTTTCTGTCTTCCTTCCTTCCTAACATCTTTATTTCTGTCTGTCTGTCTGTCTGTCTGTCTCCCTTTCTCTTTTTCTTTCTTTCTTTCTTTCTTTCTTTCTTTCTTTTTTCTTTCTTTCTTTCTTTCTTTCTTTCTTTCTTTCTTTCTTTCTTTCTTTCTTTCTTTCTTTCTTTCTTTCTTTCTTTCTTTGTCTCCCTCCCTCTCTCTCTTTCTGTCTTTCTTCCTTCCTAACATCTGCCTGCCTGCCTCTTTCTTTCTTTCTTTCTTTCTTTCTTTCTTTCTTTCTTTCTTTCTTTCTTTCTTTCTTTCTTCTTTCTTTCTTTCTTCCTTCCTTCCTTCCTTCCTCCTTCCTTCCTTCCTTCCTTCCTTCCACCAATCCCCACCAGTGCTCCTTTCTCCCTTGCCTAGCCCTCTCCCACCTGCCCGCCTCTTGCCTTAAGCCGCTGGCTGGCAGTGGCAGCCGCAGCCTTCCCAGCAGCATCGCACTTCCAGGTCCCGGCAGGGGGTCGTTCCCGGGGAACTACGCCAAGCAGGGTAGGTGGGTGCGTTGCTCTACTCTCCTCCCCTCCCCTTGGAGGAAGAAGGAGCCTCCATCGCCATCTCCTGCGGGGCTCCAGCCACCCGACGGAGTCCCTGACCACGGCCCGGCAGGGTTAACACATGTGAGAGGGACCACGGAGCAGAAGTGCCCAGCGAGCGGGGCAAGAGGCGCGGGGATGCCAGAAGTGGCGGCATAGGCGGCAGGCTCTTGCCCGCGTCTCCTGCCCGCCTGCCTCTTGCCTTAAGCTGCCGGCTGGCGGTGGTGGCCGCAGCCTTCCCAGCAGTGGAGCCGGACAAGCCCGGACAGCCGAGGAGACCGAGACCCATCCATCCTTCCTTCCTTCACTTTCCATCCTTCCTTCCTTCCTTCCGCAGCAGCTTCTCCCCATCTCCTCCCTCCATTCACACATACGACACACATTTCCAAGCCCTCCCCCTGCCCCACCCCTTCCACTTTCCCCACTCCACGATCAAACATGGGATCGCACAAGGGACGCGGACGGAGCTCGGCCTGGCTCTCGCTTGGCGGCTACTTGCCTCGCAAATCTAGCCTCGCCTCCACCACACCCATGCCCCTCATGCCCCGCCGCTTCTCCCGTCAACCTGTAGCGTTTGAAGGGGATGGCTCTCTCCGGGCAGCCGCCTGTCCCGGCCCGGCCCCGCCACTTCGCTCCCTCCTTGCATCGGCTTTTGCCCCCACCTCCTCCTCCTCCTCGCATTTTCTGCCTTGGCTGCTCTTCCACCTAGCGCGCGCGTGCTCGCATTTGTCTAGTGCTGCACGCGGGGCACCTGCTTGTCTGGCTTATGCTGCTGCTGCTGTCTCGGGGTGCTGCAGCTCTTCGTTGAGCTTGGGGAGGCCTCGGCAGCCGAAGGCCATGGGCCCCATGGTGGGGTCGATGCCGGAGGGGAGCCCGCCGAATCATGTGTGCCGGGTTGCTAGATGCCGGGCAGGAAAGTCCACGCATGCGCAGGTTCCGGGTCTGCGAGCGCTTGCCTGAGCACCTTCGGGAGCGTTCGGCTTCCCTTGTCGCTGTGCCATGCTCAGAGCGCTCTCCCCCCGCCGATTCGCACCGTGTCCTGCGCCTTTGCCCACCGCCGCTCTGCGGCACCTCCCTGCCTTTTCCGACCCTGCCACTCCCGGACTCCTGGACATGGGTGGCAGCGTGGGGACAGGACCGGCGAACCACCTACCGCCCCCCCTGGCACCTCTTAGCGCCCCCCTGTCACCACCCTTCCCTCTCACCGCCCCCCTAAGGGTTCCCACTGCCCCCCGGGGGGCGGTACCGCCCACTTTGGGAACCACTGCTTTAGAACAATAAAAATGGAAAAATAGAAATGGAGAAGTTATTAGTCTTATTTTATAGCACTGATTTGTTATACTGTGGGAAACAGTCATCAGTAGAATGGAATTAGGACTACATCAGAATTAGGACTACTATATAATAGTGGTTTCACTCTTGTCTGCCAACATCTCGTCGGGAGTTTCACTTTGACATCTGCAGCTCAAGGTGTGCTTGTTGGGATAAGGTTAGTTTGATAACAGCTCTTTGCATAATATACTGGCATAATTCAGAAAATGGCATTCCATGTGAGACAGTATTAACATTCTCATCCAT